>JBAIZL010000007.1:28129446-28474446 GCA_036971475.1 Prosapia bicincta
TGTAAGCAAGTACTTAGGAAGGGAAGCGTAACTTCAGTGGCAAAATTCATCTGCAGGTGGTTCCTTCTGCCTTTCTTTTGTAACCTCCAGCTCATCTTTTTAAACGAATATTGTATATATAAAGTCCTGGAGGAAGCTCTGAGTGTATAAACAATAATAAAGTTTAACTTTATCTGGAAATTATCGTGTGTTTGCATAAAGATATTGCCAAAAAAATGATGACAAAAATCCCAAATCTTATGACGACCTAAGATTAAACCTTTACATACATTTCAATGACCATGTCATTTTCATCAGAAGGTCTTATTCAAAACTAAGAATACAATAATTGTAATTTTGTAATAGAACCCTATGATGATGATGTAGGTCATCAAAATGTACGTAATGTTTTAATCTTAATTCATTTGTTATATTAGTTAATTTTGTTTTTTATTGGGTTTTTTCCTAATATTTTTATTGTGATATATTGTACCACTGTGCATTTGATATTGTTTACATTGCAGGTATATTAATTTGGCACTTTGCTACCTGACAACAAGCTATGAAATCAGATATTCTGACTTTTCCTATTTTTGTTATATTTCAATATTTTAATAGTTTATTAAGCTAAAAAGGTTTTCACAATGTGTAGTTTATTTTAAAATATTACATAAAATATAATAATAAAGAAATAATATATATATAATAAATAATAATATTATATTATAAAGAGATTTTATACTATTTTATATTATTTTAAAAAGAATTTATCTTGCCTACAGCAACACCTTTAGGTGACTACATAGTTAAAGCAAGTATATTAACTTTAATAAAGTTTTATTTCTTCTACTTTGACATTACAAGACTTGCAACTTAACCTTTGAATACATTTTTGAAGATTCAATTATAATTAATACAAAGGTGGACTCTTGAGCCTTTTATTATTTTAATACAAACTATTAATTCCGTGTTATCTACTCTTAATTCTTACAGTTTGTTATTTGCGATCTTTCTATAGTGTAGGCATTGAGGGGTTACAAGTTTTTTAATGGGGGCACAAGATTGCTCTGGAGTGTATCAAGTAGTGCCCTGGGGTACTCCCCCCCCAAAATAGAGAACATTTAATAGCGTCGACATTGAGCCAAAAACCTACATTATAAGGTACATATTTTAAACTGCTTTTCTATTGGTAAGTTGGGTGTGGTGATCAAAGAAGTGTTTCTCATAGAACGCATACCGGGGGCTTTTAGACTTTATAACTTTATAAAATTTAGAATTTTTAAACTTTTTTTTAAATGTTGCAAAATCATAAATCAAAACATAAGCATGATTTTGTTTCTAAGAGAATCGTAGCGTTGAATAACAAATTGTCTGAAACAATTCCTAAAATTTCATTTTGAATATTATGATTTGTAAGAACAACATAAAGCCCCTATGTTTCTCTGAACGTCCTTTAGAAAACAACTTGCATTCGACCAAAATAGCAACTGCTACTGCCGAGTATATTTCTTGTCAGCACTATTATTGTTTGTGGAGTATTTTAATGGGTTCTTTGTCAGCTTTTGATTATAAAAAAATAATACACGTGTTCTGGAAAGTTGGGAGGGGGGCAATGCTCCTTGCATTATCGCAACTCCCCCTAAGTGTATGCTACAGTGATGTAATAACCCACCTAAGTGTATGCTACAGTGATGTAATAACCCACCTAAGTGTATGCTACAGTGATCTAATAACCCACCTAAGTGTATGCTACAGTGATGTAATAACCCACCTAAGTGTATGCTACAGTGATGTAATAACCCACCTAAGTGTATGCTACAGTGATGTAATAACCCACCTAAGTGTATGCTACAGTGATGTAATAACCCACCTAAGTGTATGCTACAGTGATGTAATAACCCACCTAAGTGTATGCTACAGTGATGTAATAACCCACCTAAGTGTATGCTACAGTGATGTAATAACCCACCTAAGTGTATGCTACAGTGATGTAATAACCCACCTAAGTGTATGCTACAGTGATGTAATAACCCACCTAAGTGTATGCTACAGTGATGTAATAACCCACCTAAGTGTATGCTACAGTGATGTAATAACCCACCTAAGTGTATGCTATAGTGATGTAATAACCCACCTAAGTGTATGCTACAGTGATGTAATAACCCACCTAAGTGTATGCTACAGTGATGTAATAACCCACCTAAGTGTATGCTACAGTGATGTAATAACCCACCTAAGTGTATGCTACAGTGATGTAATAACCCACCTAAGTGTATGCTACAGTGATGTAATAACCCACCTAAGTGTATGCTACAGTGATGTAATAACCCACCTAAGTGTATGCTACAGTGATGTAATAACCCACCTAAGTGTATGCTACAGTGATGTAATAACCCACCTAAGTGTATGCTACAGTGATGTAATAACCCACCTAAGTGTATGCTACAGTGATGTAATAACCCACCTAAGTGTATGCTACAGTGATGTAATAACCCACCTAAGTGTATGCTACAGTGATGTAATAACCCACCTAAGTGTATGCTACAGTGATGTAATAACCCACCTAAGTGTATGCTACAGTGATGTAATAACCCACCTAAGTGTATGCTACAGTGATGTAATAACCCACCTAAGTGTATGCTACAGTGATGTAATAAAAAAAAACCCGTAATTAAAATATATGAAAGAAGGAATTTTAATTTAAAGTTGACAAAGATAATTTCATTAACTCTTATTCTTTGGCTGAAAGTATAATCTAATAGTCTCCTGGATTCTTGGGCTCTACCTGTAAGCACTAAACTGGACTACCACTTCTGGACAGTGACTGGGCTACCACTTCTGTATAGTGACTGGGCTACCACTTCTGCACAGTGACTGGGCACCACTTCTATACAGTGACTGGGCTACCACTTCTGCACAGTGACTGGGCTACCACTTCTGCACAGTGACTGGGCTGCCACTTCTGCACAGTGACTGGGCTACCACTTCTGCACAGTGATATATCTAATCTTTTACTTTCCTCCATCCTTTACCTAATCACTCGTGGCCCGTCTTTAATTTCTTTACACCCTTCTTTAACTACTCTTCTTATACAAAAACCATCCATTGCAACTTGCCCCGAAACACATCTGTACCCCCTCGAAGCCCAAAACTTAGCCCCTATTCCTCCTTTTGAGTAACAGGCATTTTGTCTCCCTTTATGGCATTTCAGCCAATCAGAGAGCACGTTCAGCCAGCGGTTTTTGCTCTTTGAATTCTTCTCGTTACTTAGCAATTTCACCCTATTATTAGGGTACTGTGACTCCTCCAGTTGCCAAACTTCCCCTTACACGTGTATATAGAATTAGTTTAACTTTAGAAAACAATCGGCACCCTTATTTTACCAGCATGTATCCAAGTCTCACAAGACTAAACTGACAATACATTAGTTATGCTCTCTCTTTCCTCATTTTCCTTGACATATCTATCTTATTATTCACGGCCATGGTTAATATGTATATAATATGACTCATATCGTTATGACAACATATATAAATAAATATGTATGTGTGAGCACGCACGCACAAACACACAGACACACAAACAAAGACACACACCCACAGACACAAAGACACACACACACACACAGAAATACAGATATAATTAATCAATTAAAAATATTTCAAGAACAAGAATACTTTTAATACATATATTATTAAAGCTTTTCGTCGATAAAAATTATTTTATCATAAAAGATGGATTTTGTTTCATAATTATTTTCCTGAAGATGCTGGTATTGTTTTATCGGCGAAAAGCTTTGAATAATATATGTATTAAAAGTATTCTTGTTTTTGAAATACTGTATTTTAAATTTAATAACTATATTACAAGAAAACATATCACCATATTTAATATATATATATATATATATATATATATATATATATATATATATATATATATATATATATATATACACACTGTGGGGATGGCAAAGGGGTAAATTGAGGTAAAAAAATGGCATAAGCTATGAAATTGCTAGTAAATGATCATTTGGCGGTTTTCGAGAGTTCTAGGTCTAATGAAGTCATTGAAGGACAACGGGTGTGGCTCTACAGGAGAAAAAAGGGTATGAATAGTGGTAAAAAATATAAGAGGTCAAAGAATCGCTAGGAAATTATCGTTTTTTGGGTTTTCGAGCCATCATAGCCCATAATCGAAAGGCTTTTGATGCAAGCCAGCAGCTCTATGGCGATGACAAGCTAGTGCTTTGGGGATCAAAAATGCCAGAAGCAAAACACACCGATATAAAATAATCACTGGGTAGTTTCTGAGGGTTCTGAGTCCAATATCGTCATTCAAAGTCAACGGGAGTAGTAAAGGGAGAATTGGCCTAGAATGTCAGAGTCCAAGAGATCGCTATAAAATGATCACTGGGGGTTTTTGAGGATGCTGAGTCTAAGCCTAGCACCGGAGTTGGTCAGGGGCGAGACTGCGGGTATCGTGAATAATTTGAGGTGAAATTTGCTAATATCTAAAATATTACCCGAAAATGCGTATTCAAAGGTTTACGAAGGTCCCGAGTCAAATGTCACTATAAAAATTCTCCGTGCATGCACGGGGTGAGGAAGGGGTGATTTGGGGTAATATATCCCATTGCTAATAAATCGCGTCCTGAATTAAGCAAGTTTCCAACTATGCAACATAAAGGACAGAAAGGGCGACCTTGCCTTGGGCAGATGTATTGCTACATCTGTTTACATAAATGTTTCTGATATGAAAATATAAACAGTTGGCACACTGCATATATACAATGTTTGTATACTTTATGTCACTTAACCTAACCTTTACGACCTGTAGCGTGTCCACGTGCTTTAAGAATTCTACAGACTGTAGGCTTCAGGTTGCAACTTAAAAAGTAACCTCTGTTCCAGTTTGATATATTTATAGAGATGAATTTTTTTAATTTAAAAACTTTTATTCCGTCAACTTAATTGTCATACATTTTCTTTCCATTTTTAAGTATATAAACGTTTAGGTTATTTATTTTCTCATTATTCTTCGGGTAATTAATTTTCTCCGTTTTCTTCTCTTTTCGCGTTATTTTCTTTTGTTCTTTAAAAAAGGATTGCATCAATAGCGAGGGCAGCGGAATGACTTTACAACCATCCGTTAATAAAGAAACTCTGCTGCCTCCGCATACTTCTTCTCTTTCTTGACTCGTGCGGTACGTTGGTCTTAGGTTACGATATTCTAATCCCGAAAGTAACTTTAACGTTAAAGGATTGTCACTCGCTTTTGAGTTGCATGAAAAACTGATTTAAGTACGGTGATCATTGGTACGGAAACAAATACAGTAGAGCATGGATAATTCGATGTAGATGGACCTAAACCCTCTAGGGTTACCGAAAACTTGGATTACATGGAAATAGCTTCCTGTGCATTAGAAAATAAGAGTTCTAATGAACCCTAATACTATAATTAAGAATGCACTAAATACTACTACTTACTTTACGTTAGCCAATGCCAGATCTTGGCATTTCTGCCATTCTCCTCCTTGCCTCCCAATGCTGGCTTCTCTCTTCCACATCTTTCAACGCTGTGCAATTCCGAAGATGTGGGGCATCCATCTTTTGGCAGTTGCACAAAGGGAAAATATCTGAGGAGGTTAATCCTATTCTATATAGGTGGACTTGCAGATAGTCATGGCCCGTAAGCATTCTGAATCTGGCAAAAGCTTCCACTCTAGGTAGGCTATGTGGTATTAGTACTGTGTGCGCCAGACCCCTCCATATCTTTCCAGCGCTCATTTCATTTCGGGTTTCCTTTGTTTTTTCATTGATTGTAGATTCTATCAGGCTTCTTGCTGTCAATAGAGATATAGGCTTGTCAGGCTGTGGCAAAGTGTTACATTTCTTCGCTAGCTGGTCTGCGCGTTCATTTCCTTCAATAACGACATGGCTAGGGAGCCATCGCAGCACAATGTACCACCCTTCTTCAATCATCCCTGCCAAGGCCCTTCGTCCATTCATTGTTTGCACACAGTCGGTGGAGGTATTACTAGTTAGTGCAATTATAGCGGCCTATGAATCCACGAAGAACACAACTCTTGCTGACTTTCCGGAGATCGAACAAAGTTTTTCAGCAGCTTGTACTATAGCCGCAATCTCACCGTCGAAGTTGTTGGTATTAATTCCAACTGGGCTACAGCCCTCAAAGTGGTCGCTGTAAAAGCCAGCCCCAGAGGCATGCTTTACCGCTGACCCAACGGTGTATACATGGATCCAGTTATCTTTACTGTATAGATCCGCAATAAAACATACAAAAACCATCTCAACTAGATTTAGCTACATTAATGTTTATGATACTAAAAAACATCTCTTCCTATTCCCAAGACATTTGACAGAAGCACACCTCATCAGAAATGGTGTCAGTAAAACATAGAGCCTACTTACAAAAACCATCTCAACTAAATTTAGCTACATTAATGTTTATGATATAAAAAACATCTCTTCCTCTTCCCAAGACATTTGACAGAAGCACACCTCATCAGAAATGGTGTCAGTAAAACATAGAGCCTACTTACAAAAACCATCTCAACTAAATTTAGCTACATTAATGTTTATGATATAAAAAACATCTCTTCCTATTCCCAAGACATTTGACAGAAGCACACCTCATCAGAAATGGTGTCAGTAAAACATAGAGCCTACTTACAAAAACCATCTCAACTAGATTTAGCTACATTAATGTTTATGATATTAAAAAACATCTCTTCCTATTCCCAAGACATTTGACAGAAGCACACCTCATCAGAAATGGTGTCAGTAAAACATAGAGCCTACTTACAAAAACCATCTCAACTAAATTTAGCTACATTAATGTTTATGATATAAAAAACATCTCTTCCTATTCCCAAGACATTTGACAGAAGCACACCTCATCAGAAATGGTGTCAGTAAAACATAGAGCCTACTTACAAAAACCATCTCAACTAAATTTAGCTACATTAATGTTTATGATATAAAAAACATCTCTTCCTATTCCCAAGACATTTGACAGAAGCACACCTCATCAGAAATGGTGTCAGTAAAACATAGAGCCTACTTACAAAAACCATCTCAACTAAATTTAGCTACATTAATGTTTATGATATAAAAAACATCTCTTCCTATTCCCAAGACATTTGACAGAAGCACACCTCATCAGAAATGGTGTCAGTAAAACATAGAGCCTACTTACAAAAACCATCTCAACTAAATTTAGCTACATTAATGTTTATGATATAAAAAACATCTCTTCCTATTCCCAAGACATTTGACAGAAGCACACCTCATCAGAAATGGTGTCAGTAAAACATAGAGCCTACTTACAAAAACCATCTCAACTAAATTTAGCTACATTAATGTTTATGATATAAAAAACATCTCTTCCTATTCCCAAGACATTTGACAGAAGCACACCTCATCAGAAATGGTGTCAGTAAAACATAGAGCCTACTTACAAAAACCATCTCAACTAGATTTAGCTACATTAATGTTTATGATATTAAAAAACATCTCTTCCTATTCCCAAGACATTTGACAGAAGCACACCTCATCAGAAATGGTGTCAGTAAAACATAGAGCCTACTTACAAAAACCATCTCAACTAAATTTAGCTACATTAATGTTTATGATATAAAAAACATCTCTTCCTATTCCCAAGACATTTGACAGAAGCACACCTCATCCGAAATGGTGTCAGTAAAACATAGAGCCTACTTACAAAAACCAACTCAACTAGATTTAGCTACATTAATGTTTATGATATAAAAAACATCTCTTCCTATTCCCAAGACATTTGACAGAAGCACACCTCATCAGAAATGGTGTCAGTAAAACATAGAGCCTACTTACAAAAACCGTCTCAACTAGATTTAGCTACATTAATGTTTATGATATAAAAAACATCTCTTCCAATTCCCAAGACATTTGACAGAAGCACACCTCATCAGAAATGGTGTCAGTAAAACATAGAGCCTACTTACAAAAACCATCTCAACTAGATTTAGCTACATTAATGTTTATGATATAAAAAACATCTCTTCCTATTCCCAAGACATTTGACAGAAGCACACCTCATCAGAAATGGTGTCAGTAAAACATAGAGCCTACTTACAAAAACCATCTCAACTAGATTTAGCTACATTAATGTTTATGATATAAAAAACATCTCTTCCTATTCCCAAGACATTTGACAGAAGCACACCTCATCAGAAATGGTGTCAGTAAAACATAGGGCCTACTTACAGAAAATATTTAAACTAGATTTAGCTACATTGACGTTCAATAGATCTATAATAGACGAATCTATGGTAAAACAGGCAATGTTTAAGCCCTTTAACAAATGTTTTATTTTTTCGAAGAAATTCTCTAAACTCCTTGAAAGGTCATGCAATTTTTGGGGTAAAAAGTGATACAATTTTAAACATTCTCCAGAGCACAGTAATCTATCCAGGACGACCAGGGGAATATACTCTATCGTAATGAGCTACTAACTTTGTACGGTTTGGGAGATATATATATGTAGCAGTATTTAAATACATTCCATTTGACACTGTAAACATGCATAACCCTTTAGGTACAAACAATAGATAGAATATGTTTAAAATAGACGAATCTAGTGTAAATATTCTATTGCCTAAGTACATACGGATAACAATAAGTTTTAATTATTATTACCCAATTTAGATTTTTGCCGAGTAAATTGTACTTTATTAACTGTAACAGCAACGTTTCCACAACGAATTCCATCATCAGGCGTAAGTACATACGGATAACCACACGTTTTAATTAATAATACCCAATATAAAATTTTGCCGAGTCAATTGTACTTTTCTTACTATAACAGCAACGTTTCGTCAAATAGTTCCATCATCAGGTTTAAGTACATAAGGATAACAAAAAGTTTTAATTATGAATTCCCAATTTAGATTTTTGCCGAGTCAATTGTCCTTTATTAACTGTAACAGCAACGTTTCGTCAAAGAGTTCCATCATCAGGTTTAAGTACATAAGGATAACAACAAGTGTTAATTATTATTAACCAATTTAGATTTTTGCCGAGTCAATTGTACTTTCCTTACTGTAACAGCAACGTTTCGTCAAATAGTTCCATCATCAGGTTTAAGTACAAAAAGATAACAAGACGTTTGAATTAATAATACTAAATTTAGATTTTTGCCGAGTCGATTGCCCTTTATTTAGTGTAGCAGCAACTTTTCGGCAAAGAATTCCATCATCTGGCGTATGTACATACGGATAACCACACATTTTAATTAATAATACCCATTATAAAATTTTGCCGATTCAATTGTCCATTATTAACTGTAACAGCAACGTTTCGGCAAGGAGTTCCATTATCAGGTTTCATTACATAAGGATAACAACAAGTTTTAAATATAAATACCCAATTTAGATTTTTGCCGAGTCAATTGTCCTTCATTAACTGTAACAGCAACGTATCGGCTAAGAGTTCCATTATCAGGTTTATGTACAAAAGGATAACAAGTATTAATTATTATTACCCAATTTAGATTTTGCCAAGTCAATTGTCCTTCATTAACTGTAACAGCAACGTTTCGGCAAGGAGTTCCATTATCAGGTTTAAGTACAAAAGGATAAGTATTAATTATTATTACCCAATTTAGATTTTGCCAAGTCAATTGTCCTTCATTAACTGTAACAGCAACGTTTCGGCAAGCAGTTCCATCATCAGGTTTAATTACATAAGGATAACAACAAGTTTTCAATATAAATACCAAATTTAGATTTTTGCAGAGTCAATTGTCCTTTATTAACTGTAACAGCAACGTTTCGTCAAAGATTTCCATCATCAGATTTAAGTACACAAGGATAACAACGAGTTTTATTTTTTAATACCCAATTTAGATTTTTGTCGAGTTAATTGTCCTTTATTAACTGTAACAGCAACGTTTCGGCAAGGAGTTCCATCATCAGGTTTAATTACATAAGGATAAAAACAAGTTTTGATTTTTAATACCCAATTTAGATTTTTGCCGAGTCAATTGTCCTTCATTAACTGTAACAGCAACGTATCGGCTAAGAGTTCCATTATCAGGTTTAAGTACAAAAGGATAACAAGTATTAATTATTATTACCCAATTTAGATTTTGCCAAGTCAATTGTCCTTCATTAACTGTAACAGCAACGTTTCGGCAAGGAGTTCCATCATCAGGTTTAATTACATACGGATAACAACAAGTTTTAAATATAAATACCCAAATTAGATTTTTGCAGCGTCAGTTGTCCTTTATTAACTGTAACAGCAACGTTTCGTCAAAGAGTTCCATCATCAGGTTTAAGTACAAAAGGATAACAACAAGTTTTAATTTTTAATACCCAATTTAGATTTTAGCCGAATCAATTGTCCTTCATTAACTGTAACAGCAACGTATCGGCTAAGAGTTCCATTATCAGGTTTAAGTACAAAAGGATAACACGTATTAATTATTATTACCCAATTTAGATTTTGCCAAGTCAATTGTCCTTCATTAACTGTAACAGCAACGTTTCGGCAAGGAGTTCCATCATCAGGTTTAATTACATAAGGATAACAACAAGTTTTAAATATAAATACCCAATTTAGATTTTTGCAGAGTCAATTGTCCTTTATTAACTCTAACAGCAACGTTTCGTCAAAGAGTTCCATCATCAAGTTTAAGTACACAAGGATAACAACAAGTTTTAATTTTTAATACCAAATTTAGATTTTTGTCGAGTCAATTGTCCTTTATTAACTGAGACAGCAACGTTTCGGCAAGGAGTTCCATCATCAGGTTTAATTACATAAGGATAACAACAAGTTTTAATTTTTAATACCCAATTTAGATTTTTGTCGAGTCAATTGTCCTTTATTAACTGTAACAGCAACGTTTCGGCAAGGGGTTCCATCATCAGGTTTAATTACATAAGGATAACAACAAGTTTTAATTTTTAATACCCAATTTAGATTTTTGTCGAGTCAATTGTCCTTTATTAATTGTAACAGTGACGTTTCGGCAAGGAGTTCCATCATCAGGTTTAATTACATAAGGATAACAACAAGTTTTAAATATAAATACCCAATTTAGATTTTTGCCGAGTCAATTGTCTTTCATTAACTGTAACAGCAACGTATCGGCTAAGAGTTCCATTATCATTTTTAAGTACAAAAGGATAACAAGTATTAATTATTATTACCCTATTTAGATTTTGCCGAGTCAATTTTCCTTTATTAACTGTAACAGCAACGTTTCGGCAAGGAGTTCCATTATCAGGTTTAATTACATAAGGATAACAACAAGTGTTAAATATAAATACCCAATTTAGATTTTTGCCGAGTCAATTGTCCTTTATTAACTGCAACAGCAACGTTTCGTCAAAGAGTTCCATCATCAGGTTTAATTACATAAGGATAACAACAAGTTTTAAATATAAATACCCAATTTAGATTTTTGCCGAGTCAATTGTCCTTCATTAACTGTAACAGCAACGTTTCGGCAAAGAGTTCCATCATAAGGTTTAATTACATAAGGATAACAACAAGTTTTAAATATAAATACCCAATTTAGATTTTTGCCGAGTCAATTGTCCTTTATTAACTGTAACAGCAACGTTTCGGCAAGGAGTTCCATCATCAGGTTTAATTACATAAGGATAACAACAAGTTTTAATTTTTAATACCCAATTTAGATTTTTGTCGAGTCAATTGTCCTTTATTAACTGTAACAGCAACGTTTCGGCAAGGAATTCCATCATCAGGTTTAAGTACACAAGGATAACAACAAGTTTTAATTTTTAATACCCATTTTAGATTTTTGTCGAGTCAATTGTCCTTTATTAACTGTAACAGCAACGTTTCGGCAAGGAGTTCCATCATCAGGTTTAATTACATAAGGATAAAAACAAGTTTTAAATATAAATACCAAATTTAGATTTTTGTCGAGTCAATTGTCCTTAATAACTGTAACAGCAACGTTTCGGCAAGGAGTTCCATCATCAGGTTTAATTACATAAGGATAACAACAAGTTTTAAATATAAATACCCAATTTAGATTTTTGCAGAGTCAATTGTCCTTTATTAACTGTAACAGCAACGTTTCGTTAAAGAGTTATATCATCAGGTTTAAGTACACAAGGATAACAACAAGTTTTAATTTTTAATACCCAATTTAGATTTTTGTCGTGTCAATTGTCCTTTATTAACTGTAACAGCAACGTTTCGTCAAAGAGTCTCATCATCAGGTTTAAGTACACAAGGATAAGAACAAGTTTTAATTTTTAATACCCAATTTAGATTTTTGCCGAGTCAATTGTCCGTTATTAACTTTAATAGCAACGTTTCGGCAAGGAGTTCCATCATCAGGTTTAATTACATAAGGATAACAACAAGTTTTAAATATAAATACCCAATTTAGATTTTTGCCGAGTCAATTGTCCTTCATTAACTGTAACAGCAACGTTTCGGCAAGGAGTTTCATCATCAGATTTAAGTACACAGGGATAACAACAAGTTTTAATTTTTAATACCCAATTTAGATTTTTGTCGAGTCAATTGTCCTTTATTAACTGTAACAGCAACGTTTCGGCAAGGACTTCCATCATCAGGTTTAAGTATACAAGGATTACAACAAGTTTTAATTTTTAATACCCAATTTAGATTTTTGTCGAGTCAATTGTCCTTTATTAACTGTAACAGCAACGTTTCGGCAAGGAGTTCCATCATCAGGTTTAATTACATAAGGATAACAACAAGTTTTAAATATAAATACCCAATTTAGATTTTTGTCGAGTCAATTGTCCTTAATAACTGTAACAGCAACGTTTCGGCAAGGAGTTCCATCATCAGTTTTAATTACATAAGCATAACAACAAGTTTTAAAAATAAATACCCAATTTAGATTTTTGCCGAGTCAATTGTCCTTCAATAACTGTAACAGCAACGTATCGGCTAAGAGTTCCATTATCAGGTTTAAGTACAAAAGGATAACAAGTATTAATTATTATTACCCAATTTAGATTTTGCCAAGTCAATTATCCTTCATTAACTGTAACAGCAACCTTTAGGCAAGGAGTTCCATCATCAGGTTTAATTACATAAGGATAACAACAAGTTTTAATTTTTAATACCCAATTTAGATTTTTGTCGAGTCAATTGTCCTTTATTAACTGTAACAGCAACGTTTCGGCAAGGGGTTCCATCATCAGGTTTAATTACATAAGGATAACAACAAGTTTTAATTTTTAATACCCAATTTAGATTTTTGTCGAGTCAATTGTCCTTTATTAATTGTAACAGTGACGTTTCGGCAAGGAGTTCCATCATCAGGTTTAATTACATAAGGATAACAACAAGTTTTAAATATAAATACCCAATTTAGATTTTTGCCGAGTCAATTGTCTTTCATTAACTGTAACAGCAACGTATCGGCTAAGAGTTCCATTATCATTTTTAAGTACAAAAGGATAACAAGTATTAATTATTATTACCCTATTTAGATTTTGCCGAGTCAATTTTCCTTTATTAACTGTAACAGCAACGTTTCGGCAAGGAGTTCCATTATCAGGTTTAATTACATAAGGATAACAACAAGTGTTAAATATAAATACCCAATTTAGATTTTTGCCGAGTCAATTGTCCTTTATTAACTGCAACAGCAACGTTTCGTCAAAGAGTTCCATCATAAGGTTTAATTACATAAGGATAACAACAAGTTTTAAATATAAATACCCAATTTAGATTTTTGCCGAGTCAATTGTCCTTTATTAACTGTAACAGCAACGTTTCGGCAAGGAGTTCCATCATCAGGTTTAATTACATAAGGATAACAACAAGTTTTAATTTTTAATACCCAATTTAGATTTTTGTCGAGTCAATTGTCCTTTATTAACTGTAACAGCAACGTTTCGGCAAGGAATTCCATCATCAGGTTTAAGTACACAAGGATAACAACAAGTTTTAATTTTTAATACCCATTTTAGATTTTTGTCGAGTCAATTGTCCTTTATTAACTGTAACAACAACGTTTCGGCAAGGAGTTCCATCATCAGGTTTAATTACATAAGGATAACAACAAGTTTTAAATATAAATACCCAATTTAGATTTTTGTCGAGTCAATTGTCCTTAATAACTGTAACAGCAACGTTTCGGCAAGGAGTTCCATCATCAGGTTTAATTACATAAGGATAACAACAAGTTTTAAATATAAATACCCAATTTAGATTTTTGCAGAGTCAATTGTCCTTTATTAACTGTAACAGCAACGTTTCGTTAAAGAGTTATATCATCAGGTTTAAGTACACAAGGATAACAACAAGTTTTAATTTTTAATACCCAATTTAGATTTTTGTCGTGTCAATTGTCCTTTATTAACTGTAACAGCAACGTTTCGTCAAAGAGTCTCATCATCAGGTTTAAGTACACAAGGATAAGAACAAGTTTTAATTTTTAATACCCAATTTAGATTTTTGCCGAGTCAATTGTCCGTTATTAACTTTAATAGCAACGTTTCGGCAAGGAGTTCCATCATCAGGTTTAATTACATAAGGATAACAACAAGTTTTAAATATAAATACCCAATTTAGATTTTTGCCGAGTCAATTGTCCTTCATTAACTGTAACAGCAACGTTTCGGCAAGGAGTTTCATCATCAGATTTAAGTACACAGGGATAACAACAAGTTTTAATTTTTAATACCCAATTTAGATTTTTGTCGAGTCAATTGTCCTTTATTAACTGTAACAGCAACGTTTCGGCAAGGACTTCCATCATCAGGTTTAAGTATACAAGGATTACAACAAGTTTTAATTTTTAATACCCAATTTAGATTTTTGTCGAGTCAATTGTCCTTTATTAACTGTAACAGCAACGTTTCGGCAAGGAGTTCCATCATCAGGTTTAATTACATAAGGATAACAACAAGTTTTAAATATAAATACCCAATTTAGATTTTTGTCGAGTCAATTGTCCTTAATAACTGTAACAGCAACGTTTCGGCAAGGAGTTCCATCATCAGTTTTAATTACATAAGCATAACAACAAGTTTTAAAAATAAATACCCAATTTAGATTTTTGCCGAGTCAATTGTCCTTCAATAACTGTAACAGCAACGTATCGGCTAAGAGTTCCATTATCAGGTTTAAGTACAAAAGGATAACAAGTATTAATTATTATTACCCAATTTAGATTTTGCCAAGTCAATTATCCTTCATTAACTGTAACAGCAACCTTTAGGCAAGGAGTTCCATCATCAGGTTTAATTACATAAGGATAACAACAAGTTTTAAATATAAATACCCAATTTAGATTTTTGCCGAGTCAATTGTCCTTCAATAACTGTAACACAACGTTTCGGCAAAGAGTTCCATCATCTGAGATAGGTACATAAAGATAACAACAAGTTTTAAATATAAATACCCAATTTAGATTTTTGCCGAGCCAATTGTCTTTCATTAACTGTAACAGCAACGTTTCGTCATGGAGTTCCATCATCAGGTTTAATTACGTAAGGATAACAACAAGTTTTAAATATAAATACCCAATTTAGATTTTTGCCGAGTCAATTGTCCTTCAATAACTGTAACAGCAACGTATCGGCTAAGAGTTCCATTATCAGGTTTAAGTAAAAAAGGAAGACAAGTATTAATTATTATTTCCCAATTTAGATTTTGTCAAGTCAATTATCCTTCATTAACTGTAACAGCAACCTTTCGGCAAGGAGTTCCATCATCAGGTTTAATTATATAAGGATAACAACAAGTTTTAAATATAAATACCCAATTTAGATTTTTGCCGAGTCAATTGTCCTTCAATAACTGTAACAATAACGTATCGGCTAAGAGTTCCATTATCAGGATTAAGTACAAAAGGATAACAAGTAATAATTATTATTACCCAATTTAGATTTTGCCAAGTCAATTGTCCTTCATTACTGTAACACAACGTTTCGGCAAAGAGTTCCATCATCAGATTTATGTCATAAGGATAACAACAAGTTTTAAGTATAAATACCCAATTTAGATTTTTGCCGAGTCAATTGTCGTTCATTAACTGTAACAGCAACGTATCGTCTAAGAGTTCTATTATCAGGTTTAAGTACAAAAGGATAACAAGTATTAATTATTATTACCCAATTTAGATTTTGCCGAGTCAATTGTCCTTTATTAACTGTAACAGCAACGTTTCGGCAAGGAGTTCCATTATCAGGTTTAATTACATAAGGATAACAACAAGTTTTAAATATAAATACCCAATTTAGATTTTTGCCGAGTCAATTGTCCTTTATTAACTGCAACAGCAACGTTTCGGCAAGGAGTTCCATCATCAGGTTTAAGTACACAAGGATAACAACAAGTTTTAATTTTTAATACCCAATTTAGATTTTTGTCGAGTCAATTGTCCTTTATTAACTGTAACAGCAACGTTTCGGCAAGGACTTCCATCATCAAGTTTAAGTACACAAGGATAACAACAAGTTTTTTTTTTAATATCCAATTTAGATTTTTGTCGAGTCAATTGTCCTTTATTAACTGTAACAGCAACGTTTCGGCAAGGAGTTCCATCATCAGGTTTAATTACATAAGGATAACAAGTATTAATTATTATTACCCAATTTAGATTTTGCCGAGTCAATTGTCCTTTATTAACTGTAACAGCAACGTTTCGGCAAGGAGTTCCATCATCAGGTTTAATTACATAAGGATAACAACAAGTTTTAAATATAAATACCCAATTTAGATTTTTGCCGAGTCAATTGTCCTTCATTAACTGTAACAGCAACGTTTCGGCAAAGAGTTCCATCATCAGGTTTAATTACATAATGATAACAACAAGTTTTAAATATAAATACCCAATTTAGATTTTTGCCGAGTCAATAGTCCTTCATTAACTGTAACAGCAACGTATCGGCTAAGAGTTCCATTATCAGGTTTATGTACAAAAGGATAACAAGTATTAATTATTATTACCCAATTTAGATTTTGCCAAGTCAATTGTCCTTCATTAACTGTAACAGCAACGTTTCGGCAAGGAGTTCCATCATCAGGTTTAAGTACACAAGGATAACAACAAGTTTTATATATAAATACCTAATTTAGATTTTTGCAGAGTCAATTGCCCTTTATTAACTGTAACAGCAACGTTTCGGCAAGGAGTTCCATCATCAGGTTTAAGTACACAAGGATAACAACAAGTTTTAAATATAAATACCTAATTTATATTTTTGCAGAGTCAATTGCCCTTTATTAACTGTAACAGCAACTTTTCGGCAAGGAGTTCCATCATCAGGTTTAAGTACACAAGGATAACAACAAGTTTTAATTTTTAATACCCAATTTAGATTTTTGTCGAGTCAATTGTCCTTTATTAACTGTAACAGCAACGTTTCGGCAAGGAGTTCCATCATCAGGTTTAAGTACATAAGGATAACAACAAGTTTTAAATATAAATACCTAATTTAGATTTTTGCAGAGTCAATTGCCCTTTATTAACTGTAACAGCAACGTTTCGGCAAGGAGTTCCATCATCAGGTTTAAGTACACAAGGATAACAACAAGTTTTAATTTTTAATACCCAATTTAGATTTTTGTCGAGTCAATTGTCCTTTATTAACTGTAACAGCAACGTTTCGGCAAGGAGTTCCATCATCAGGTTTAATTACATAAGGATAACAACAAGTTTTAAATATAAATACCAAATTTAGATTTTTGTCGAGTCAATTGTCCTTTATTAACTGTAACAGCAACGTTTCGGCAAGGAGTTCCATCATCAGGTTTAATTACATAAGGATAACAACAAGTTTTAAATATAAATACCCAATTTAGATTTTTGTCGAGTCAATTTTCCTTAATAACTGTAACAGCAACGTTTCGGCAAGGAGTTCCATCATCAGGTTTAATTACATAAGCATAACAACAAGTTTTAAATATAAATACCCAATTTAGATTCATGCCGATTCAATTGTCCTTCGTTAACTGTAACAGCAACGTATCGGCTAAGAATTCCATTATCAGGTTTAAGTACAAAAGGATAACAAGTATTAATTATTATTACCCAATTTAGATTTTGCCAAGTCAATTATCCATCATTAACTGTAACAGCAACCTTTCGGCAAGGAGTTCCATCATCAGATTTAGGTACATAAGGATAACAACAAGTTTTAAATATAAATACCCAATTTAGATTTTTGTCGAGTCAATTGTCCTTTATTAACTGTAACAGCAACGTTTCGGCAAGGAGTTCCATCATCAGGTTTAATTACATAAGGATAACAACAAGTTTTAAATATAAATACCAAATTTAGATTTTTGTCGAGTCAATTGTCCTTCATTAACTGTAACAGCAACGTTTCGGCAAGGAGTTCCATCATCAGGTTTAAGTACACAAGGATAACAACAAGTTTTAATTTTTAATACCCAATTTAGATTTTTGTCGAGTCAATTGTCCTTTATTAACTGTAACAGCAACGTTTCGGCAAGGACTTCCATCATCAAGTTTAAGTACACAAGGATAACAACAAGTTTTTTTTTTAATATCCAATTTAGATTTTTGTCGACTCAATTGTCCTTTATTAACTGTAACAGCAACGTTTCGGCAAGGAGTTCCATCATCAGGTTTAATTACATAAGGATAACAAGTATTAATTATTATTACCCAATTTAGATTTTGCCGAGTCAATTGTCCTTTATTAACTGTAACAGCAACGTTTCGGCAAGGAGTTCCATCATCAGGTTTAATTACATAAGGATAACAACAAGTTTTAAATATAAATACCCAATTTAGATTTTTGCCGAGTCAATTGTCCTTCATTAACTGTAACAGCAACGTTTCGGCAAAGAGTTCCATCATCAGGTTTAATTACATAATGATAACAACAAGTTTTAAATATAAATACCCAATTTAGATTTTTGCCGAGTCAATAGTCCTTCATTAACTGTAACAGCAACGTATCGGCTAAGAGTTCCATTATCAGGTGTATGTACAAAAGGATAACAAGTATTAATTATTATTACCCAATTTAGATTTTGCCAAGTCAATTGTCCTTCATTAACTGTAACAGCAACGTTTCGGCAAGGAGTTCCATCATCAGGTTTAAGTACACAAGGATAACAACAAGTTTTATATATAAATACCTAATTTAGATTTTTGCAGAGTCAATTGCCCTTTATTAACTGTAACAGCAACGTTTCGGCAAGGAGTTCCATCATCAGGTTTAAGTACACAAGGATAACAACAAGTTTTAAATATAAATACCTAATTTATATTTTTGCAGAGTCAATTGCCCTTTATTAACTGTAACAGCAACTTTTCGGCAAGGAGTTCCATCATCAGGTTTAAGTACACAAGGATAACAACAAGTTTTAATTTTTAATACCCAATTTAGATTTTTGTCGAGTCAATTGTCCTTTATTAACTGTAACAGCAACGTTTCGGCAAGGAGTTCCATCATCAGGTTTAAGTACATAAGGATAACAACAAGTTTTAAATATAAATACCTAATTTAGATTTTTGCAGAGTCAATTGCCCTTTATTAACTGTAACAGCAACGTTTCGGCAAGGAGTTCCATCATCAGGTTTAAGTACACAAGGATAACAACAAGTTTTAATTTTTAATACCCAATTTAGATTTTTGTCGAGTCAATTGTCCTTTATTAACTGTAACAGCAACGTTTCGGCAAGGAGTTCCATCATCAGGTTTAATTACATAAGGATAACAACAAGTTTTAAATATAAATACCAAATTTAGATTTTTGTCGAGTCAATTGTCCTTTATTAACTGTAACAGCAACGTTTCGGCAAGGAGTTCCATCATCAGGTTTAATTACATAAGGATAACAACAAGTTTTAAATATAAATACCCAATTTAGATTTTTGTCGAGTCAATTTTATTTAATAACTGTAACAGCAACGTTTCGGCAAGGAGTTCCATCATCAGGTTTAATTACATAAGCATAACAACAAGTTTTAAATATAAATACCCAATTTAGATTTATGCCGATTCAATTGTCCTTCGTTAACTGTAACAGCAACGTATCGGCTAAGAATTCCATTATCAGGTTTAAGTACAAAAGGATAACAAGTATTAATTATTATTACCCAATTTAGATTTTGCCAAGTCAATTATCCTTCATTAACTGTAACAGCAACCTTTCGGCAAGGAGTTCCATCATCAGATTTAGGTACATAAGGATAACAACAAGTTTTAAATATAAATACCCAATTTAGATTTTTGCCGAGTGAATTGTCTTTCATTAACTGTAACAGCAACGTTTCGTCATGGAGTTCCATCATCTGGTTTAATTACATAAGGATAACAACAAGTTTTAAATATAAATACCCAATTTAGATTTTTGCCGAGTCAATTGTCCTTTATTAACTGCAACAGCAACGTTTCGGCAAGGAGTTCCATCATCAGGTTTAATTACATAAGGATAACAACAAGTTTTAAATATAAATACCCAATTTAGATTTTTGCCGAGTCAATTGTCCTTCATTAACTGTAACAGCAACGTTTCGGCAAAGAGTTCCACCATTAGGTTTAATTACATAAGGATAACAACAAGTTTTAAATATAAATACAAAATTTAGATTTATGCCGATTCAATTGTCCTTCGTTAACTGTAACAGCAACGTATCGGCTAAGAGTTCCATTATCAGGTTTAAGTACAAAAGGATAACAAGTATTAATTATTATTACCCAATTTAGATTTTGCCGAGTCAATTGTCCTTTATTAACTGTAACAGCAACGTTTCGGCAAGGAGTTCCATTATCAGGTTTAATTACATAAGGATAACAACAAGTTTTAAATATAAATACCCAATTTAGATTTTTGCCGAGTCAATTGTCCTTTATTAACTGCAACAGCAACGTTTCGGCAAGGAGTTCCATCATCAGGTTTAACTACATAAGGATAACAACAAGTTTTAAATATAAATACCCAATTTAGATTTTTGCCGAGTCAATTGTCCTTCATTAACTGTAACAGCAACGTTTCGGCAAGGAGTTCCATCATCAGGTTTAAGTACACAAGGATAACAACAAGTTTTAATTTTTAATACCCAATTTAGATTTTTGTCGAGTCAATTGTCCTTTATTAACTGTAACAGCAACGTTTCGGCAAGGACTTCCATCATCAAGTTTAAGTACACAAGGATAACAACAAGTTTTAATTTTTAATACCCAATTTAGATTTTTGTTGAGTCAATTGTCCTTTATTAACTGTAACAGCAACGTTTCGGCAAGGAGTTCCATCATCAGGTTTAATTACGTAAGGATAACAAGTATTAATTATTATTACCCAATTTAGATTTTGCCGAGTCAATTGTCCTTTATTAACTGTAACAGCAACGTTTCGGCAAGGAGTTCCATCATCAGGTTTAATTACATAAGGATAACAACAAGTTTTAACTATAAATACCCAATTTAGATTTTTGTCGAGTCAATTGTCCTTCATTAACTGTAACAGCAACGTTTCGGCAAAGAGTTCCATCATCAGGTTTAATTACATAATGATAACAACAAGTTTTAAATATAAATACCCAATTTAGATTTTTGCCGAGTCAATAGTCCTTCATTAACTGTAACAGCAACGTATCGGCTAAGAGTTCCATTATCAGGTTTATGTACAAAAGGATAACAAGTATTAATTATTATTACCCAATTTAGATTTTGCCAAGTCAATTGTCCTTCATTAACTGTAACAGCAACGTTTCGGCAAGGAGTTCCATCATCAGGTTTAAGTACACAAGGATAACAACAAGTTTTAATTTTTAATACCCAATTTAGATTTTTGTCGAGTCAATTGTCCTTTATTAACTGTAACAGCAACGTTTCGGGAAGGAGTTCCATCATCAGGTTTAAGTACATAAGGATAACAACAAGTTTTAAATATAAATACCTAATTTAGATTTTTGCAGAGTCAATTGCCCTTTATTAACTGTAACAGCAACGTTTCGGCAAGGAGTTCCATCATCAGGTTTAATTACATAAGGATAACAACAAGTTTTAAATATAAATACCCAATTTAGATTTTTGCCGAGTCAATTGTCCTTCATTAACTGTAACAGCAACGTTTCGGCAAAGAGTTCCACCATTAGGTTTAATTTCATAAGGATAACAACAAGTTTTAAATATAAATACAAAATTTAGATTTATGCCGATTCAATTGTCCTTCGTTAACTGTAACAGCAACGTATCGGCTAAGAGTTCCATTATCAGGTTTAAGTACAAAAGGATAACAAGTATTAATTATTATTACCCAATTTAGATTTTGCCGAGTCAATTGTCCTTTATTAACTGTAACAGCAACGTATCGGCTAAGAGTTCCATTATCAGGTTTATGTACAAAAGGATAACAAGTATTAATTATTATTACCCAATTTAGATTTTACCAAGTCAATTGTCCTTCATTAACTGTAACAGCAACATTTCGGCAAGGAGTTCCATCATCAGGTTTAAGTACACAAGGATAACGACAAGTTTTCATTTTTAATACCCAATTTAGATTTTTGTCGAGTCAATTGTCCTTTACTAACTGTAACAGCAACGTTTCGGAAAAGAGTTCCATCATCAGGTTTAATTACATAAGGATAACCTCAAGCTTTAATTTTTAATACCCAATTTAGATTTTTGTCGAGTCAATTGTTCTTTATTAATTGTAACAGCAACGTTTCGGCAAGGAGTTCCATCATCAGGTTTAAGTACACAAGGATAACAACAAGTTTTAATTTTTAATACCCAATTTAGATTTTTGTCGAGTCAATTGTCCTTTATTAACTGTAACAGCAACGTTTCGGCAAGGAGTTCCATCATCAGGTTTAATTACGTAAGGATAACAACAAGTTTTAATTTTTAATACCCAATTTAGATTTTTGTCGAGTCAATTGTCCTTTATTAACTGTAACAGCAACGTTTCGGCAAGGATTTCCATCATCAGGTTTAAGTACATAAGGATAACAACAAGTTTTAAATATAAATACCTAATTTAGATTTTTGCAGAGTCAATTGCCCTTTATTAACTGTAACAGCAACGTTTCGGCAAGGAGTTCCATCATCAGGTTTAAGACACAAGGATAACAACAAGTTTTAATTTTTAATACCCAATTTAGATTTTTGTCGAGTCAATTGTCCTTTACTAACTGTAACAGCAACGTTTCGGAAAAGAGTTCCATCATCAGGTTTAAGTACACAAGGATAACAACAAGTTTTAATTTTTAATACCCAATTTAGATTTTTGTCGAGTCAATTGTCCTTTATTAACTGTAACAGCAACGTTTCGGCAAGGAGTTCCATCATCAGGTTTAATTACGTAAGGATAACAACAAGTTTTAATTTTTAATACCCAATTTAGATTTTTGTCGAGTCAATTGTCCTTTATTAACTGTAACAGCAACGTTTCGGCAAGGAGTTCCATCATCAGGTTTAAGTACATAAGGATAATAACAAGTTTTAAATATAAATACCTAATTTAGATTTTTGCAGAGTCAATTGCCCTTTATTAACTGTAACAGCAACGTTTCGGCAAGGAGTACCATCATCAGGTTTAAGACACAAGGATAACAACAAGTTTTAATTTTTAATACTCAATTTAGATTTTTGTCGAGTCAATTGTCCTTTATTAACTGTAACAGCTACGTTTCGGCAAGGAGTTCCATCATCAGGTTTAAGTACATAAGGATAACAACAAGTTTTAAATATAAATACCTAATTTAGATTTTTGCCGAGTCAATTGTCCTTTATTAACTGTAACAGCAACGTTTCGGCAAGGAGTTCCATCATCAGGTTTAAGACACAAGGATAACAACAAGTTTTAATTTTTAATACCCAATTTAGATTTTTGTCGAGTCAATTGTCCTTTATTAACTGTAACAGCAACGTTTCGGCAAGGAGTTCCATCATCAGGTTTAATTACATAAGGATAACAACAAGTTTTAAATATAAATACCCAATTTAGATTTTTGCCGAGTCAATTGTCCTTTATTAACTGAAACAGCAACGTTTCGGCAAGGAGTTCCATCATCAGGTTTAATTACATAAGGATAACAACAAGTTTTATATATAAATACCCAATTTAGATTTTTGTCGAGTCAATTGTCCTTAATAACTGTAACAGCAACGCTTCGGCAAGGAGTTCCATCATCAGGTTTAATTACATAAGCATAACAACAAGTTTTAAATATAAATACCCAATTTAGATTTATGCCGAGTCAATTGTCCTTCATTAACTGTAACAGCAACGTATCGGCTAAGAGTTCCATTATTAGGTTTAAGTACAAAAGGATAACAAGTATTAATTATTATTACCCAATTTAGATTTTGCCAAGTCAATTATCCTTCATTAACTGTAACAGCAACCTTTCGGCAAGGAGTTCCATCATCAGGTTTAATTACATAAGGATAACAACAAGTATTAATTATTATTACCCAATTTAGATTTTGCCAAGTCAATTGTCTTTCATTAACTGTAACAGCAACGTTTCGGCAAGGAGTTCCATCATCAGGTTTAACTACATAAGGATAACAACAAGTTTTAAATATAAATACCCAATTTAGATTTTTGCCGAGTCAATTGTCCTTCATTAACTGTAACAGCAACGTTTCGGCAAGGAGTTCCATCATCAGGTTTAAGTACACAAGGATAACAACAAGTTTTAATTTTTAATACCCAATTTAGATTTTTGTCGAGTCAATTGTCCTTTATTAACTGTAACAGCAACGTTTCGGCAAGGACTTCCATCATCAAGTTTAAGTACACAAGGATAACAACAAGTTTTAATTTTTAATACCCAATTTAGATTTTTGTTGAGTCAATTGTCCTTTATTAACTGTAACAGCAACGTTTCGGCAAGGAGTTCCATCATCAGGTTTAATTACGTAAGGATAACAAGTATTAATTATTATTACCCAATTTAGATTTTGCCGAGTCAATTGTCCTTTATTAACTGTAACAGCAACGTTTCGGCAAGGAGTTCCATCATCAGGTTTAATTACATAAGGATAACAACAAGTTTTAACTATAAATACCCAATTTAGATTTTTGTCGAGTCAATTGTCCTTCATTAACTGTAACAGCAACGTTTCGGCAAAGAGTTCCATCATCAGGTTTAATTACATAATGATAACAACAAGTTTTAAATATAAATACCCAATTTAGATTTTTGCCGAGTCAATAGTCCTTCATTAACTGTAACAGCAACGTATCGGCTAAGAGTTCCATTATCAGGTTTATGTACAAAAGGATAACAAGTATTAATTATTATTACCCAATTTAGATTTTGCCAAGTCAATTGTCCTTCATTAACTGTAACAGCAACGTTTCGGCAAGGAGTTCCATCATCAGGTTTAAGTACACAAGGATAACAACAAGTTTTAATTTTTAATACCCAATTTAGATTTTTGTCGAGTCAATTGTCCTTTATTAACTGTAACAGCAACGTTTCGGGAAGGAGTTCCATCATCAGGTTTAAGTACATAAGGATAACAACAAGTTTTAAATATAAATACCTAATTTAGATTTTTGCAGAGTCAATTGCCCTTTATTAACTGTAACAGCAACGTTTCGGCAAGGAGTTCCATCATCAGGTTTAATTACATAAGGATAACAACAAGTTTTAAATATAAATACCCAATTTAGATTTTTGCCGAGTCAATTGTCCTTCATTAACTGTAACAGCAACGTTTCGGCAAAGAGTTCCACCATTAGGTTTAATTTCATAAGGATAACAACAAGTTTTAAATATAAATACAAAATTTAGATTTATGCCGATTCAATTGTCCTTCGTTAACTGTAACAGCAACGTATCGGCTAAGAGTTCCATTATCAGGTTTAAGTACAAAAGGATAACAAGTATTAATTATTATTACCCAATTTAGATTTTGCCGAGTCAATTGTCCTTTATTAACTGTAACAGCAACGTATCGGCTAAGAGTTCCATTATCAGGTTTATGTACAAAAGGATAACAAGTATTAATTATTATTACCCAATTTAGATTTTACCAAGTCAATTGTCCTTCATTAACTGTAACAGCAACATTTCGGCAAGGAGTTCCATCATCAGGTTTAAGTACACAAGGATAACGACAAGTTTTCATTTTTAATACCCAATTTAGATTTTTGTCGAGTCAATTGTCCTTTACTAACTGTAACAGCAACGTTTCGGAAAAGAGTTCCATCATCAGGTTTAATTACATAAGGATAACCTCAAGCTTTAATTTTTAATACCCAATTTAGATTTTTGTCGAGTCAATTGTTCTTTATTAATTGTAACAGCAACGTTTCGGCAAGGAGTTCCATCATCAGGTTTAAGTACACAAGGATAACAACAAGTTTTAATTTTTAATACCCAATTTAGATTTTTGTCGAGTCAATTGTCCTTTATTAACTGTAACAGCAACGTTTCGGCAAGGAGTTCCATCATCAGGTTTAATTACGTAAGGATAACAACAAGTTTTAATTTTTAATACCCAATTTAGATTTTTGTCGAGTCAATTGTCCTTTATTAACTGTAACAGCAACGTTTCGGCAAGGATTTCCATCATCAGGTTTAAGTACATAAGGATAACAACAAGTTTTAAATATAAATACCTAATTTAGATTTTTGCAGAGTCAATTGCCCTTTATTAACTGTAACAGCAACGTTTCGGCAAGGAGTTCCATCATCAGGTTTAAGACACAAGGATAACAACAAGTTTTAATTTTTAATACCCAATTTAGATTTTTGTCGAGTCAATTGTCCTTTACTAACTGTAACAGCAACGTTTCGGAAAAGAGTTCCATCATCAGGTTTAAGTACACAAGGATAACAACAAGTTTTAATTTTTAATACCCAATTTAGATTTTTGTCGAGTCAATTGTCCTTTATTAACTGTAACAGCAACGTTTCGGCAAGGAGTTCCATCATCAGGTTTAATTACGTAAGGATAACAACAAGTTTTAATTTTTAATACCCAATTTAGATTTTTGTCGAGTCAATTGTCCTTTATTAACTGTAACAGCAACGTTTCGGCAAGGAGTTCCATCATCAGGTTTAAGTACATAAGGATAATAACAAGTTTTAAATATAAATACCTAATTTAGATTTTTGCAGAGTCAATTGCCCTTTATTAACTGTAACAGCAACGTTTCGGCAAGGAGTACCATCATCAGGTTTAAGACACAAGGATAACAACAAGTTTTAATTTTTAATACTCAATTTAGATTTTTGTCGAGTCAATTGTCCTTTATTAACTGTAACAGCTACGTTTCGGCAAGGAGTTCCATCATCAGGTTTAAGTACATAAGGATAACAACAAGTTTTAAATATAAATACCTAATTTAGATTTTTGCCGAGTCAATTGTCCTTTATTAACTGTAACAGCAACGTTTCGGCAAGGAGTTCCATCATCAGGTTTAAGACACAAGGATAACAACAAGTTTTAATTTTTAATACCCAATTTAGATTTTTGTCGAGTCAATTGTCCTTTATTAACTGTAACAGCAACGTTTCGGCAAGGAGTTCCATCATCAGGTTTAATTACATAAGGATAACAACAAGTTTTAAATATAAATACCCAATTTAGATTTTTGCCGAGTCAATTGTCCTTTATTAACTGAAACAGCAACGTTTCGGCAAGGAGTTCCATCATCAGGTTTAATTACATAAGGATAACAACAAGTTTTATATATAAATACCCAATTTAGATTTTTGTCGAGTCAATTGTCCTTAATAACTGTAACAGCAACGCTTCGGCAAGGAGTTCCATCATCAGGTTTAATTACATAAGCATAACAACAAGTTTTAAATATAAATACCCAATTTAGATTTATGCCGAGTCAATTGTCCTTCATTAACTGTAACAGCAACGTATCGGCTAAGAGTTCCATTATTAGGTTTAAGTACAAAAGGATAACAAGTATTAATTATTATTACCCAATTTAGATTTTGCCAAGTCAATTATCCTTCATTAACTGTAACAGCAACCTTTCGGCAAGGAGTTCCATCATCAGGTTTAATTACATAAGGATAACAACAAGTATTAATTATTATTACCCAATTTAGATTTTGCCAAGTCAATTGTCTTTCATTAACTGTAACAGCAACGTTTCGGCAAGGAGTTCCATCATCAGGTTTAATTACATAAGGATAACAACAAGTTTTAATTATGAATTCCCAATTTAGATTTTTGCCGAGTCAATTGTCCTTTTTTTACTGTAACAGCAACGTTTCGTCAAAGAGTTCCATCATCAGGTTTAAGTACATAAGGATAACAACAAGTATTAATTATTATTACCCAATTTAGATTTTGCCAAGTCAATTGTCTTTCATTAACTGTAACAGCAACGTTTCGTCATGGAGTTCCATCATCTGGTTTAATTACATAAGGATAACAACAAGTTTTAAATATAAATACCCAATTTAGATTTTTGCAGATTCAATTGTCCTTTATTAACCTTAACAGCAACGTTTCGTTAAAGAGTTATATCATCTGTAATGTACCGCCTCCCAAGCGCAGGAATGCGCACGGTCGCATGAGTATGCGCCTTCTTAGTTCATGTGGAGAGGATTTCGGGAGCCTTCCGAATTACATTAAAATTTTTAATGAGATTATAAGAATTAAAAAACAAAATAATGCGATCGTCAGTTATGTACAAAGGCTAGTAAAACATACGTTTCGTATTAACTTTAATATAAAGTAAAATCGTTCATGTACTCAACTTCTTCCGTTTTGCCAATCATAATTCGTTTAACAGTTTCAAAATAATAAAAAATATGGGGAAAGGTAAATATTTAAATACAAAAGCATCAGCTTTTAACGCGCCACCAAACTTATAAGGAAATCATAAATATTAACTTGTATTAATTTTATTCAATAAAACATGGTAAGTTCAAGGTACACCATTGGGAAACGTTTTGGGCCCCCAATGATTTTTAAAAGTGGCCGTGCTTATGATTTAATAAAAGATATTTTTATGAAAAGTAAAGTCCTAATATTTGACCCGTAGCTATAACTAGATCACGGCCTAATGTCTATGTATAACCTTGACCGCGCAGTCCCTAACTTATCTAACTTACCTATAATTGTCCTTACCTTTTAGATTAACGTGTCTCTGTTTTCAGACCTTTAGTGATCTTATCACAATGTATGCAAACAAAGGGATTTATATAATATCCTATGAACCTGGAAAGCATTGCTATCTCCTTTATTCAACCATGCTACGACTTTCAAAATACAAGCGGCTGCGAGTGATGAACGATCCCCAGGTAGCCAAACGACCCATGAGATAGGTTACATCATATGACGAACCCCGACTAAATTATCATTAGCTTTGGCCTTGTGCCCTTATTAATTTCCAATGTGTCATCCGTCTTAAGAATCCACTTTGAATGCTTGATTCCTACTTACCTTGCAATAAGGCTGTTAAACTCTCTGAGTTTTGTTTTTGAATTTTCTGGCTAAGTTTAAAGAACTGTTAGGATAAGAAGCCAAGTAAAGCCGATATTTTCCTCGTTAACAAGTTTTATACTTTTTTAAACATCCATATAAAATTGGCGTAATGTTTAACCAGTCCAGAAAATGACTTACTTTACCAAATGATGAGACATATTTTCAGTTTCATAGCGAGTAATTGCCAGTAAATATTTAGGAAATGTCAGCGGAAATGGTACATTTTTGCTGTAACCCTACAACATTTCTCCCAGTGTTTAACCAAGGGAGGGATTTTAAGTAACTAAAGAAGAAATAGGGATAAAAAAACTAAAACTTCAAAAAAGGTACAAAATCTAAATATGAGAACATCTTTAAAAGAACTATATTTAAACCTAAATCATGTTTTATTTATTTTTAACCCTCGATAAAAATTGTGTAAGCCATTTTTTAACTTCTCTTATCATACATTAATTGAATTGAGTGTTTATAGATAGAGTCGACTTGAGAAAGTCAGCTCTTTAGAGGTGTCATCATTGATATCCAAATATTTTGTGGCTTGTAAATGTTAATCCCTGTTTATGTAGGAATTATTTTTATTAGGAATTTCATAGGGATAGAAACAATTAACTAACAATATAATAGCTTTAAAGTGATATCATTGATACGCAAATGTTTTGTGGTTTTGTAAATGTTAATCCCTGTTTATGTAGGAATTATTTTTATTAGGAATTTCATAGGGATAGAAACAATTAACTAACAATATAATAGCTTTAAAGTGATATCATTGATACGCAAATGTTTTGTGGTTTTGTAAATGTTAATCCCTGTTTATGTAGGAATTATTTTTATTAGGAATTTCATAGGGATAGAAACAATTAACTAACAATATAATAGCTTTAAAGTGATATCATTGATACGCAAATGTTTTGTGGTTTTGTAAATGTTAATCCCTGTTTATGTAGGAATTATTTTTATTAGGAATTTCATAGGGATAGAAACAATTAACTAACAATATAATAGCTTTAAAGTGATATCATTGATACGCAAATGTTTTGTGGTTTTGTAAATGTTAATCCCTGTTTATGTAGGAATTATTTTTATTAGGAATTTCATAGGGATAGAAACAATTAACTAACAATATAATAGCTTTAAAGTGATATCATTGATACGCAAATGTTTTGTGGTTTTGTAAATGTTAATCCCTGTTTATGTAGGAATTATTTTTATTAGGAATTTCATAGGGATAGAAACAATTAACTAACAATATAATAGCTTTAAAGTGATATCATTGATACGCAAATGTTTTGTGGTTTTGTAAATGTTAATCCCTGTTTATGTAGGAATTATTTTTATTAGGAATTTCATAGGGATAGAAACAATTAACTAACAATATAATAGCTTTAAAGTGATATCATTGATACGCAAATGTTTTGTGGTTTTGTAAATGTTAATCCCTGTTTATGTAGGAATTATTTTTATTAGGAATTTCATAGGGATAGAAACAATTAACTAACAATATAATAGCTTTAAAGTGATATCATTGATACGCAAATGTTTTGTGGTTTTGTAAATGTTAATCCCTGTTTATGTAGGAATTATTTTTATTAGGAATTTCATAGGGATAGAAACAATTAACTAACAATATAATAGCTTTAAAGTGATATCATTGATACGCAAATGTTTTGTGGTTTTGTAAATGTTAATCCCTGTTTATGTAGGAATTATTTTTATTAGGAATTTCATAGGGATAGAAACAATTAACTAACAATATAATAGCTTTAAAGTGATATCATTGATACGCAAATGTTTTGTGGTTTTGTAAATGTTAATCCCTGTTTATGTAGGAATTATTTTTATTAGGAATTTCATAGGGATAGAAACAATTAACTAACAATATAATAGCTTTAAAGTGATATCATTGATACGCAAATGTTTTGTGGTTTTGTAAATGTTAATCCCTGTTTATGTAGGAATTATTTTTATTAGGAATTTCATAGGGATAGAAACAATTAACTAACAATATAATAGCTTTAAAGTGATATCATTGATACGCAAATGTTTTGTGGTTTTGTAAATGTTAATCCCTGTTTATGTAGGAATTATTTTTATTGGGAATTTCATAGGGATAGAAACTAGTATTCAGTTTATTTTCTTAAAATCGTTTATTTTATACCTTGCCTAAAATACATTATCATTTTGACAAATGTTTTCCAAGATTACAAAAACTCTTAAACACGTAATTCTCAATTATAAAGGCCAAGGTTTGTAAAAAAATGACACTCTAAAGTTATATAGGTGTAAACAGTAAATTTATAATTAAAGTAATAATACAAATTACTAAAAATATACTTAGATAAACATAAATATAATTGAATAGATACATAATAATATAAATGAATACAAAGTGAAAAATACATCAAAAGCTTTTAACCATTGAAATTAAAACATGAACAATCAATATTCCATATAGAAGTTATACATTTAAAAAGTAATAAAAATAGGAACACAGTTGCATCTAATAAATTTTAAAAGTGGATAATAGAAGATAGAACACATTACATCTATTTTAATAAGATTCTGATTTGAAAAGTAAAAACTGTAGATTAAACTTGTATATTTGGTTTAGAGTCAGGGAAACATGCCCATTTTCAAATTTAAAAAAAACTAGTATTGTAGTAAAAAAAGTATGTTATACATTTGATTACAGAAATTTATTTTAAAAAAAAAACTAAAGTTACAATAAAATATGTCTGAAATAAATGAATATAAGAAGCTAAACGTGAAAGACATTTGTAGTGAGATTAATTTAAATTTATCCTCTAAAACCTACATTTTAAGTTCAAAATTTAATTATAGTTAATTAACAGTAAAAGTAAAATAAATGTTGCACTAAAATATGTCTGAAATAAATGAATATAAGAAGCTAAACGTGAAAGACATTTGTAGTGAGATTAATTTAAATTAATCCTCTAAAACCTACATTTTAAGTTAAAAATTTAATTATAGTTAATTAACAGTAAAAGTAAAATAAATGTTGCACTAAAATATGTCTGAAATAAATGAATATAAGAAGCTAAATGTGAAAGACATTTGTAGTGAGATTAATTTAAATTAATCCTCTAAAACCTACATTTTAAGTTAAAAATTTAATTATAGTTAATTAACAGTAAAAGTAAAATAAATGTTGCACTAAAATATGTCTGAAATAAATGAATATAAGAAGCTAAACGTGAAAGACATTTGTAGTGAGATTAATTTAAATTAATCCTCTAAAACCTACATTTTAAGTTAAAAATTTAATTATAGTTAATTAACAGTAAAAGTAAAATAAATGTTGCACTAAAATATGTCTGAAATAAATGAATATAAGAAGCTAAATGTGAAAGACATTTGTAGTGAGATTAATTTAAATTTATCCTCTAAAACCTACATTTTAAGTTAAATATTTAATTATAGTTAATAAATAAAATAAGTAAAATAAAAGTTGCAATAAAATATGTCTGAAATAAAAGAATATAAGAAGCTAAATGTGAAAGACATTTGTAGTGAGATTAATTTAAATTTATTCTCTAAAAACTACATTTTACGTTAAATATTTAATTATAGGTAATTAATAATATAGGTAATTAATAATATAGGTAATTTAAAAGATGCAATAAAATATGTCTGAAATAAATGAATATAAGAAACTAAATGCTAAACACATTTAAAATAATAATAATTTAATTTTAAACTCTAAAAACTACTTATAAGTTAAATATTTAATTATAGGTAATTAATAATATAAGTAAAATAAAAGTTGCAATAAAATATGTCTGAAATAAATGAACATAAGAAGCTAAATGTGAAAGACATTTGTAGTGAGGTTAATTTAAATTTATTCTCTAAAAACTACATTTTACGTTAAATATTTAATTATAGGTAATTAATAATATAGGTAATTAATAATATAGGTAATTTAAAAGATGCAATAAAATATGTCTGAAATAAATGAATATAAGAAACTAAATGCTAAACACATTTAAAATAATAATAATTTAATTTTAAACTCTAAAAACTACTTATAAGTTAAATATTTAATTATAGGTAATTAATAATATAAGTAAAATAAAAGTTGCAATAAAATATGTCTGAAATAAATGAATATAAGAAACTAAATGCTAAAAACCTTTAAAGTAATAATAATTTAAATTTAAACTATAAAAACTACATTTTACATTAAATAGTTAATTATAGGTCATTAATAATATAGGTAAAATAAAAGATGCAATAGAAAATGTCTGAAATAAATGAATATAAGAAGCTAAATGTGAAAGACATTTCTAGTGAGATTAATTTAAATTTATCCTCTAAAACCTACATTTTAACTTAAATATTTAATTATAGTTAGTTAATAAAATAAGTAAAATAAAAGTTGCAATAAAATATGTCTGAAATAAATGAATATAAGAAGCTAAATGTGAAAGACATTTGTAGTGAGATTAATTTAAATTTATTCTCTAAAAACTACATTTTACGTTAAATATTTAATTATAGGTAATTAATAATATAGGTAATTAATAATATAGGTAATTTAAAAGATGCAATAAAATATGTCTGAAATAAATGAATATAAGAAACTAAATGCTAAAAACATTTAAAGTAATAATAATATAAATTTAAACTCTAAAAACTACATTTTACATTAAATAGTTAATTATAGGTCATTAATAATATAGGTAAAATAAAAGATGCAATAGAAAATGTCTGAAATAAATGAATATAAGAATCTAAATGTGAAAGACATTTCTAGTGAGATTAATTTAAATGTATTCTCTAAAAACTACATTTTACGTTAAATATTTAATTATTGTTAATTAATAATATAAGTAAAATAAAAGATGCAATAAAATATGTCTGAAATAAATGAATATAAGAAGCTAAATGTGAAAGACATTTGTAGTGAGATTAATTTAAATTTATCCTCTAAAACCTACATTTTAAGTTAAATATTCAATTTTAGTTAATAAATAAAATAAGTAAAATAAAAGTTGCAATAAAATATGTCTGAAATAAATGAACATAAGAAGCTAAATGTGAAAGACATTTGTAGTGAGATTAATTTAAATTTATTCTCTAAAAACTACATTTTACGTTAAATATTTAATTATAGGTAATTAATAATATAGGTAATTAATAATATAGGTAATTTAAAAGATGCAATAAAATATGTCTGAAATAAATGAATATAAGAAACTAAATGTAAAACACATTTAAAATAATAATAATTTAATTTTAAACTCTAAAAACTACTTATAAGTTAAATATTTAATTATAGGTAATTAATAATATAAGTAAAATAAAAGTTGCAATAAAATATATCTGAAATAAATGAACATAAGAAGCTAAATGTGAAAGACATTTGTAGTGAGATTAATTTAAATTTATTCTCTAAAAACTACATTTTACGTTAAATATTTAATTATAGGTAATTAATAATATAGGTAATTAATAATATAGGTAATTTAAAAGATGCAATAAAATATGTCTGAAATAAATGAATATAAGAAACTAAATGCTAAACACATTTAAAATAATAATAATTTAATTTTAAACTCTAAAAACTACTTATAAGTTAAATATTTAATTATAGGTATTTAATAATATAAGTAAAATAAAAGTTGCAATAAAATATGTCTGAAATAAATGAATATAAGAAACTAAATGCTAAAAACCTTTAAAGTAATAATAATTTAAATTTAAACTATAAAAACTACATTTTACATTAAATAGTTAATTATAGGTCATTAATAATATAGGTAAAATAAAAGATGCAATAGAAAATGTCTGAAATAAATGAATATAAGAAGCAAAATGTGAAAGACATTTCTAGTGAGATTAATTTAAATGTATTCTCTAAAAACTACATTTTACGTTAAATATTTAATTATTGTTAATTAATAATATAAGTAAAATAAAAGATGCAATAAAATATGTCTGAAATAAATGAATATAAGAAGCTAAATGTGAAAGACATTTGTAGTGAGATTAATTTAAACTTATTCTCTATATACTACATTTTACCTTAAATATTTAATTATAGGTAATTAATAATATAAGTAAAATAAAAGTTGCAATAAAATATGTCTGAAATAAATGAATATAAGAAACTAAATGTAAAAACATTTAAAGTAATAATAATTTAAATTTAAACTCTAAAAACTACATTTTACATTAAATAGTTAATTATAGGTCATTAATAATATAGGTAAAATAAAAGATGCAATAAAATATGTCTGAAATAAATGAATATAAGAAGCTAAATGTGAAAGACATTTGTAGTGAGATTAATTTAAATTTATTCTCTAAATACTACATTTTACCTTAAATATTTAATTATAGGCAATTAATAATATAAGTAAAATAAAAGTTGCAATAAAATATGTCTGAAATAAATGAACATAAGAAGCTAAATGTGAAAGACATTTCTAGTGAGATTAATTTAAATTTATTCTCTAAAAACTACCTTTTACGTTAAATATTTAATTATAGGTAATTAATAATATAGGTAATTTAAAAGATGCAATAAAATATGTCTGAAATAAATGAATATAAGAAACTAAATGCTAAAAACATTTGAAATAATAATAATTTAATTTTAAACTCTAAAAACTACTTATAAGTTAAATATTTAGTGATAGGTAATTAATAATATAAGTAAAATGAAAGTTGCAATAAAATATGCCTGAAATAAATGAATATAAGAAACTAAATGTGAAAGACATTTGTAGTGAGATTAATTTAAATTTATTCTCTAAAAACTACATTTTACGTTAAATATTTAATTATAGGTAATTAATAATATAGGTAATTAATAATATAGGTAATTTAAAAGATGCAATAAAATATGTCTGAAATAAATGAATATAAGAAACTAAATGCTAAAAACATTTAAAGTAATAATAATTTAAACTTAAACTCTAAAAACTACATTTAACATTAAATAGTTAATTATAGGTCATTAATAATATAGGTAAAATAAAAGATGCAATAGAAAATGTCTGAAATAAATGAATATAAGAAGCTAAATGTGAAAGACATTTCTAGTGAGATTAATTTAAATTTATCCTCTAAAACCTACATTTTAACTTATATATTTAATTATAGTTAGTTACTAAAATAAGTAAAATAAAAGTTGCAATAAAATATGTCTGAAATAAATGAACATATGAAGCTAAATGTGAAAGACATTTGTAGTGAGATTAATTTAAATTTATTCTCTAAAAACTACATTTTACGTTAAATATTTAATTATAGGTAATTAATAATATAGGTAATTTAAAAGATGCAATAAAATATGTCTGAAATAAATGAATATAAGAAACTAAATGCTAAAAACATTTAAAGTAATAATAATTTAAATTTAAACTCTAAAAACTCTATTTTACATTAAATAGTTAATTATAGGTCATTAATATAATAGGTAAAATAAAAGATGCAATAGAAAATGTCTGAAATAAATGAATATAAGAAGCTAAATGTGAAAGACATTTCTAGTGAGATTAATTTAAATTTATCCTCTAAAACCTACATTTTAACTTAAATATTTAATTATAGTTAGTTAATAAAATAAGTAAAATAAAAGATGCAATAAAATATGTCTGAAATAAATGAACATATGAAGCTAAATGTGAAAGACATTTGTAGTGAGATTAATTTAAATTTATTCTCTAAAAACTACATTTTACGTTAAATATTTAATTATAGGTAATTAATAATATAGGTAATTTAAAAGATGCAATAAAATATGTCTGAAATAAACGAATATAAGAAACTAAATGCTAAACACATTTAAAGTAATAATAATTTAATTTTAAACTCTAAAAACTACATTTTACATTAAATAGTTAATTATAGGTCATTAATAATATAGGTAAAATAAAAGATGCAATAGAAAATGTCTGAAATAAATGAATATAAGAAGCTAAATGTGAAAGACATTTCTAGTGAGATTAATTTAAATTTATTCTCTAAAAACTACATTTTACGTTAAATATTTAATTATAGGTAATTAATAATATAGGTAATTAATAATATAGGTAATTTAAAAGATGCAATAAAATATGTCTGAAATAAATGAATATAAGAAACTAAATGCTAAAAACATTTAAAGTAATAATAATTTAAATTTAAACTCTAAAAACTACATTTTACATTAAATAGTTAATTATAGGTCATTAATATAATAGGTAAAATAAAAGATGCAATAGAAAATGTCTGAAATAAATGAATATAAGAAGCTAAATGTGAAAGACATTTCTAGTGAGATTAATTTAAATGTATCCTCTAAAACCTACATTTTAACTTAAATATTTAATTATAGTTAGTTAATAAAATAAGTAAAATAAAAGTTGCAATAAAATATGTCTGAAATAAATGAACATATGAAGCTAAATGTGAAAGACATTTGTAGTGAGATTAATTTAAATTTATTCTCTAAAAACTACATTTTACGTTAAATATTTAATTATAGGTAAATAATAATATAGGTAATTTAAAAGATGCAATAAAATATGTCTGAAATAAATGAATATAAGAAACTAAATGTAAAAACATTTAAAGTAATAATAATTTAATTTTAAACTCTAAAAACTACATTTTACATTAAATAGTTAATTATAGGTCATTAATAATATAGGTAAAATAAAAGATGCAATAGAAAATGTCTGAAATAAATGAATATAAGAAGCTAAATGTGAAAGACATTTGTAGTGAGATTAATTTAAATTTATTCTCTAAAAACTACATTTTACGTTAAATATTTAATTATAGGTAATTAATAATATAGGTAATTAATAATATAGGTAATTTAAAAGATGCAATAAAATATGTCTGAAATAAATGAATATAAGAAACTAAATGCTAAACACATTTAAAGTAATAATAATTTAATTTTAAACTCTAAAAACTACATTTTACATTAAATAGTTAATTATAGGTCATTAATAATATAGGTAAAATAAAAGATGCAATAGAAAATGTCTGAAATAAATGAATATAAGAAGCTAAATGTGAAAGACATTTGTAGTGAGATTAATTTAAATTTATTCTCTAAAAACTACATTTTACGTTAAATATTTAATTATAGGTAATTAATAATATAGGTAATTTAAAAGATGCAATAAAATATGTCTGAAATAAATGAATATAAGAAACTAAATGCTAAACACATTTAAAGTAATAATAATTTAATTTTAAACTCTAAAAACTACATTTTACATTAAATAGTTAATTATAGGTCATTAATAATATAGGTAAAATAAAAGATGCAATAGAAAATGTCTGAAATAAATGAATATAAGAAGCTAAATGTGAAAGACATTTGTAGTGAGATTAATTTAAATTTATTCTCTAAAAACTACATTTTACGTTAAATATTTAATTATAGGTAATTAATAATATAGGTAATTTAAAAGATGCAATAAAATATGTCTGAAATAAATGAATATAAGAAACTAAATGCTAAACACATTTAAAGTAATAATAATTTAAACTTAAACTCTAAAAACTACATTTTACGTTAAATATTTAATTATAGGTAATTAATAATATAGGTAATTTAAAAGATGCAATAAAATATGTCTGAAATAAATGAATATAAGAAACTAAATGCTAAACACATTTAAAGTAATAATAATTTAATTTTAAACTCTAAAAACTACATTTTACATTAAATAGTTAATTATAGGTCATTAATAATATAGGTAAAATAAAAGATGCAATAGAAAATGTCTGAAATAAATGAATATAAGAAGCTAAATGTGAAAGACATTTGTAGTGAGATTAATTTAAATTTATTCTCTAAAAACTACATTTTACGTTAAATATTTAATTATAGGTAATTAATAATATAGGTAATTTAAAAGATGCAATAAAATATGTCTGAAATAAATGAATATAAGAAACTAAATGCTAAACACATTTAAAGTAATAATAATTTAAACTTAAACTCTAAAAACTACATTTTACGTTAAATATTTAATTATAGGTAATTAATAATATAGGTAATTTAAAAGATGCAATAAAATATGTCTGAAATAAATGAATATAAGAAACTAAATGCTAAACACATTTAAAGTAATAATAATTTAATTTTAAACTCTAAAAACTACATTTTACATTAAATAGTTAATTATAGGTCATTAATAATATAGGTAAAATAAAAGATGCAATAGAAAATGTCTGAAATAAATGAATATAAGAAGCTAAATGTGAAAGACATTTGTAGTGAGATTAATTTAAATTTATTCTCTAAAAACTACATTTTACGTTAAATATTTAATTATAGGTAATTAATAATATAGGTAATTAATAATATAGGTAATTTAAAAGATGCAATAAAATATGTCTGAAATAAATGAATATAAGAAACTAAATGCTAAAAACATGTAAAATAATAATAATTTAAATTTAAACTCTAAAAACTACATTTTACATTAAATAGTTAATGTCATTAATAATATAGGTAAAATAAAAGATGCAATAGAAAATGTCTGAAATAAAAGAATATAAGAAGCTAAATGTGAAAGACATTTCTAGTGAGATTAATTTAAATTTATCCTCTAAAACCTACATTTTAAGTTAAATATTTAATTATAGGTAATTAATAATATAAGTAAAATAAAAGATGCAATAAAATATGCCTGAAATAAATGAACATAAGAAGCTAAATGTGAAAGACATTTGTAGTGAGATTAATTTAAATTTATTCTCTAAATACTACATTTTACCTTAAATATTTAATTATAGGTAATTAATAATATAAGTAAAATAAAAGATGTAATAGAAAATATCTGAAATAAACGAATATAAGAAACTAACTGGAAAATAAGAAAACCATCTAAAGTAAGACATTTCAATATAAACTGTAAAAACCATATTTTACGTTAATTATTTAATTTATTTATAGTTATCTAAAAATAAAAGTAAAATAAATTTTGTCTTAATAAATGAACAAGAATCTAAATGAGATAAGCGCCCTAAGTAATTTTAATTCAAATATAAACACTAAAATAGTAACTGTTATTAAAGAACAATTTGGTTACCACTCTAGGAAGTTGAATGCTTGCAAATATAAATGTGTAATATAGAGTAAGAATATGTTGATACTGTAGTTATTTCAAATCTCCTTGAAATTTAACAAAACGTATAAGACCAATTAATATAAATTTAATATAACCTCTCTAATGTATTTGCAATTGTAAGCAATACTTCTAAATTTTCTTATAACCAGAAACTCCTAGAAAAGTTGTCCAAATTAGGTTTAAAACCAGCGTTTACTTTAAAATGTGAAAAACTCTTAAGAGAAAGTAAATTTAATGTGTCTAGCCTTAATGGCGTAAAGCGTCACGTGAGATGGGATTCCTTCATTTCCCTCGTTAATGTTCCAATGGGATACCTCTTTTGCAACAAATATTGCTTGCAGGAAAGTGAAACAATAAATTTTTTCGAATCCTATGTTATAATTGTTCAAAATTAAACAATAAAACAGTTTTAAGTTAAATTTTGCTAAACCAAATAATACAAACAATAGATGTAGCGTGTGTATATTAAAAAAAACAATTATAGAGAAAATTGTAAATCTAAACAATAAAAAAGTTTTAAGGTTAATTTTGCTAAACCAAATAATACAAACAATAGATGTAGCGTGTGTGTATTAAAAAAAACCATTATAGAGAAAATTGTAAATCTAAACAATAAAAAAGTTTTAAGGTTAATTTTGCTAAACCAAATAATACAAACAATAGATGTAGCGTGTGTGTATTAAAAAAACCATTATAGAGAAAATTGTAAATCTAAACAATAAAACAGTTTCAAGGTTAATTTTGCTAAACCAAATAATACAAACAATAGATGTAGCGTGTGTGTATTAAAAAAAACCATTATAGAGAAAATTGTAAATCTAAACAATAAAAGAGTTTTAAGGTTAATTTTGCTAAACCAAATAATACAAGCAATAGATGTAGCGTGTGTGTATTAAAAAAACCATTATAGAGAAAATTGTAAATCTAAACAATAAAACAGTTTCAAGGTTAATTTTGCTAAACCAAATAATACAAACAATAGATGTAGCGTGTGTGTATTAAAAAAAACCATTATAGAGAAAATTGTAAATCTAAACAATAAAAAAGTTTTAAGGTTAATTTTGCTAAACCAAATAATACAAACAATAGATGTAGCGTGTGTGTATTAAAAAAACCATTATAGAGAAAATTGTAAATCTAAACAATAAAACAGTTTCAAGGTTAATTTTGCTAAACCAAATAATACAAACAATAGATGTAGCTTGTGTGTATTAAAAAAAACAATTATAGAGAAAATTGTAAATCTATACAATAAAACAGTTTCAAGGTTAATTTTGCTAAACCAAATAATACAATCAATAGATGTAGCGTGTGTATATTAAAAAAAACAATTATAGAGAAAATTGTAAATCTAAACAATAAAAGAGTTTTAAGGTTAATTTTGCTAAACCAAATAATACAAGCAATAAATTAGCGCATGTGTATAAGAAAAAAACAATTATTTTAAATCTAAACCATAAAACCAAAATTGGGCTCCAAAAAGCCATTCCAGGTTAAACAATTTTTATTTAATTAAAAGCATTACTTACAACCTTAGCAGAGAAATATTGATTTTAGTAAAAGCCTAGTCTAGCTGTTTTAGATGTAATGAAAAATATTGTGGTACCTGACAGTTATAACATTTAATGCAACTTACAATAAAAATTAGTTAAAGATAATAACTTTTACAATATTTTACTAAGCTCAGTATATATTTGTAAAACAAGATACTTTAAATGTATAGTTTTATGTTCGGTACTCATAAATAATTTGTTACAATTAGTTGTAGAAAAATCTTATACAGGACAATGTAGAATATCCTCGGAGAGATGGAAACCTGTCTTTGCGGCAACTATTTAAATTAAAGAATGGAAATAATAACATCATTTCTACACTTAGACTCTCCTTATAAATAGAATATAATACAATATAGTTACAGGTGATAGGTTTTAAAAAAGAAAACTTCAAATGTGTGCTATGCAGTGAGGTTAAATCTCTATGAAATACTGATATTGCCGACAAAGACAAGTTGTCGTGAGGGTACTATACATCGTCAGTATAAAATTGTGACGTCACTGGGTATAAATACCAACTTATAGCATATATAGGCCACTTTTGTTTTTATTGCTATTTATATATATTTGGAAATTTTAGATAACTCACTGGATTCAGTTTCAACCAAACATATAAGGTCTTGAGCTGCGAACTGACCATTTCACTCCCCTCCAACTCCTTCAATACTTGTCCCCTAAATACAAATTGTAGATTTTTTATAGATAAAATACATACTCTTCCTTTCCCCCCTCAGACATTTTGTAAAGTCAATTCTGCTTGGAATACCGTCTAAGAAATGTAACGGAGGCAGTAGTAAATATCTGCATAAAGAATAAAATCACTAAATGCACTTAAGAGATCACTGGAACCGAGTTTTTGTAATTTATTTATTGTGTGGCCAGTTGTACCCTTCACGAAAGCCGGTTTGAAGATATGGAAAATTTTTGTGAGACGAAAGTTTAAGTATACTAGATATCTCTTTCTGTATGGATTCTATAAGATGACTACACGAATGATGGTTGAGTGGGTTCCTTGAAAGTTCAAAACTATTAAAACTATAGCTCTGAATACACGACATACACTGAAAATGTTTTCAATAAATTTAATCAAGTTTAGAGAACTAGTAACTAAATTGTCTTGTAGTTAAATTTTAATGTAAACAACCACTTTGGTTTAAAGGGCTAATTGGAACAGCTTCATTCAAAAATTTGAACAAACACAAGATTTATATATTAATTTAAATTAAGTTTGTAAAATGTAAATTAGGGGTTGACTTTGCGTGCAACCCTTACTAATCGCATGGCACAATCAAATTATGCGCGTCTCTAAAGATGTTTTCTTTCACATGTTCCAATAGAAATGAGTCTCCGGTAGATTTAATTTTCTCAAGCAAAAAGAAATCGCAAAGCGTTGGGACCACGTAAGGGCCCGAATGGGTGCCATAGATTGCAGCAACAGGGGCAATAAGGCCGGAACTTTTAGTTTGCCTCCGGTATTGTAAATAAGTGTCGATAAAGCAGTAAAAGCTGATGATATTAATGGTGGTGTTCAAGAACAAGATGAAATATAAGAAAAGCTTCATATTATTGAATATTTGAACAAAGCATATCAAATCGTCGTAGAAGAAGAGCGGGCTGATTTCGGGGTAAAGTACCTTGAAGCAGAAGATATCTGCCAACATGAAGAACTGTATCACACCTTCGCACACAAGTTCGTAATATATTACCTTCAAGTTGGTTCGGTGATTAGTAGCTACTTCGGTGCAGAGACGTTTGTAGTAGCCCCTGATGTCCCGGAGCCCTGACTCCATGGCGCGCACCATCTTCCACTGGAGGATACAGTAGCAGTACGTACCTAGGGCGTTCTCTAAAATATTCTTGGCCTTTCTGCTCACAAAGAAGTACACGCCTAAGTTGAAGACAGTGAAAACAGTTTGACACACAATCAGTACGTAAACTGGGAATAAGAATCCGTCGACGGTACCGAAAGCAGAGCAACTCGCGTCAGATCCTCCGTATCTCCCGTCGGAACCTCCGAGAGCGCACAAAGTCGTGAAGGTCAACAGTTCTTCTGGTCCCTTGTCAGCCCCCTTGCCCGGACACAGCCACGCGCTACGCGCCAAGACTAAGACGAGTCCTCCTAAGAGGATCGCATTGACGCACGGCCGAACGTTACGCAACAACACGACAACCATGTCTGTAGAGTTCTGCTACAAGACTGAGGTGGTGGAGGTGGGAGCTACAGATTCAATGACTAACACGTAGCACAAACATTTCATTATTTATCGCTCATAATCGTCAAAGCCAAACTACAAACAATGGTGACTATACACACTCGGTTACTTATCGCAAACATATTCGCTGAAACAAGCCCTACGTTTGATTTGAGAACGTGATAATCGAATGTCGAAATCAAATTTCGAATTCTTTCATTTGAGTCACATTCAAACTTTAGAATAAGGCTCTATTGTATGACGTCAAGAAATAAGCTTTAACATGCTGATACTGCCATTCCGATATGCACCTGTGGGGGAGGGGAAGGAACAGTTCCGCTCAGTGAACGGTTGTAGCAAGTATTTAAAAAAAGGAAATGATTCATTACATTTAAATTTATGTTTCTATTATTATTATAATAAAAACTTCGATTTATACAAACACGCAAGGAAAAAGCATCAGAAACCAAGCTTTATTATCCAAACGGTTTTATTATTTCGTTGGAAAAAGGAAAAAAACTTGAAAAGTAAAATAATCGTATGCTAATGTACTATTACTCGTGTATATGTGGCAGGCTATTGTATTATACATATTACATTAATAGTGTGCTATTTCATACATAATAATGTTATATATTACCAATAAGCAGGTAATATACTACATACATATACTCTATATCTATCTAATATTATATATGTATAGTGTCTCTCTCTCTTTCTCTCTCTCTCTCTCTCTCTCTCTCTTTCCCTCCCTCTATCTCTCCCTGTCTCTCTCTATCTCTCTTTCCCTCTCTCTATCTCTCCCTGTCTCTCTCTCTCTCTCTCTCTCTCTCTCTCTCTCTCTCTCTCTCTCTCTCTATATATATATATATATATATATATATATATATATATATATATATATATATATTTGTAATCTGCACGTTTTATCCACTTCTGGGACCCTCCTAACTTAATAACTTTCAACGCCTTGGTAGTTTTTCTTTTACTTATTCTATGATAGCAAAACGTTCTCATTTGAGATTTCGTTTCATATGGGAAAACAGGAAAAGTCGAACGGATGAAGACCCAGAGAAAATGTAATATATGTATATATATATCAACTTGTTGCTATCCTTATGTACTTAAACCTGATGATGGAACTCTTTGCCGAAACGTTGCTGTTAGAGTTAATAAAGGACAAATGACTTGGCAAAAACCTATATTGGGTATTAATAATTAAAACTAGTTATCCCGATGTATTTAAGCCTGATGATGGAACTAATTGCCGAAACGTTGCTGTTACAGTAAATAAAGGACAATTGACTCGGCAAAAATCTAAATTGGGAATTCATAATTAAAAATTGTTGTTATCCTTGTGTACTTAAACCTTTTGATGGAACTCCATGACGAAAAGTGGCTGTTACAGTTAATAAAGGACAATTTACTCGACAAAAATCTATATTGGGTATTAGTAATTAAAACTTGTTGTTATCCATATGTACTTAAGCCTGGTGATGGAACACTTTACCAAAACGTGGCTGCTACAGTGAGCAAAGGACAATTAAATCGGCAAAATTTTATATTGGGTAATATTAATTAAAATGTGTGGTTATCCGTATGTACCTACGCCTGATGATGGAATTCTTTGCCGAAACGTTGCGTTTGCAGTTAATAAAAGACAATTGACTCGGCAAAAATCTAAATTGGGTATTAATAATTAAAACTTGTTATCCTTATGTAGTTAAATCTGATGATGGAACTCTTTGCCGAAACGTTGCTGTTGCAGTTGATAAAGGACAATTGACTCGGCAAAAATCTAAACTGGGTATTCATAATTGAAACTTGTTGTTTTCCTTATGTAGTTAAACCTGTTGATGGAACTCTTTGCCGAAACGTTGCTGTTACAGTTAATGAAAGACAATTGACTTGGCAAAATCTAAATTGGGTAATAATAATTAATACTTGTTGTTATCCTTATGTAGTTAAACCTGATGATGGAACTCCTTGCCGAAACGTTGCTGTTACAGTTAATAAAGGACAATTTACTCGACAAAAATCTAAATTGGGTATTAAAAATTAAAACGTGTTGTTATCCATATGTACGTAAGCCTGGTGATGGAACACTTTACCAAAACGTGGCTGCTACAGTGAGTAAAGGACAATTGAATCGGCAAAATTTTATATTGGGTAATATTAATTAAAATGTGTGGTTATCCGTATGTACCTACGCCTGATGATGGAATTCTTTGCCGAAACGTTGCGTTTGCAGTTAATAAAAGACAATTGACTCGGGAAAAATCTAAATTGGGTATTAATAATTAAAACTTGTTATCCTTATGTAGTTAAACCTGATGCTGGAACTCTTTGCCGAAACGTTGCTGTTGCAGTTGATAAAGGACAATTGACTCGGCAAAAATCTAAACTGGGTATTCATAATTGAAACTTGTTGTTTTCCTTATGTAGTTAAACCTGTTGATGGAACTCTTTGCCGAAACGTTGCTGTTGCAGTTAATAAAGGACAATTGACTCGGCAAAAATCTATATTGGGAATTCATAATTAAAACTTGTTGTTATCCTTATGTAATTAAACCTGATGATGGAACTCCTTGCCGAAACGTTGCTGTTACAGTTAATGAAAGACAATTGATTTGGCAAAATCTAAATTGGGTATTTATATTTAAAACTTGTTGTTATCCTTATGTAATTAAACCTGATGATGGAACTCCTTGCCGAAACGTTGCTGTTACAGTTAATGAAGGACAATTGACTTGGCAAAATCTAAATTGGATATTTATATTTAAAACTTGTTGTTATCCTTATGTAATTAAACCTGACGATGGAACTCCTTGCCGAAACGTTGCTGTTACAGTTAATGAAGGACAATTGACTCGGCAAAAATCTAAATTGGGTATTTATATTTAAAACTTGTTGTTATCCTTATGTAATGAAACCTGATGATGGAACTCCTTGCCGAAACGTTGCTGTTACAGTTAATGAAGGACAATTGACTCGGCAAAAATCTAAATTGGGTATTTATATTTAAAACTTGTTGTAATCCTTATGTAAATAAACCTGATGATGGAACTCCTTACCGAAACGTCGCTGTTACAGTAAATAAAGGACAATTGACTCGGCAAAAATCTAAATTGGGTATTTATATTTAAAACTGGTTGTTATCCATATGTAATTAAACCTGATGATGGAACTCCTTGCCGAAACGTTGCTGTTACAGTTTGTTGTTTCTATAAACTTTTGACACTGCCGCTACAGGCGGAACACTCGTCATATTTATATAATTATGCTGGTAATAAAACTTATTTCATATTTAAACACTATTTATTACTTCACATCTTTCTTAAAACAAAACTCTAAACAAAGAACTGAGAAAAAACTAAAACAATTACAAATCATCTGTTAATTTATATAATGTTCTTTTTCTTTTTTTTTTCATAGAGGATTGTCATAGAGTATTATATTATTGCATTCACAACATACTCCCACCTTTTGAGTTATGGTTTAACTCAAAACATTAAAAAATAGTATATTGTTAAAAGATTAATCAACAAATTTTTGTGGAAGCTTAATTTGTCTGCCACTTCTTAAATATGTCACAATTTTATTTTCTTTTGTCACATTATCTTCTTCCAGGTGTAGTTCATGTTCATTGGTTTTTGTCACTTTTGGTTTAATCTTTTCTTTTAATTGTTCTTGGATGGTTTCTTCTTGCATTTCAAGAGGATATAGTCTTTGTATTGGTCTCAATAAACTTCCAAAAGCAGTCTTCAATTGCACTAATCTACACACTCCATCTCTACTAATGATAGTCTTTTCTATCAGTCCTATTGGCCAATCAATTCTTTTTTTATTTTCAACTTCAATCAGTACTAATTCTCCAACTTTCAACTGTCTGCCGTTTTTCTTACTTTTTAAAGCTAATTGTCCTAAATACTCAATCCTAAATCTTTTTCGCAATGCTTCTCTCAGGTGTTGTCGATAACGTACTCTCTTGTTAAGACTTTTTGTATTTACATGGTCACAATCTGGAACTCCAATTTCTTTTAAGTCATGTAAAAACATATTTGGAGTAATAGCAGTTAGGTCTGAAGAAGTTTCAGATAAATATGTCAAAGGTCTAGAATTCATGATACTTTCACAATCACATAAGATTGTCTCCATTTCCTCATAATCCAATGACGTTTTGCCCAAGGTTTTGCGTAGCAACTGTTTCATGAGTCGGATGAGTCGCTCCCACCATCCGCCCCACCATGCAGCAGAGGGAGGGTTAAACCTCCAGTCAATTTGTTGGCATGAGCTATATTTTAAGATAGCATTCCAATCTAGAATTTTAAATGCCTTTTCTGTACCTGTGAAATTGGTACCATTGTCACTATATATTATTGATGGTCTTCCTCGCCTTGCAATAAATCTTCTAAGTGTATCTATAAATGCTTCGACAGAAAGAAACTTTACTAACTCCAAATGAACAGCACGGTATACTGCACAAGTGAATATGCAGATCCAAACTTTACTGCCATCTCGTAGAAACAAAGGTCCCGCAAAATCAATTCCAACCACTTCAAATACTGCGGCATCTCGTACTCTACTTTCAGGTAAGGGTGGAGTGATTGTTTCTACATTTTTTGAATTATGTCTCTGACAAGGAATACATTTTTTCAAAGTATTACTTATTGTTTTTCTTCCTCTCAATATCCAATAGTTTTCCCTTAATAAACTTAAGAGACCTTGAACTCCCACATGACATGATCTCTTATGTATTGTAAGAATAAGAATATCTACAATGTCATGTTTTGATGGTAGAACAACAGGAAATTTAAAATTTTCCAAATCCTTTCTTTCTGTTAATTTTGTCTTTAGCCTTATAATACCATCAGCAGCCATAAATGGTGACAATGAAGCCAATTTAGGCTCCCTTATTCCTTCAAATGATTGCTGTTGAACAATTCTAATTATAAAATTGTTAGCTTCAATAATCTCCTTACATGACAAAACTTTACTCACACACTTTTCCTTCTTTGAGGGGTTACAATTATGAATAAATCTCAGCAACCATGCAAAAACACACACAATCTTATCAAAATCATTTGAAAAGTAATAAAACCAATCTTTTGGGTAATTATTACTTAAAAGTGAAGGTGTAGGTCCTTTCTTTTTTTCTAAAGAAATTAATTCTTCGTCAGGTTCAGGTTCATTTGATGGCCAGGTATCTTCAGGCAACTTCAACCATGACGGGCCCTCCCACCATCTGGAACTAATCAACCTGGAAACTGAACATCCTCTACTGGGCAAGTCTGCTGGATTCATAGTGCCGGGAATGTGCCGCCAAGATGTTCTGGAAGTGAGGCTGCAGATTTCTTCAACTCTATTTCTAACAAATACTCCCCAGTTTTCTTCTCTTTTAATCCAAGCTATTACTGTAGAAGAGTCACTCCAATAAAAAAATTTAATATTACATTCAAATTTGTTTTCATCTCTTAATTCTTGCACTACTGAAGAACCTAATCTAGCACCTATAGTAGCAGCCATTAGTTCAAGTCTGGGTATTGTCATCTTCTTTACAGGTGCTACACGTGACTTTGCCTGGATTAGCTGTAATTGAATACATGTACTAAGTTCAAAACGCATAAATACTGCTGTTGAGTACGCAAATTTGCTGGCATCACAAAATATGTGAACTGATACAGAAATGATTACGTCATCCACACCTTGTAGCCATCGTGGAATCTTCATCTCTTTTAATTGATCGAGTTCCTGAAACCATATATTGAATCGTTGTTTGATTTCTTCTGGTACTTCTTTGTCCCACCCACAATTATCTTTCCAGCATTCCTGCAATAATAACTTAGGGCATATGGAAATAGGACAAGTGAATCCAATAGGATCGAACAATCTGTGTGCAGTGGACAATATAACACGTTGTGTTACCAAGTTCTCTTCTAAATTTACTATTTTATGAAAACTCACAGAAATTGTGTCTTCTTTCTTGTCCCAGGTGAGACCTAGGACTGAAGCCTCTGTCTTGTCTTCCAGACCAGGTTCAGTATATTCCCATCCTCGCAGCTCAAACTTTCCCAAAGAAAATATTTGTATTGCTTCTGAAATGAACTGTTTCAAATCCCTTTCATTATTTACACCTGTAACACAGTTATCAACATAGAAACTTTTAAACAATTTTTCTATTGTACATTTAGAAAATTGATTGTCTTCAGCACACGGTACTAAATACTTCTGCAGGTGGTAGTTGATGACGGCATTGAGCAAAAATGGACTACTTGAGACTCCAAAAACAACTCTTCTATGTCGGAAAATCTTGAGTGATCCATCTGTGTTTTGCCACAGAAATCTTAGGAAATCTCTGTCCTCTTCATACAAACTTATTTGCAAAAACGCCTTTTTTATGTCAGCGATAACTCCTATTTTATAAAGTCGAAAACGTAAAAGCAAAGCTGGTATTATTTCAATTAAGTTAATACCTATTTCCAAACACTGATTAAGGGAATAGTAACCCTTTTCTTTAGACGAGGCATCAAAAACCGGTCTTACTGCAGTGGTGCTGTTTTCTTTTATCACTGGTCTATGAGGTAAATAGTGACCTTCATCCCATTTGCTTATTGGGATTTCCTCAATAACACCATCTTCCAGCCAATCTGAAAACACATTGTTATATACATTATATAAACTTTCATTTGTTAGCCTTTTCACTGAGTTTTCAAGCCTTTTTTTTGCAAGATTGAAATTTCTTGGAACTTCTGGGTGGTCTTCGGACCAAGGTAATTTGACTTCATAGCGTCCTTCTTCATTTACTCTCACAGTTTCCAAAAATTGTGTTTGAACAGAATGTTCAATTTCTTGTTTGCTTCTGGTCTGTAGTGGGTCTTTTATACCTAAAACATCCATTTCCCACAGCTTGCATATTGAATTACTTTGTACAAACATAGAAAGTGCTGTCATAGAACTAAATTCTTTACTTTCTTGAAATTTTCCTGTCAAAACCCATCCTAAATGAGTTTCAAGGGCTATAATACCACAATCTAGAACCTCTTTTCTTCCAGTTAGAAGTTTCCCATATATGTCAGCCCCAATTAATATCTCAATTGGACTGTCTGCATCCTGAAACAATTTAATACCTCTTTCCATCAGTTCATCAGTCCATCTTCCTGGTTTCAAGGCAGGAACATAAGTACAAATATTTATTTCACTAAGTGCCTTGAAATTACAAGAATATGTTTTATCTATACTTTGTAGTCTGACTTTGTAGCATGCATGATTGCGAGGCTTAGTGACCTCTCCTCCAAACAGGCCATGTAATAATGTTTCTTCACCACAAGTGTCATATTTCATTTTTTCAACAGTCGATTTCCTTATGTATGACCTCTGGGATCCACTGTCAAAAAGTAAACGCACATTGAGTTCTTTTGTGTCACTAACAGCCTTGACAACAAGAGTTTGCATGTAAACCTGATTGCCATTCACATTGGACAAGGAATTCTCAAAATTGGGCTCAGCTTCTTTTTCCTCGCATTTAGGTTTAATGTTAGACCTATTAAAATTATTCTGCAACTTTGAACACATAAGTGGTACATGTTTTCCATTACAAATAATACATTTAACAATAGCTCTGCAATGTTTACTTAAATGTCCTACTTTTGTACAAGAAAAGCAACACCTTTTGCTAGTAAGAATATTCTGCCTTTCTTCTAAAGACATGTCCCTAGCTTTAAAACAGTTTTCACTTAAATGACCACCGTCACAAAACACACACATCGATAACTTCGTCTTATCTGTGCTTACTGTAGACGTATTTGATTTTACATTTACAAGGCCAGCTGCTGTAACATTGCTGGTAGGCCTTCTTGTATTTTTAATATGCTTATCTTTACTTGCAAAGTCTCTTTTATATGAACTCGTAGGATTATCACCTGTTGATACTTTTGTTTTTTGTAAACCAAATCCCTGTTTAGCTAAGTTTATTCTTTCTTCTCCCTCCACTTCAATTTTCAAAAAATTCATTAGGCTATCTAGCCTACTTTTACTTTCTGACGCGGTCTCGTCCTGTTGAGAGTTAGGCCTACTTCTCTGCCAAGCTATTAATAAATCCTCCCTGAGACAAGATTCTACTAATGGGAAGAGCATAGCAGCGTACTTCTCCTTTGTTACACCTAAAGTTTCTAAACACCTTAGTTTTGACTCAATTTGATCATAAAGTGAGGAAATAGTAATTTTACTTTCACTGCTATTTAATGTTATTACAATTTTCAAGATTTCTCTTATGTAAAACTCTACTAACAGGTCATCTTTGGCAAAGCGAGATTTTAAATGTTCAATAGCCTGTTCATAACTACGTCCACATGGGGGAAAACTCTCGACAATTTCCCTAGCCTTAGTATTAGGGATAGTCGCTTGCAGGAGATACTGATACTTGTCATCAGAATCAATACAGGGGTCTTCATGGATTTTCTTAAATTGGCCCCAAAACGGCAACCAATCACTAATATCACCACCAAACTTTTTAAACTCAAGTGTGGGTAACTTAAATTTACGTTTTTCTACATTCACACTAGTATCTGTCTTAGGCCTAGCCTTGTCAATAGCCTGTTCAACTAAATACTCAACTATTTTAAACTTGCCTGAGTATTCATCGGCAGATTCTACCTCATTTTCTAAAACTTCAGTAGATGCATTTTCATTTAGTAAAACTTCAATAATTTCTCGGTCTAAGACCTCCAATTGATTATGTTTTTCACGTAATAGCTCTAAATTAGCTTTTAACAAAATCACATCATCTTCATTTTTTATGGATTCTAATAATGTATTGTGTAAACGTGAAAATCCAGTTCTAAACAATTTTCTTTTCTTTTTCAGAGCATCCATTATAAAATACTTACTAATGGATCATAGATTTTAACTGTAACCAAATTATTATCCTGTCACGGTCGCCATATGTTGTTTCTATAAACTTTTGACACTGCCGCTACAGGCGGAACACTCGTCATATTTATATAATTATGCTGGTAATAAAACTTATTTCATATTTAAACACTATTTATTACTTCACATCTTTCTTAAAACAAAACTCTAAACAAAGAACTGAGAAAAAACTAAAACAATTACAAATCATCTGTTAATTTATATAATGTTCTTTTTCTTTTTTTTTTCATAGAGGATTGTCATAGAGTATTATATTATTGCATTCACAACACAGTTAATGAAGGACAATTGACCTGGCAAAATCTAAATTGGGTAATAATAATTAATACTTGTTATCCTTTTGTACTTAAACCTGATAATGGAACTCTTAGCCGATACGTTGCTGTTACAGTTAATGAAGGACAATTTACTCGGCAAAAATCTAAATTGGGTATTTATATTTAAAACTTGTTGTTATCCTTATGTAATTAAACCTGATGATGGAACTCCTTGCCGAAACGTTGATGTTACAGTTAATGAAGGACAATTGACTTGGCAAAATCTAAATTGGGTAATAATAATTAATACTTGTTATCCTTTTGTACTTAAACCTGATAATGGAACTCTTAGCCGAAACGTTGCTTTTACAGTTAATAAAGGACAATTGACTCGACAAAAATCTAAATTGTATATAAAAAATTAAAACTTGTTGTTATCCTTGTGTACTTAAACCTGATGATGGAACTGCTTGCCGAAACGTTGCTGTTACAGTTAATAAAGGACAATTGACTCGACAAAAATCTAAATTGGGTATTAAAAATTAAAACTTGTTGTTATCCTTGTGTACTTAAACCTGATGATGGAACTCCTTGCCGAAACGTTGCTGTTACAGTTACTAAAGGACAATTGACTCGACAAAAATCTAAATTGGGTATTAAAAATTAAAACTTGTTGTTATCCTTGTGTACTTAAACATAGAAAATACGTTATAGTAAGCCAACAACTGTATAAATCAACTGTGGCCTTATGTTTAAATTAAATATATAAAACCTTTATACCACAAATAACATTTTCATTTATTTTATACCTCTGAGGATGATTGCTATGCAGTTGATACGTATATAAGTTAATTCAGTTATACCGTAGTGTGTAAGTTCGCTCATTTTTCGCTGTTGGGTTTTTATCGAACATGGAGTGGTGTAACTCTGGTTTGTTATAATTAACAGACTTGTATAGACAACATGAATGTTTATAGAACCCTGTTCATGATTGTTATAAAAATATAATAAAGATAAATGATGCCTGGGACGAAATTAGGTGAGGCAATGAAGTGTGCCTCACAAGACGTTAAAAAGAAAATGGATCTGTTGAGATCGTTCAGACGCGAACGTAAAAAACAAAAATAAATGCGGTAAGAGTCTGTCCCTTTATAACGACTTCTGCTTTTGAGTAAAGAAGTCGTCCACTACCGTCTCTGCGCTCCCCTGCGCTCCCCTGTGCAATAACAATGTACAACGCACTCGCAACGATTATATCGTCTTCTGGTGCCATTTTTATTACGTTATTAGATATAAAAATTCGCCTATTTTCGCTTTCTGTCACCCCCGCATGTAGACGCATTTATTCGTTGCAATGCGGTTAGCAGGCGATTTTTAAACGAACGCCGCACAGATTCGCCGGAGGTTCGCAGTGGGTTGCTAAGGGGTTGGTTGAATAAAAATTGTAATGGCGGTTATGTATAATAAATTATCTGAGCTTAGGTTTGAAGTGAATTTGTTTTATCTAGCTACCCTATTCCGCCTTTCATACAGGTTATATGGCTACAAAGTTTAGCTAACTAGTCTGACATTTTTCAACAATCAGTACGTGTAACTGGGCATCCAGGTAAGTTCAATGGTGATCTTCAGAGTATCAGGGAGGACCTGTGACGGAAAAGATTGACTTTTGGAGTGCTTGTATTCTTCAAGGCCCGACTGAAGTATTTAATACGTTACACGACGTTTTGAAGGAGAATGAGTTGCAACTTTCTTGTGGTGTTAAACACAAAATATCTGATCACTTGAAGGGATTAAAATCATCATTTGTGGGATATTTTTTTAAAATTTTTATTAGACTAGAATCTAATCCATGGGTACAATATATGATAATAACTTGGAGAGGGTGCGCGATTGAAATGAGGTTGAGAACCGCTGGCCTAGTGTGTAGGCACTTTTAAAATACCGCTGTAATTTTAATTTCCCCATCAGCAACACTAACACCGACAACGCCATAGTACTTTTCAGGGGAATAGCAAATGTTTAAAAGCTCTTTAAATTAGTGCGCATTTACGGACTCTAAATACATTTGTTGTGCTGAAACAATATTAAAATGCTATTTTTGTAGGAATTGGTAATAAAGAAAAATGGGTTTTTAATTTGCTTTCCAGCCGAAAGTGCATATAAACCAGTATCTAAGGGGGATTGAGCATGGACTAAAAGTCTAATGCAATTTTATTTTAGGTTATTGTTCTGGGCAATTGGGTGATTGTAAATACTTATGTCGTCGCCCCCTCACGTGGTCGACATACTAGGGGGAGGGGGAAACATCTGCGGGGAGGCGCTATACTGGAACCGTTGTATCTTTTTAGCTATAAAAGATAGAATAGCCAAAAAAATGTTTTTGAACTCAACAAAACATGGCCTTTAAAAAAGGGCATTAGCGCTAAATACCTATCTCTAATACCTTTTTAGTTACAAATGTTTTTTTCCAAAACTTTAAGATTTCACTATAGTTTTATTTCAGTAACAATTCTAAAAAACTAATTGCTTTTATTAATTACGCTCCAACAGGTCTAAAAATTGTAAATGCATATTTTTATGATAAAAATACTATATAACAACTGCCTAAACTATTGTAGAAGCAACATTTCTACCAGACAGAAGCTAGTAAACGTCACGCGCATTGTCGTACTAGTCTAGGTATCTAAAGGGGGTTGAGCATGCACTGAAAGCCTAACGCAGTTTTATTTCAGATAATTGGTCTGTTTACTTGGGTGATTGTAAAAATGTATGTCGTTCCCCCCTCATGTGGTCGACATGCCGGGGGGAGGGGAGAACGAGCCTAAGTCATGGTCACGTCTAAGTTGGTAGGCAGATGTAATTTGCTATTTGTGGGAATGTTCGTTAATAAGAATAATCGATCTATCAGCAGTTGACTTTACGGCAGCTTTTTTAATACGGAAAATGGGTTTTTCATTTTCTACCAAAAATATTATGTATTTCTGAAATGCATTTATAAAGAATTATATCCAATGTGGAGAAACACAATTTTATATAAGATTATTAAAGTGTAACAAAACGTATAGGGGATCGATCACTCGCTAAAATACTAAATAGTGTCGCCGTCCAGAAGGAACATTTTAGATGTCAGTATTGATTAAAACCATTATTTCTTTAAATAAAGTGTGGTTTTAAGTGTTTTACTACTTAATAAGCTAAGCAAAGGCTTTAGTGTAATTAATTAGCTTATAGCTACTATTGCTTGTGGACATTTGTTTTGTACGACCTTGAATACAATTTGGTAGCCATATAGGAATAATACAAATGCATATACTGTATAAGAGACCAATAAAAGTTTAGGCTAAATGTATTTAAAGGTTGATTTATTACATTACATTGTAGCCTATATCATCTTATAAATCCCGTTGTGTAAACTTGTTCCTGAATTTCTCTTTACAAGGATAATACGAACAGCAAGAACTTTCCTCTTTGGAGCACGAAGAAGATGGTTTAAAACAGTTTCTACATTTGCGCGGTGGAATCAAGGTTTCTGGCATTTATTTTCATCTTCAAGTCCTTCAGGTATGTAAAGTGTCTTTCCACCAGGTACAGTTAGGTTTTTTAATAAATAGCCTGCAGGGTACTTCATAAGGTTCGCTTTTCTTTCAGGTACTGCATTGTATCGCGCACATTGTTTTGGGGCCTTAGTAAATCCGTTGTGGAGCTTCCCTACTATTGGTGATTTTCCTTTACATCTCTAACATATCTATATCAGTAAAAAAATGCATCAAATGCGTCACTTTTATAATGCGCGTGACGTTTACTTGCTTCTGTCCAGTAGTAATATTGCTTCTACAATAGTTTAGACAGTTGTTATATAGTATTTTCATTATAAAAATATGTATTTCCAATTTTTAGACCTGTTAGAACGAAAATAATAAAAACAAATGCATTTTTAAAATTATTACTGAAATAAAACTATAGTAAATCCCCAAAGGTTTGGAAAAAAATTTTTCAACTAAAAGGGTATTAGAGATAGGTATTTAGCGGTAATGCCCTTTTTTAAAGCCCATATTTTTGTGAGTTAAAAAAACATTTTTTTGGTTATTCTATCTTTTATAGCTAAAAAGATAGAATGGTTCCAGTACAGCGCCTCTGCCGATGTTTCCCCCTCCCCCCTGGTATGTCGACCACGTGAGGTAGCGACGACCACGTGAGGGAGCGACGACCACGTGAGGGAGCGACGACCACGTGAGGGAGAGACGACCACGTGAGGGAGCGACGACCACGTGAGGGAGCGACGACCACGTGAGGGAGCGACGACCACGTGAAGGGGGGACGACATACGTATTTACAATCACTCAAGTGCCCAGAACGATAATCTGAAATTATATTGCCTTAGGCTTTCGGGGCATGCTCAACCCCCTTTAGATCCTGGACTAATTCTACAAAAATATCCCGCCAGTTGTAATACAAGGTTACCATAAACGAATAGTGACGTTTCGAACAATCGCCAAATGCCCAAGCGATACTCAACTTCTCTGTAAACATTCGTTAACATTTCTTCAGGGTTGGCTGTAATGGCTTCATTAATTCTGTGTTTTAACGGTTCAGGTCGCGAATGTTTTGTGAATAAACAACGCTTTTGATGTAACCCCACAAGAAAATATCACAAGATGTCAGGTCTGGACTTCCTTGCCGGCATATCCATCGATCTCCAAATCTTTCGTTCAAAGCGTCCGTGACCAATGCACTGAAGTGTGGGGGAGCACCATCTTGTGGGAACTTTTGGTTGGAGGCTTTCAGAGATACCAGTACACCTACAAATTTCCCTACAATCTTCCTACGAATTACAGGAAACCGCATTCTTTTATGATAACCCTGTATAATAATTCTAGACGGGCTGCCTAATCTAACACAGAATCTTTTTACTTATTTACATTTTTGGTTATTTAGTCTGAAACACATTTATGCAGTTTAATGTTAAGGAAATTGTTACTTTATTTCACTGACAGCGGTAAACATTTGTTTAGAGGAGAAAATATTTTTTGCGAAAATTATAGTGACAAAATTTCAAATAAAATCTGCTATTAAATTTGAAAGTTTTAGGAAATGTACATTAAGCCATTTTAATGCAATCAAATTCAAGATAATAGAATAAAGCTTAAAGCCGAAACCAGCAATGTTTCAAGCACTCAATGAATAGGCTCGTAACTCAATACTAAAGGACAAGTGTAGTCATTCTGCTAACGTGATAATAATCCTACGCATACATTCTTATCGCAGCGTTATTGCACTGCAACTTGTCCGGGAATGTTTTGACTTTAAGTCATAATATCTGAACCGGTCGAGACACGTAACGACAGTTCGATAACCGTAGGAATATATGATTCATTTCAAACCTATTCCTTAATGATTCATTTAAACAACCATGACTAGATATGGGGGAGGAATTAAATAAATTCTTACAACGACTACAATCAAAATATAATGAATAAACAAGAGGATATTAAAATTTTTTTGAATTTTGTAGTCCATTACGTTCGGTGAATCTCATTAATCACTTAAACAATAGTTTATGACTATCCGAACTTTACATTTAGTAAATTTGTTGAAACTTACTGAGACAGAACGTTTTCGATCGCTATGTGCCGATCTTCATCAGTGTCTTCACTATAAGTAATGTTGATCGCCACATAGCGATCGAAAACGTTCTGTCTCAGTAAGTTTTAACAAATTTACTAAATTAAAAGTTCGGATAGTCATAAACTATTGAGTGATTAATTTAAAAAATGGCAAAAATTGTATCCTTAAAAACAGATGGGGCTTAATATGGTGGGTAAATATAATAGATATACTATATCGATTATTGAACCCATTTAGAACCCTGCTGTCCAGCTCCACTATACATACATCAGGGGGCATCAAACTCGTTTAGAGCCCTGCTGTCCAGCTCCACTGCACTATACATACATCAGGGGGCATCAAACTCGTTTAGAGCCCTGCAGTTCAGCTCCACTGCACTATACATACATCAGGGGGCATCAAACTCGTTTAGAGCCCTGCAGTTCAGCTCCACTGCACTATACATACATCAGGGGGCATCAAACTCGTTTAGAGCCCTGCAGTTCAGCTCCACTGCAGTATACATACATCAGGGGGCATCAAACTCGTTTAGAGCCCTGCAGTTCAGCTCCACTGCACTATACATACATCAGGGGGCATCAAACTCGTTTAGAGCCCTGCAGTTCAGCTCCACTGCACTATACATACATCAGGGGGCATCAAACTCGTTTAGAGCCCTGCAGTTCAGCTCCACTGCACTATAAATACATCAGGAGGCATCAAACTCGTTTAGAGCCCTGCAGTTCAGCTCCACTGCACTATACATACATTAGGAGGCATCAAACTCGTTTAGAGCCCTGCACTTGAAAGATATGGAAGCAAAGGAGTTTTAAATACTGCGTTTACCTTAGCCTAATTGTCCTTTGAACTCCTGTCTAATTTAATTGACAGAATAACGTCCACGATACATCGGTAAAAATTATAACAGTTCACTTTAAATCTCACTGCACAATAGTTTATCAAATAGTTATGCTCAAATTATAAACATGTATAAACAGTATTTTTCTCTTTTCCGTTTACTGTGAAATACTTCTACAGAAGCCTTCGGTTATATAATAACATGTTTCTATTTGTTCTCTATAAACAGTTTGTATAGTTCTATTTAAACAATAAGTAAGAGCGTAGCAGCTCATTTCAAGACTTTGACAAGTCATGTACCATTTTCAAGTCTTGCATTTGATGGCTATTATACTACTACTTAGTCGCCACCATTCATTCTTTCATATCTGAAAACTACTAAAGGCATTTGTGGCTTTAGACGTTGCGGGCCATGGGCCACTCATAATTGCTGTCTAGTGCTGGGGATTTAATTGGAAAATATGATAGAGTTAATTAATGCTGATTCAGAATTTAACGTATATTGTTGAAATTAATTGATTAAGCTTAAACCATTACTATTACTATTTATTAGGAATATACTGTGGTTGAATTTAATAATAAATACACAAAAACCTCTTAACCACAAACTTTCTTTAATTTACCCTAATGTACATTTCAGTTACAAAGTAACCATCCTCAGAGGGATAACATACAAAGACTCCGGGGAGTCTTTGTATGTTATCCCTCTGAGGATGGTTACTTTGTAACTGAAATGTACATTAGGGTAAATTAAAGAAAGTTTGTGGTTAAGAGGTTTTTGTGTATTTATTATTAAACCATTACTGTTTACTAAACCATTCACGTTGTAATGGGATATTTATACGTTTGTGTTTCTTAAAGCAAAATTTTAAAATAATCACTTCTTTAAAACGAATTGAAACAATATGAAAAATAAACAATCAACTATAAAAATAGCTTTTACTATGGAATTACATTCAATGGAATACATAGATAGTTCAGCTCATGTAACATTATGTCACGGTTCTCGTCGGCGCGGAGATACTGTTGGCAAATTTGTAATAGAGTTCTGACTTTTTATACATAAACTTAATATATTTAGCCCATAATATGATGGCCTAAACTAAAATCTACTTTAGAAAGCATTATTTTATTTTACATTTGTATTGATTGTGTTATAACCTTTCGACGTTAAACCATAATCCATAATTGTTGGGTTCCCGATATTATATTGAAGAGAAGTATGACCATTTTTTTTTTTTTTTTTTTTTTTTTTTTTTTTTTTTTTTACGACGAGAATGCTTTATGCACTGAGTGTGGACTCCTCTCGACACTGCACTAGGCTCTACATCTGAAAGTTTACCCACTAAACTCGTCACCCTCCAGGCAGATTTCCACCCCGGAACCGCCGAAGCATTACTTCAGGGTGGTGCCTCTTATACTTCCTCCATTATATTACGGATCTAGCCATCCTTCTTCTTTTTTACATCGTAGAATGGATTCGATGTATTTCGATGCCATATTCCAGTTGGCTTCCGATGCAAGCATCGTCCGCACAAAGCTCTCTGGGGAGAGGCCTGTGGTATGTGTCATCAATCGACTCCTCTGGTCTACGAATCTGGCGCACTCAAAGAAAGTGTGCCTTGAGTCATCCAGTTTATCGCTACATATCCGACAGTTCTGGGATATTGAAGAGAAGTATGACCATTAGTATTTACAAATATGTGATCGATATGATAACATAAAGTGTCAACGCTTCTATATCCAGCCCAACATATTACTTTATCGGTGTCAACTATACCTAATCTTTAAATGACGAGAAGCAGTGTCTCTGTACTTCGGTCGTGTATAAGGACAGAAATCAATACTTTAATTTGATATGTTTTTATGCTTTTAAAAATTCCTATTGCTAAATCAAGGTTGAAGGTTTTGTGTAGCCTATTACATTAAAACAGAACTTTTAAAAGGTTTTTCCATATGACCAAGATGTTAACTAAATTAATTATTAGAGAACTAACATGTAAGCTAATATAACTTGAAAGAATCGAGAATCGACTAAAGAATCGAGAATCGAACGGAAAATTTTAGAATCGGAATCGAAAATTTTAGAAATCGGCCCATACCTAATATATATGTATATAAAAACCGCCAATTCATATATATATATATATATATATATATATATATATATATATATATATATATATATATACATATACAATTATATGGTCCCGTGGAATGGGATTTAAGATTTTTTTTCTACAAAATAATCTATATTATGTTCTACGTGGAGGCAGGCATTTTACATTGCTTTAGCAGATAAAATAGTTATTGTTTTCATTTTTATAAAAATAATTTTGACAGAATTTTATAGCTCCTTGTATTTATAAATCAAGAAAAAATATTTTTAATGGTTTACTATTGTTACTACTTTTAACGAATTATTATTTATTATTAAAGACTTTCAAATGTAAAACTTTGTAATATATATAGAACAAATTATCAGTCATAACTAAACTTTCCGAGTGCAGAAAACTTGATCTGTAAGCGTTGCAGATCAGACTAATCGAGCCCAGTCTTTTTATCTCACTATTAGGCCTTATCTCAACTTCTTATGATCGTAGACGTAAACATCGGAGGGACAGGTATACGAGAGTGATGACTCAGGTCGATAATGGTCAGGCAGAGAGCCCCCAACGGCCCCCAACATACCATGCACAAGTGCCTGTGCACACTGTAACTGCGTCCTCGGAAGGAATGTATTAAACATAAATGTAAATTTCAAGTTACATAAAAGAACAAGTTGTGCGTTTACTAATAACAATATTTAACAACTATATTCAAAATTTTACGTTGATTACTTCACTAGATCTAAGAGCTCCCACAAGATGCGTGAAGAGTTTGCGTCCGGCCAAGTCTCCACAAACACGTATAGGTGTGTGTGTGTATGTGTGTGTGTGTGTGTGTGTGTGTGTGTGTGTGTGTGTGTGTGTGTGTGTGTGTGTGTGTGTGTGTGTGTGTGTGTGTGTGTGTGTGTGTGTGTGTGTGTGTGTGTGTGTGTGTGTGTGTGTGTGTGTGTGTGTGTGTGTGTATTACTCATTCACGTAAAAAGTACTAGACCCATTGAGCTGAAATTTTACATGAACACATTTTCTAATGGTCCCTGGTTAACACATATACTTATTTTTCCGTCGGGGCACCGCCCCATTGGCCTTGGAAACTCCCTTAACACTCAATTATATATAGGCTTACTCTATTATATACTTGGATTAATCAGCTGATAACCACCTCTAAAAGTCACTTTTAAACAGCTGATAGTAATTTTTGTTGCTATTCAAGGTTAGTTATACCTTACAAATGCTATGTTACAAGCAGAAGCTTTTCCTTCCCTTGGTTTTATCAAGACAATAGTCGGTAAGTTTATAAACTATAATTTGATATATTTATTGGGATTTAATTTCAGTAAATTAAACTCACCCCAAATACAAATACATATTAAATCAATACATATATTTTAACGAACCTTGCCTTCCACGTTGGGCGACAATTGTTATATAACGTACCTTCACTTAATGCTTCTCTACAGGATAATTTTTAATCTTAGGAAATTAAATTAATAATCCAGCTACTTGCTTTTATAATTACAGATTTATATTATCCTGAGATCAATATTGCATTTACAGGTAGTTCATATAATTCTTTTACTAACTCTAATATTTGCCGATAGGCATCAAGACTCTTATTTACTATTGATTTTTTTTACAATTCTAAATTTACTTTTTTTAGCTATCTAAGGGCGTGTATAAGTTACTGCACTTGGTTTGATAAATTTTATATTTCAATTAACTATGACTTTTTTATGGAATTTATAAAAGTTTAAATGTTCTTAAATGTTTTGGTTTTTAAGAGTTGGCTTTATAATGACAATAAATTATTACTTATTACTTGCGTGGTTCCTTGCTTCACTTCACTTGACACAAATTCACTTAGTAATATTTTCCTATCAATTTCACTTTTCTTAATTTCTCGAAATGCTTCTATTCCTTAACTTACTTTATTAATCACTCCCTTATTTTAATCTCACTTGTTACCCTTTAATCTCCCTCTTTATACTTCACTTTCTACTTAATAATCTCCCTGGCTACCCTTTAATCTCCCTTACTTTAAATTTCCACGTTACTTGTTTTTATATAATTTCGTTATAAAGTTGTAACGATTTATATTTTATTTATATTTAATCGTCAACTGTTCATACATAGAGAAAACTTGTTTGTGCATGTCAGCCAGAGCGGCGAATGTCGCGTGCGTATTAGGCCTACTGGTTTCAAAAATTTAAATACAATTAAATTGTATTAAGAAATAAAATGAATAAAGATGACAACATTAACTTTATCATGATTTATTCAACTTAATTTTCTTTAATTAATACATATATTTAAAGTTTTTAATATAATAATACTGTAAGCTAGAAAGATGTTATAAAATGCTCTGCTTTTGTGACCGTATCAGACAGGCGGATTCTGTCGCTTACGCGCGCACAAAATATAAATCGTTACAACTTTTTAACGAAATTATATAAAAACGCAAAACTTTCCAAAAAATAACTTTAGGTTATCAGCAATAATGTACAGTGAATAAAGTATTAAAATTGTAAAGTTTGTAACACAACTTTTTAATTTAAAAAGAAAGTGCCTATAAAATACTAAAAATTACAAACAAATCCGCCATTTTGTTGTGGTTTGAATATTATTATTTCTAATTTATACCATCATTTAGTACATTATCAAAAGATGTTCCAGTCAAAATTTCAAACTAATATACCCAAAAACAGCCGAGATACGACGAGTTAAACTTAAAATTTCACTAAATTTAGAAAATATAAAAAATGACAACTTTCGTTATTTTAAATATGTTCCGATGGGGTAATTTGCGGTAACTTTGTACAGAAACATTCTCAAGTCATATACTTTCGATTAAAATTAGTTTGATTCGGTAATGACGACCTGGCCACTTCGACGCTAAAATCGGGGGTGAGCTGCACGCCTAACGCCTAATGTCCCTGTGAGGATATTTATCCTCCTTGTATCCAGACAAATTAGTATTTTAGTGTAGCTTAGTGATGTATATGTATATCAAATATGTTGGTGCGAAAAACATTATGAAGCAGAATGACTTTACAAAATGCCCATAGCAACCCATAAAATGCTAATTATAAAATTACATCCCTTCCACAGTCATCTATGTCAGGGGAAATGTAGTTTCGTCTAAACGCCATTCTCGGAGCGTCATTAAATAGCAATATTAACAGATGGACAATATTTACGGTATGATTCTGTCAATACTTTCGTCTACCTTTTTATTTGTAAAACTTCCACAGTAAATTTCTTTCACTGGTTAAGCTCAAATAAGTGAAAAATTAAACTATTTCGTTCAAGTGTCAAAAAGGAAACGCTTTTAAATGTAACTCTATATTATTTTAAAACAATATTTAACAGAAAAACAATAATTATATCAAGTTACATTTTGATTAATATTACTTAAAATTATTGGTACAGTCAATAAGTTGGAGGCAGCGAGGACAGAAAAAACTAGAGGACATCGTAGCTGACCCCCCCCCCCCGCCAAGATGGCGCCCTCAAGCGATGAGTCACCCTAGTGGAGAGCGTGACATCACTTTTAGGCGATGCGATACACACATATACTCATAAAATATTATTGACTAAGCTACTAGACTGCTGGCATAAATAATTAGCCTAATATAAACACCGCATATAATAAATGTAACTGTCAATAAATACTGATTATTAATACGTTTTATACAATAAATCAATAATAGAAATAAAATATTAATGACTAAATTACTAGACTTGGTGCGTAAATATATAGAACTCTTCCGTAGAGTTATTGTGGAGCAATAAGGAAAACTTTCCTTGATTTCCCTGCAGTTTACTCTACGGACAAATTTAATATTTTTATAATCAGTGTGTATAAAGTACTTCAATGTGAGGTTACAAAATTATTGTAAAAACTTTAATTCCAAATTGCATTAAAACATTTAGCATCATCGTTCCAAATCACTAACGATTGTAGGGCAGTGATGTATATAATGTGTTTTTAATATATTGTATTAATGTCTATAGCAATTCTATTTCATTTCCATGAAATATTTTATAAAATTAAAAAATTTTGTCCATCGTAATTCCTGTAGGGATTATGTATTACCATAAAACTAAATGCTATTATTTTTTGACGATGGTGACATGTTTAAAACGCTGTTGGAGAGAAGCGCTAGTCAAGTTAGGCGCTAGGCAAGCCAGATCCCCCACCAAGATGGCGGACCTTGCTTCACCGGCGCTATGATATGAGAATACTTATGTGGGTGATCAAATTGGGCCCACGGACTGTTTGGAGGTAGTGTCGAATTGGGCACACGTTCTGTTTGGAGGTAGTGTCAAATTGGGTCCATGGTCAGTTCGGAGGTAGTGTCGAATTGGGTCCATGGTCAGTTCGGAGGTAGTGTCGGATTGGGCCCATGGCCAGTTCGGAGGTAGTGTCGAATTGGGCCCATGGTCAGTTCGGAGGTAGTGTCGGATTGGGACCATGGTCAATTCGGAAACAGTGTCGAATTGGGCACATGGCCAGCTATTAGGCAGTGTCGGATTGGGGCCCATGGTCAGTTCTGAGGCAGTGTCGAATTACGTCCATAGTCATTTCGGAGGTAGTACCGAATTAGGTCCATAATCAGTTCGGAGGCAGTATCGGATTGGGCCCATAGTCAGTTCTGGGGCAGTGTCAAATTGGTTCCATGGTCAGTTCGGAGGTAGTGTCGGGTTGGGCCCATGGTCAGTACGGAGGCAGTGTCGGGTTGGGCACATAGTCAGTACGGAGGCAGTGTCGGGTTGGGCACATAGTCAGTACGGAGGCAGTGTCGGGTTGGGCCCATGGTCAGTTCTGGGGCAGTGTCAAATTGGTTCCATGGTCAGTTCGGAGGTAGTGTCGGGTTGGGCCGATGATCAGTTCGGAGGAAGTGTTGGATTGGGCCCTTGGTCAGTACGGAGGCAGGGTCGGGTTGGGCCCATGGTCAGTACGGAGGCAGTGTCGGGTTGGGCCCATAGTCAGTTCTGGGGCAGTGTCAAATTGGTTCCATGGTCAGTTCGGAGGTAGTGTCGGGTTGGGCCGATGATCAGTTCGGAGGAAGTGTTGGATTGGGCCCTTGGTCAGTACGGAGGCAGGGTCGGGTTGGGCCCATGGTCAGTACGGAGGCAGTGTCGGGTTGGGCACATAGTCAGTACGGAGGCAGTGTCGGGTTGGGCACATAGTCAGTACGGAGGCAGTGTCGGGTTGGGCACATAGTCAGTACGGAGGCAGTGTCGGGTTGGGCCCATGGTCAGTTCTGGGGCAGTGTCAAATTGGTTCCATGGTCAGTTCGGAGGTAGTGTCGGGTTGGGCCGATGATCAGTTCGGAGGAAGTGTTGGATTGGGCCCTTGGTCAGTACGGAGGCAGGGTCGGGTTGGGCCCATGGTCAGTACGGAGGCAGTGTCGGGTTGGGCCCATAGTCAGTTCTGGGGCAGTGTCAAATTGGTTCCATGGTCAGTTCGGAGGTAGTGTCGGGTTGGGCCGATGATCAGTTCGGAGGAAGTGTTGGATTGGGCCCTTGGTCAGTACGGAGGCAGTGTCGGGTTGGGCCCATGGTCAGTACGGAGGCAGTGTCGGGTTGGGCACATAGTCAGTACGGAGGCAGTGTCGGGTTGGGCACATAGTCAGTACGGAGGCAGTGTCGGGTTGGGCACATAGTCAGTACGGAGGCAGTGTCGGGTTGGGCCCATGGTCAGTACGGAGGCAGTGTCGGGTTGGGCACATAGTCAGTACGGAGGCAGTGTCGGGTTGGACCCTTGGTCAGTACGGAGGCAGGGTCGGGTTGGGCACATGGTCAGTACGGAGGCAGTGTCGGGTTGGGCCCATGGTCAGTACGGAGGCAGTGTCGGGTTGGGCCCATGGTCAGCACGGAGGCAGTGTCGGGTTGGGCACATAGTCAGTACGGAGGCAGGGTCGGGTTGGGCACATGGTCAGTACGGAGGCAGTGTCGGGTTGGGCACATAGTCAGTACGGAGGCAGTGTCGGGTTGGGCCCTTGGTCAGTACGGAGGCAGTGTCGGGTTGGGCACATAGTCAGTACGGAGGCAGTGTCGGGTTGGGCACATAGTCAGTACGGAGGCAGTGTCGGGTTGGGCACATAGTCAGTACGGAGGCAGTGTCGGGTTGGGCACATGGTCAGTACGGAGGCAGTGTCGGGTTGGGCACATGGTCAGTACGGAGGCAGTGTCGGGTTGGGCACATGGTCAGTACGGAGGCAGTGTCGGGTTGGGCACATAGTCAGTACGGAGGCAGTGTCGGGTTGGGCACATAGTCAGTACGGAGGCAGTGTCGGGTTGGGCACATAGTCAGTACGGAGGCAGTGTCGGGTTGGGCACATAGTCAGTACGGAGGCAGTGTCGGGTTGGGCACATGGTCAGTACGGAGGCAGTGTCGGGTTGGGCACATAGTCAGTACGGATTCAGTGTCGGGTTGGGCCCATGGTCAGTACGGAGGCAGTGTCGGGTTGGGCCCATGGTCAGTACGGAGGCAGTGTCGGGTTGGGCCCATGGTCAGTACGGAGGCAGTGTCGGGTTGGGCCCATGGTCAGTACGGAGGCAGGGTCGGGTTGGGCCCATGGTAAGTACGGAGGCAGTGTCGGGTTGGGCCCATGGTCAGTACGGAGGAAGTGTTGGATTGGGCCCTTGGTCAGTACGGAGGCAGGGTCGGGTTGGGCCCATGGTCAGTACGGAGGCAGTGTCGGGTTGGGCCCATGGTCAGTACGGAGGCAGTGTCGGGTTGGGCCCATGGTAAGTTCGGTGGCAGTGTCGGATTGGGGCCATGGTCAATTCGGAGACAGTGTCGAATTGGGCCCATGGCCAGTTATTAGGCAGTGTCGAATTAGTTCCATGGTCAGTTCGGAGGTAGTGTCGATTTGACCCGTGGTCGGTTCGGAGGTAGAGTCTAATTGAACACATGGTCGGTTCGGAGGTAGTGTCGAATTGGGCCGATATTCAGTTCGGAGGCAGTGTCGGATTGTGCCCATGGTCAACACGGAGGCAGTGTTGGGTTGGGCGCATGGTCAGTTATTAGGCAGTGTCGGATTGGGCCCATGGTGATTTCGGAGAAAGTGTCGAATTGGGCCCATGGTCAGTTCTAAGGCAGTGTCGTATTGGGCCCATGGTCAGTTCTGAGGCAGTGTCGAATTACGTCCATAGTCATTTCGGAGGTAGTACCGAATTAGGTCCATAATCAGTTTGGAGGCAGTATCGGATTGGGCCCATAGTCAGTTCTGGGGCAGTGTCAAATTGGTTCCATGGTCAGTTCTGAGACAGTGTCAAATTGGTTCCATGGTCAGTTCGGAGGTAGAGTCGAATTGAACCCATGGTCGGTTTGGAGGTAGTGACGAATTGGGCCGATGATCAGTTCGGAGGCAGTGTCGGATTGTGCCCATGGTCAGTACGGAGGCAGTGTCGGGTTGGGCCCATGGTCAGTTCGGAGGCAGTGTCGGATTGGTTCCATGGTCAGTTCGGAGGTAGTGTCGAATTGAACCCATGGTCGGTTTGGAGGTAGAGTCGAATTGGGCCGATGATCAGTTCGAAGGTAGAGTCGGATTGTGCCCATGGTCAGTACGGAGGCAGTGTCGGGTTGGGCCCATGGTCAATACGGAGCCAGTGTCGGGTTGGGCCCATGGTAAGTTCGGAGGCAGTGTCGGATTGAGGCCATGGTCAATTCGGAGACAGTGTCGAATTGGGCCCATGGCCAGTTATTAGGCAGTGTCGAATTAGTTCCATGGTCAGTTCGGAGGTAGTGTCGATTTGACCCGTGGTCGGTTCGGAGGTAGAGTCGAATTGAACCCATGGTCGGTTCGGAGGTAGTGTCGAATTGGGCCCATGGCCAGTTATTAGGCAGTGTCGGATTGGGCCCATGGTCAGTTCTGAGGCAGTGTCGAATTGGTTCCATGGTCAGTTCGGAGGTAGTGTCGAATTGCACCCATGGTCGGTTCGGAGGTAGTGTGGAATTGGGCCGTTGATCAGTTCGCAGGCAGTGTCGGATTGGGCCCTTGGTCATTACGGAGCCAGTGTTGGGTTGGGCGCATGGTGAGTTATTAGGCAGTGTCGGATTATGCCTACGGTCATTTCGGAGACAGTGTCGAATTGGGCCCATGGTCAGTTATTAGGCAGTGTCGGATTGGGCCCATGGTCATTTCGGAGACAGTGTCGAATTGGGCCCATGGTCAGTTCTAAGGCAGTGTCGTATTGGGCCCATATCGGAGGTAGTGTCGAATTGCACCCATGGTCGGTTCGGAGGTAGTGTCGAATTGGGCCGTTGATCAGTACGCAGGCAGTGTCGGATTGGGCACATAGTCAGTACGGAGGCAGTGTCGGGTTGGGCCCATGGTCAGCACGGAGGCAGTGTCGGGTTGGGCCCTTGGTCAGTACGGAGGCAGTGTCGGGTTGGGCACATAGTCAGTACGGAGGCAGTGTCGGGTTGGGCACATAGTCAGTACGGAGGCAGTGTCGGGTTGGGCCCATGGTCAGTACGGAGGCAGTGTCGGGTTGGGCACATAGTCAGTACGGAGGCAGTGTCGGGTTGGGCACATAGTCAGTACGGAGGCAGTGTCGGGTTGGGCCCATGGTCAGTACGGAGGCAGTGTCGGGTTGGGGCCATGGTCAGTACGGAGGCAGTGTCGGGTTGGGCACATAGTCAGTACGGAGGCAGTGTCGGGTTGGGCCCATGGTCAGTACGGAGGCAGTGTCGGGTTGGGGCCATGGTCAGTACGGAGGCAGTGTCGGGTTGGGCCCATGGTCAGTACGGAGGCAGTGTCGGGTTGGGGCCATGGTCAGTACGGAGGCAGTGTCGGGTTGGACCCTTGGTCAGTACGGAGGCAGTGTCGGGTTGGGCCCATAGTCAGTACGGAGGCAGTGTCGGGTTGGGCCCATGGTCAGTACGGAGGCAGTGTCGGGTTGGGGCCATGGTCAGTACGGAGGCAGTGTCGGGTTGGGCACATAGTCAGTACGGAGGCAGTGTCGGGTTGGGGCCATGGTCAGTACGGAGGCAGTGTCGGGTTGGGCCCATGGTCAGTACGGAGGCAGTGTCGGGTTGGGGCCATGGTCAGTACGGAGGCAGTGTCGGGTTGGACCCTTGGTCAGTACGGAGGCAGTGTCGGGTTGGGCACATGGTCAGTACGGAGGCAGTGTCGGGTTGGGCACATAGTCAGTACGGAGGCAGTGTCGGGTTGGACCCTTGGTCAGTACGGAGGCAGTGTCGGGTTGGGCACATGGTCAGTACGGAGGCAGTGTCGGGTTGGGGCCATGGTCAGTACGGAGGCAGTGTCGGGTTGGGCCCATGGTCAGTACGGAGGCAGTGTCGGGTTGGGCCCATGGTCAGTACGGAGGCAGTGTCGGGTTGGGCACATGGTCAGTACGGAGGCAGTGTCGGGTTGGGCACATAGTCAGTACGGAGGCAGTGTCGGGTTGGGCCCATGGTCAGTACGGAGGCAGTGTCGGGTTGGGGCCATGGTCAGTACGGAGGCAGTGTCGGGTTGGGCACATGGTCAGTACGGAGGCAGTGTCGGGTTGGGCACATAGTCAGTACGGAGGCAGTGTCGGGTTGGGCCCATGGTCAGTACGGAGGCAGTGTCGGGTTGGGGCCATGGTCAGTACGGAGGCAGTGTCGGGTTGGGCCCATGGTCAGTACGGAGGCAGTGTCGGGTTGGGGCCATGGTCAGTACGGAGGCAGTGTCGGGTTGGACCCTTGGTCAGTACGGAGGCAGTGTCGGGTTGGGCACATGGTCAGTACGGAGGCAGTGTCGGGTTGGGCACATAGTCAGTACGGAGGCAGTGTCGGGTTGGACCCTTGGTCAGTACGGAGGCAGTGTCGGGTTGGGCACATAGTCAGTACGGAGGCAGTGTCGGGTTGGGCACATAGTCAGTACGGAGGCAGTGTCGGGTTGGGCCCTTGGTCAGTACGGAGGCAGTGTCGGGTTGGACCCTTGGTCAGTACGGAGGCAGTGTCGGGTTGGACCCTTGGTCAGTACGGAGGCAGTGTCGGGTTGGGCACATGGTCAGTACGGAGGCAGTGTCGGGTTGGGCACATAGTCAGTACGGAGGCAGTGTCGGGTTGGGCCCATGGTCAGTACGGAGGCAGTGTCGGGTTGGGCACATAGTCAGTACGGAGGCAGTGTCGGGTTGGACCCTTGGTCAGTACGGAGGCAGTGTCGGGTTGGGCACATAGTCAGTACGGAGGCAGTGTCGGGTTGGGCACATGGTCAGTTCGGAGGCAGTGTCGGGTTGGGCACATAGTCAGTACGGAGGCAGTGTCGGGTTGGGCACATAGTCAGTACGGAGGCAGTGTCGGGTTGGGCCCATGGTCAGTTCTGGGGCAGTGTCAAATTGGTTCCATGGTCAGTTCGGAGGTAGTGTCGGGTTGGGCACATAGTCAGTACGGAGGCAGTGTCGGGTTGGACCCTTGGTCAGTACGGAGGCAGTGTCGGGTTGGGCCCATGGTCAGTACGGAGGCAGTGTCGGGTTGGGCCCATGGTCAGTACGGAGGCAGTGTCGGGTTGGGCACATAGTCAGTACGGAGGCAGTGTCGGGTTGGACCCTTGGTCAGTACGGAGGCAGTGTCGGGTTGGGCACATAGTCAGTACGGATTCAGTGTCGGGTTGGGCCCATGGTCAGCACGGAGGCAGTGTCGGATTGGGCCAATGGTCAGTTCGGAGGCAGTGTCGGATTGGGCCGATGATCAGTCCGGAGGCAGTGTCGGATTGGGCCCTTGGTCAGTACGGAGGCAGTGTCGGGTTGGGCCCATGGTCAGTTCGGAGGCAGTGTCGTATTGGGCCCATGGTCAATTCGGAGACAGTGTCGAATTGGGCCCATGGCCAGTTATTAGGCAGTGTCGAATTAGTTCCTTGGTCAGTTCGAAGGTAGTGTCAAATTGAACCCATGGTCGGTTAGGAGGTAGAGTCGAATTGAACCCATGGGCGGTTTCTAGGTAGTGTCGAATTGGGCCGATGATCAGTTCGGAGGCAGTGTCGGATTGTGCCCATGGTCAGTACGGAGGCAGTGTCGGGTTGGGCCCATGGTCAGTACGGAGGCAGTGTCGGATTGGTTCCATGGTCAGTTCGGAGGTAGTGTCGAATTGCACCCATGGTCGGTTCGGAGGTAGTGTCGAATTGGGCCGATGATCAGTCCGGAGGCAGTGTCGGATTGGGCCCTTGGTCAGTACGGAGGCAGTGTCGGGTTGGGCCCATGGTCAGTTCGGAGGCAGTGTCGTATTGGGCCCATGGTCAATTCGGAGACAGTGTCGAATTGGGCCCATGGCCAGTTATTAGGCAGTGTTGGATTGGGCCCATGGTCAATTCTTAGGTAGCGTCGAATTAGTTCCATGGTCAGTTCGGACGTAGTGTCGAATTGAACCCATGGTCAGTTCGGAGGTAGAGTCGAATTGAACCCATGGTCGGTTCGGAGGTATTGTCGAATTGGGCCGATGATCAGTTCGGAGGCAATGTCGGATTGTGCCCGTACCTCTACAATCATGATCTACAAAATGGAATCCTCGCACCCACCTTAGCTTTAAATGCATTCAAAAATCTAAAATAGCTGTTTGCTTAGTCCGATGGTGGTCAAAAATATATTTTAGGCGATTGAAACACGTCCTTTTTATATCTATATCGAGTTACTTTATGTTACAAGAGCACAAAATGATAAAGCCCCCTTGTCAAACCAATGCCACTGGACGCTTCAGTATGTCACTGTTATAGGGTTAACAAAAACGGATACATAAGTATTTTTAATGAATATTAAATTACTTTTGTTTTAGTAAAGTTGCATTTAATAATAAATTGTATTTATTTGCTTCCATTATGTTTTAGTTTTTAAATTCGTTCATACCTAAAATAAAAACGAGTTTCTGATCCCTTACGAAACTAATGTGGCCGACTGACCAGGGATCCTGACAGGGGCGCACCCAGATACACTCCACCTAGTGTAGTCCATAGGAGATTGGGCTCACTTCGATCTTACCCATAATACCTATGTCCGTTCTAGTGGTTTCTGTGGTGCTAGTGTAGTCCATACAGGCGGAGATTGGGGTTACTCCGATCTTACACATAATACCTTGGTCCCCTCTAGTGGTTTCTGTGGTCGCTGGCTGGAGCAATGCACAAATGCTGCAGGCAAGAATAATGACAGCGGCGCACACAGATACACTCGCCCTAGTGTAGACCATACAGGCGGAGATTGGGGTCACTCCGATCTCACACATAATACTTATGTCCCATCTAGTGGTTTCAGTGCTCGCTGGCAGGAGCAATGCACAAATGCTGCAGGCAAGAATAATGACAGCGGCGCACACAGATACACTCGCCCTAGTGTAGACCATACAGGCGGAGATTGTACTCGCTCCGATCTCACACATAATACTTATGTCCCATCTAGTGGTTTCAGTGCTCGCTGGCTGGAGCAATGCACAAATGCTGCAGGGAAGAATCCTGACAGAGGCGCACCCAGATACACTCTCCCCAGTTTAGACCATACAGGCGGAGATTGGGTCACTCCGATCTTACCCATAATACCTACGTCCCCTCTAGTGGGTTCAGTGGTCGCTGGCTGGAGCAATGCACAATTGCTGCAGGCAAGAATTCTGACAGAGGCGCACCCAGATACACTCGCCCTAGTTTAGACCATACAGGTGGAGATTGGGGTCACTCCGATCTTACCCATAATTTCTATGTCCCCTCTAGTGGTTTCTGTGCTCGCTGGCTGGAGCAATGCACAAATGCTGCAGACAAGAATCCTGACAGAAGCGCACCCAGATACACTCGCCCCAGTTTAGACCATACAGGCGGAGATTGGTTTCACTCCGATCTTACCCATAATACCTACGTCCCCTCTAGTGGGTTCTGTGCTCGCTGGCTGGAGCAATGCACAAATGCTGCAGACAAGAATCCTGACAGAAGCGCACCCAGATACACTCGCCCCAGTTTAGACCATACAGGCGGTGATTGGGGTCACTCCGATCTTACCCATAATACCTATGGCCCCGCTAGTGGTTTCTGTGCTCGCTGGCTGTAGCAATGCGAAAATGCTGCAGACAAGAATCCTGACAGAGGCGCACCCACATACACTCGCCCCAGTTTAGACCATACAGGCGGAGATTGGGGTCACTCCGATTTTACCCATAATACCTAGGTCTCCTCTAGAGGTTTCTGTGCTCGCTGGCTGTAGCAATGCGCAAATGCTGCAGGCAAGAATCCTGAAAAGGGCCCACCCAGATACACTCGCCCTAGTGTAGTCCATACAGGTAGAGATTGTGCTCGATCCCTTCTTACACATAATACCTATGTCCCCTCTAGTGGATTCTGTGGTCGCTGGCTGGAGCAATGCACAAATGCTGCAGGCAAGAATAATGACAGCGGCGCACACAGATACACTCGCCCTAGTGTAGACCATACAGGCGGAGATTGTACTCGCTCCGATCTCACACATAATACTTATGTCCCATCTAGTGGTTTCAGTGCTCGCTGGCTGGAGCAATGCACAAATGCTGCAGGGAAGAATCCTGACAGAGGCGCACCCAGATACACTCTCCCCAGTTTAGACCATACAGGCGTTGATTGGGTCACTCCGATCTTACCCATAATACCTACGTCCCCTCTAGTGGTTTCTGTGGTCGCTGGCTGGAGCAATGCACAATTGCTGCAGGCAAGAATTCTGACAGAGGCGCGCCCAGATACACTCGCCCTAGTTTAGACCATACAGGTGGAGATTGGGGTCACTCCGATCTTACCCATAATTTCTATGGCCCCGCTAGTGGTTTCTGTGCTCGCTGGCTGGAGCAATGCACAAATGCTGCAGACAAGAATCCTGACAGAAGCGCACCCAGATACACTCGCCCCAGTTTAGACCATACAGGCGGAGATTGGGTCACTCCGATCTCACACATAATACTTATGTCCCATCTAGTGGTTTCAGTGCTCGCTGGCTGGAGCAATGCACAAATGCTGCAGGCAAGAATCCTGACAGCGGCGCACACAGATACACTCGCCCTAGTTTAGACCATACAGGCGGTGATTGGGGTCACTCCGATCTTACCCATAATACTTATGTCCCATCTAGTGGTTTCAGTGCTCGCTGGCTGGAGCAATGCACAAATGCTGCAGGCAAGAATCCTGACAGCGGCGCACACAGATACACTCGCCCTAGTGTAGACCATACAGGCGGAGATTGTACTCGCTCCGATCTTACCCATAATACCTATGGCCCCGCTAGTGGTTTCTGTGCTCGCTGGCTGTAGCAATGCGAAAATGCTGCAGACAAGAATCCTGACAGAGGCGCACCCACATACACTCGCCCCAGTTTAGACCATACAGGCGGAGATTGGGGTCACTCCGATTTTACCCATAATACCTAGGTCTCCTCTAGAGGTTTCTGTGCTCGCTGGCTGTAGCAATGCGCAAATGCTGCAGGCAAGAATCCTGAAAAGGGCCCACCCAGATACACTCGCCCTAGTGTAGTCCATACAGGTAGAGATTGTGCTCGATCCCTTCTTACACATAATACCTATGTCCCCTCTAGTGGTTTTTGTGGTCGGTGGCTGGAGCAATGCACAATTGCTGCAGGCAGGAATCCTGAAAAGGGCCCACCCAGTTACACTCGCCCTAGTGTAGTCCATACAGGTAGAGATTGTGCTCGATCCCTTCTTACACATAATACCTATGTCCCCTCTAGTGGTTTTTGTGGTCGGTGGCTGGAGCAATGCACAATTGCTGCAGGCAGGAATCCTGAAAAGGGCCCACCCAGTTACACTCGCCCTAGTGTAGTCCATACAGGTAGAGATTGTGTTCGATCCGTTCTTACACATAATATCTATGTCCCCTCTAGTCTTATCTGTGGTCGCTGGCTGGAGCAATGCACAAATGCTGCATGCAAGAATCCTGACAGGGGCGCACCCAGATACACTCGCCCTAGTGTAGTCCACACAAGTAGAGATTGTGCTCGATCCGTTCTTACACATAATACCTATATCCCCTCTAGTGGATTCTGTGGTCGCTGGCTGGAGCAATGCACAAATGCTGCAGGCAAGAATCCTGACAGAGGCGCACCCAGATACACTCGCCCCAGTTTAGACCATACAGGCGGAGATTGGGTCACTCCGATCTTACCCATAATACCTAGGTCCCCTCTAGTGGTTTTTGCGGTCGATGGCTGGAGCAATGCACAATTGCTGCATCGAAGAATCCTGACAGAGGCGCACCCAGATACACTCGCCCCAGTTTAGACCATACAGGCGGAGATTGGGGTCACTAAGATCTTACCCATAATACCTATGGCCCCGCTAGTGGTTTCTGTGCTCGCTGGCTGGAGCAATGCACAAATGCTGCAGACAAGAATCCTGACAGAGGCGCACCCAGATACACTCTCCATAGTTTAGACCATACAGGCGGAGATTGGGGTCACTCCGATCTTACCCATAATACCTAGGTCCCCTCTAGTGGTTTCTGTGGTCGCTGGCTGGAGCAATGCACAAATCCTGCAGGCAAGAATCCTGACAGAGGCGCACCCAGATACACTCGCCCCAGTTTAGACCATACAGGCGGAGATTGGGTCACTCCGATCTTACCCATAATACCTATGGCCCCGCTAGTGGTTTCTGTGCTCGCTGGCTGGAGCAATGCACAAATGCTGCAGACAAGAATCCTGACAGAGGCGCACCCAGATACACTCGCCCCAGTTTAGACCATACATGCGGATATTGGGGTCACTCCGATCTTACCCATAATACCTATGGCCCCGCTAGTGGTTTTTGTGCTCGCTGGCTGTAGCAATGCGCAAATGCTGCAGACAAGAATCCTGACAGAGACGCACCCAGATAAACTCGCCCCAGTTTAGACCATACAGGGGGAGGATTGGGGTCACTCCGATCTTACCCATAATACCTACGTCCCCTCTAGTGGTTTCTGTGCTCGCTGGCTGTAGCAATGCGCAAATGCTGCAGGCAAGATTCCTGAAAAGGGCGTGCCCAGATACACTCGTCCTAGTGTAGACCATACAGGCGGAGATTAGGCTCACTCCGATCTTACCCATAATACCTTGGTCCCCTCTTGTGGTTGTTGTGCTCTATGGCTGGTGCAATGCACAAAAGCTGCAAGCAAGAATCCTGACAAGTGCGCACCCAGATACACTCGCCCTAGTGTAGTCCATACAGGTAGAGATTGTGCTCGATCCGTTCTTACACATAATACCTGTGTCCCCTCTAGTGGTTTCTGTGGTCGCTGGCTGGAGCAATGCACAAATGCTGCAAGCAAGAATCCTGAAAAGGGCCCACCCAGTTACACTCGCCCTAGTGTAGTCCATACAGGTAGAGATTGTGTTCGATCCGTTCTTACACATAATATCTATGTCCCCTCTAGTCTTATCTGTGGTCGCTGGCTGGAGCAATGCACAAATGCTGCAGGCAAGAATCCTGACAGAGGCGCACCCAGATACACTCGCCCCAGTTTAGACCATACAGGCGGAGATTGGGTCACTCCGATCTTACCCATAATACCTACGTCCCCTCTAGTGGGTTCTGTGGTCGCTGGCTGGAGCAATGCACAATTGCTGCAGGCAAGAATTCTGACAGAGGCGCACCCAGATACACTCGCCCTAGTTTAGACCATACAGGTGGAGATTGGGGTCACTCCGATCTTACCCATAATACCTATGGCCCCGCTAGTGGTTTCTGTGCTCGCTGGCTGGAGCAATGCACAAATGCTGCAGACAAGAATCCTGACAGAAGCGCACCCAGATACACTCGCCCCAGTTTAGACCATACAGGCGGTGATTGGGGTCACTCCGATCTTACCCATAATACCTATGGCCCCGCTAGTGGTTTCTGTGCTCGCTGGCTGTAGCAATGCGAAAATGCTGCAGACAAGAATCCTGACAGAGGCGCACCCACATACACTCGCCCCAGTTTAGACCATACAGGCGGAGATTGGGGTCACTCCGATTTTACCCATAATACCTAGGTCTCCTCTAGAGGTTTCTGTGCTCGCTGGCTGTAGCAATGCGCAAATGCTGCAGGCAAGAATCCTGAAAAGGGCCCACCCAGATACACTCGCCCTAGTGTAGTCCATACAGGTAGAGATTGTGCTCGATCCCTTCTTACACATAATACCTATGTCCCCTCTAATGGTTTTTGTGGTCGGTGGCTGGAGCAATGCACAATTGCTGCAGGCAGGAATCCTGAAAAGGGCCCACCCAGTTACACTCGCCCTAGTGTAGTCCATACAGGTAGAGATTGTGTTCGATCCGTTCTTACACATAATATCTATGTCCCCTCTAGTCTTATCTGTGGTCGCTGGCTGGAGCAATGCACAAATGCTGCATGCAAGAATCCTGACAGGGGCGCACCCAGATACACTCGCCCTAGTGTAGTCCACACAAGTAGAGATTGTGCTCGATCCGTTCTTACACATAATACCTATATCCCCTCTAGTGGATTCTGTGGTCGCTGGCTGGAGCAATGCACAAATGCTGCAGGCAAGAATCCTGACAGAGGCGCACCCAGATACACTCGCCCCAGTTTAGACCATACAGGCGGAGATTGGGTCACTCCGATCTTACCCATAATACCTAGGTCCCCTCTAGTGGTTTTTGCGGTCGATGGCTGGAGCAATGCACAATTGCTGCATCGAAGAATCCTGACAGAGGCGCACCCAGATACACTCGCCCCAGTTTAGACCATACAGGCGGAGATTGGGGTCACTAAGATCTTACCCATAATACCTATGGCCCCGCTAGTGGTTTCTGTGCTCGCTGGCTGGAGCAATGCACAAATGCTGCAGACAAGAATCCTGACAGAGGCGCACCCAGATACACTCTCCATAGTTTAGACCATACAGGCGGAGATTGGGGTCACTCCGATCTTACCCATAATACCTAGGTCCCCTCTAGTGGTTTCTGTGGTCGCTGGCTGGAGCAATGCACAAATCCTGCAGGCAAGAATCCTGACAGAGGCGCACCCAGATACACTCGCCCCAGTTTAGACCATACAGGCGGAGATTGGGTCACTCCGATCTTACCCATAATACCTATGGCCCCGCTAGTGGTTTCTGTGCTCGCTGGCTGGAGCAATGCACAAATGCTGCAGACAAGAATCCTGACAGAGGCGCACCCAGATACACTCGCCCCAGTTTAGACCATACATGCGGATATTGGGGTCACTCCGATCTTACCCATAATACCTATGGCCCCGCTAGTGGTTTTTGTGCTCGCTGGCTGTAGCAATGCGCAAATGCTGCAGACAAGAATCCTGACAGAGACGCACCCAGATAAACTCGCCCCAGTTTAGACCATACAGGGGGAGGATTGGGGTCACTCCGATCTTACCCATAATACCTAGGTCCCCGCTAGTGGTTTCTGTGCTCGCTGGCTGTAGCAATGCGCAAATGCTGCAGGCAAGATTCCTGAAAAGGGCGTGCCCAGATACACTCGTCCTAGTGTAGACCATACAGGCGGAGATTAGGCTCACTCCGATCTTACCCATAATACCAAGGTCCCCTCTTGTGGTTGTTGTGCTCTATGGCTGGTGCAATGCACAAAAGCTGCAAGCAAGAATCCTGACAAGTGCGCACCCAGATACACTCGCCCTAGTGTAGTCCATACAGGTAGAGATTGTGCTCGATCCGTTCTTACACATAATACCTGTGTCCCCTCTAGTGGTTTCTGTGGTCGCTGGCTGGAGCAATGCACAAATGCTGCAAGCAAGAATCCTGAAAAGGGCCCACCCAGTTACACTCGCCCTAGTGTAGTCCATACAGGTAGAGATTGTGTTCGATCCGTTCTTACACATAATATCTATGTCCCCTCTAGTCTTATCTGTGGTCGCTGGCTGGAGCAATGCACAAATGCTGCAGGCAAGAATCCTGACAGAGGCGCACCCAGATACACTCGCCCCAGTTTAGACCATACAGGCGGAGATTGGGTCACTCCGATCTTACCCATAATACCTAGGTCCCCTCTAGTGGTTTTTGTGGTCGATGGCTGGAGCAATGCACAATTGCTGCAAGCAAGAATCCTGAAAAGGGCGCGCCCAGATACACTCGTCCTAGTGTAGACCATACAGGCGGAGATTAGGATCACTCCGATCTTACCCATAATACCTAGGTCCCCTCTAGTGGTTTCTGTGGTCCCCTGGCTGGAGCAATGCACAAATGCTGCATCGAAGAATCCTGACAGAGGCGCACCCAGATACACTCGCCCCAGTTTAGACCATACAGGCGGATATTGGGGTCACTCCGATCATACCCATAATACCTATGGCCCCGCTAGTGGTCTTTGTGCTCGCTGGCTGGAGCAATGCACAAATACTGCAGACAAGAATCTTGACAGAGGCGCACCGAGATACACTCGCCCCAATTTAGACCATACAGGCGGATATTGGGGTCACTCCGATCTTACCCATAATACCTAGGTCCCCTCTAGTGGTTTCTGTGCTCGCTGGCTATAGCAATGCGTAAATGCTGCAGGAAAGAATCCTGAAAAGGGCGTGCCCAGATACACTCGGCCTAGTGTAGTCCACACAGGTAGAGATTGTGCTCGATCCGTTCTTACACATAATACCTATGTCCCCTCTAGTGGCTTCTGTGGTCGCTAGTAGGACTCGCCCTACCCTAGCACAACTACCCCTAACTCGGCCTCTACGTAACCTAGGACTATAGGGGTAGTTTTGGATGATGCAGGAGGTCATCGCGCACCTGATCCCTGCCTTAGGGGTGGTTTCGATCACGTCTAGAGGGGTAGGGGGTAGTTTTTCAAAAAAATTTTATTTTAACCTTACTCGGCCGCTACGTAACCTAGGACTATAGGGGTGGTTTTGGATGATGCAGAGGCTTGACGCCGACCCTCACCCAACCCTTAAGGGTGGTTTTGACCATGCCTAGAGGGGTGGGGGTAGTTTTTCGAAAAAATTTGATTCTAACCCACTGACCTAAGCTAGCCAAAATGGATCCAACCTAACCTAACCTAAGTGTTGGGGGTGACCTCGGCTACGTTCAGGACCATCACCGGGGGTAGCTCCGGGGGTGGATTGGGGGTAGGGGGTAGTTTTCGAAAAAATTTTGGAAAATCGTGTCTTGACCGATAGGATGAGTCTAGAGTGTATTATCGCTACTGTAGGGGTAGTTTCACCTAGGGGTAGTTTTTACAAAAAATACGAAATTGCCAAAAATCGATCGGCTGGACCAACAGACAGTACGGGATACGTGTAGAGTCCAGTACGGGCTGCTTCGGGGGCGGTTCACCTAGGGGTAGTTTTTACAAAAAATATGAAATTGCCGAAAATCGATCGGCCGGATCAACAGACAGTACGGTATATGTGTAGAGCCCAATATGGAATACTGCGGGGGCGGGATCGCCAAGGGGTTGTTTTAAATAATATATGAAATTGCCAAAAATCGATCGGGTTGATCGAAAGACCGTCCGGGATATATGTCCATTATGGTGGGCTGTGTGGGTGGTTTCGCCTGTTTTCAGATTGCCAAAAATGATCGAGGTCCTAGGTAAAAGCCACCTAGGAGTCATGCTCGACGTAAATCCATCTCAACACCGGCCGTTAAGTAAGGCCTCTTAGGTAGTGTAACCCAGGAATAGCTCCGGTGGAGGGGCAACGTTTGGAAAGACTTAATGGTTATCTGATGACGTATCAGCGCTCGAGCAACTCTATGCAAGTAGTAGGCTCGCCCTAACTATAGTGGTCTACCCCTAAATGATATGGGTGACGAGGGGCCCATGGGTTGGCAAACTCAAAATTTGTCTATCCTACTAAATTAATAAACAATGCAGTCAGCCTATAAGTAAAGCTACACAAGAGCAGGGCTAGGACGGTTGCTATATCAACTACCAAGAGAAATACCTCCACCATGTCTTAGGTAAAGCTATCTATGGAGCAAGGCCACAGGTAAATCCATCCCTTATGCCAAACCATAGGTAAAGCCATCCAGGTGTCGGACCTTCGGTAAAGTCACACCAGGAGTCGTGCTAGAGGTAAAGCCCCCAGGAGCTAGGCCTAGCCAACCCGAAGCCTGCCCTTAAGTAAAGCCATCCAGGTGTCAGACCATAGGTAAAGTAACCGAGGAGTCGGGCCTGAGGTAAAGCCAGCTAGGCCCTAGGTAAAGCTACCATTGAGGCAGACCATCGGTAAAGATACCATGGAGTCGGGGCCTAGGTAAAGCTACCATGGAGTTAGACCATAGGTAAAGCAAACACGGAGCAAGGACACAGGTAAAAGCCATCTCGAAGCCAGCCGATAGGAAAAGTAACCCTGGATTCAGGCATCAAGTGGGGGGTGGTTATCAAATAATATATGAAATTACCCAAAAATGATCGGTTAGATCAAACGACCAACGACCTACATAGAGTTCAAATAGTCAACAAGTTGAATCGACCAATCACAACGCAGGGGCCTGGTAGGCCTACGTAAACGGTCAATGTAAGACGAGAAGGCCTATATAACGTGTTAAACCAATATATATGACAGCCCACATAATGTGTTAAACAAATATGCAAGCCTACATACATACTATGCTAGGCCGACATACTATGTCGGTAAATCACCGGCCAAAGCCTATATGAACTGAGATAGTTTCACCTCATATATCAGGTAGAACCACGGGCAGGCAACCGTATAATATGGGGAGTACTATAAGGTATAGCTAAACCAATATATACGATAGCCCACATAATGTGTTAAACAAATACGCAAGCTTGCATACATACTATGCTAGGCCTACATACATGAATCCCTAAATGCGCCTACTATGTCGGTAAACACAGGCCAAAACTTTTATGAACAGAGATAGTTTCACCTCATATAACGGGTAGAACCTGGCAATCGTATAATATGGGAAGTACTATAAGGTACATCTACCAATGCATAACCTATCAAGCCCACGTAAAGGTTTAACATATTTGATGACGTATCCGCGTTCGAGCGACTCTATGCAGGTATTAGGCCCACCCTAACTAGAGGGGCAAAGGGTTATGATTGCCAAACTCAAAATTTGTCTATGCTACAAAATAATAAACAAAGCAATAAAGCCCTGTCGTTTCAAGGAATACGCTCGACCGTGTGTTAGACATGTACAGACAGCGATAACGCAATATCTTAAAACCGCAATGGCAGCCGGTGACCGCTATAGCAAGCCTAAAACTCGAGCGGCCGTGTCGTTGTGAATACTGCATCGATATACTATGTAATATCGTCATACCACGGTATACATATATATAATCAGAAATCAGTGTAAATAATCAAATAGCATCAATGGATATATCCTATAGCTGCAAATGTATCTAGATATAAAAGGTATATATGGAGAAACACTAATAAAGAGGCCCATCACAAAACGTGAATAAATATATGTTATAAAACGATCCTAAAACGGTGCTAAAACAACATGCGTGCTATCATACATATTCGTATATACCATGTTAAGCCTACATACGTGATAGTCCACATAATGTGTTAAACAGATATGCATGTAAACCTGCATACATACTATGCTAAGCCGACTTACATGGGCCTACTATGTCGGTAAACCGCCGGCCAAGGCCTATATGATCTAAGCCTGACACACATTTACACCTCGTCTATCAGGTAGAACCTGGCAACCGTATAATAAGGGAAGTACTATATGGTATAGCTAACAATGCATAACCTATCACGCCCATCACGGTCAACAAATATTACAATATAATTTAAAAAAAAAGTCGCGCAACCTATATACATACAGTGCTAAGCCAGCATTCAGGCATATATACTATGTTAAAACAGCGTGCAATATACTCTAAATAGCCAAATATACGTTGTTAAACCAATATGCAGGTTAACCTATATACATCCCGTTACCCACATATGCCTATATAATATGTTAAGCCTGTATAAGTGATTGCCCTTATAGTGTGTTCAATAAATATGCGTGTAAACCAAATAAATACTCTGGTAAGCCAACATGCATGCTATCTAAGATAGGCGTATATACTATGTCAGGCCTACATATCGCGTTAAACAAACATGTGTAAGCCACCATACATATTATGCTAAGCCGACAAGGGCCTGAACACATTATATCCACTGCATAGTTTAGCTAAACGGCTATCACACACTATCCTACAGGTACCACATAATACCTGATCAATAACACATAGTATCCAATGCATAGCCTGACGAAGGTTTAATATATAGTATCCAGAGGCCTCGCTAACGATTAACACGTTGTATGCATAAGGCCTACTATGTCGGTAAACCACAGGCCCAAGCTTATATGATCAGAGTCCGACACGCATTTTCACCCCGTCTATCAGGTAGAACCTCAGGCAGGCGGCTGTATAATACGGGAAGTACTATATCGTATAGCTAACAATGCATAACCTATAATGCCCATGACGGTCAGCAAATACTACAAAATAATTAAAAAAAGTCGCGCAACTTATATACATACAGTGCTAACCAATATAGGCATATATACTATGTTAAACCAGCATGCAATATACTCTAAATAGCCATATATACGCTGTTAAACAAATATGCGTGTAAACCTACATAAATACTATGGTAAGCCAACATGCATGCTATCATACTATGTTAAGCCCAAATACATAATAGAATACATAATGTGTTAAACATATATGTGTGTAAGCCAGCATAGATATTATGCTAAGAAGACATGGACCTGCAAAGTATAACACATTATATTCGGTGCATAGTTTAGCTAATGGATATCACACACTAACCCACAAGCTGCCCACAAATTACCACATAATACCAGATACATAGCCCGGATAATCATTAACGCATAGCGGCCGATGCAAGTCACGACTAGGGCTAACACAACATATTCAAACCATAGCCTGACTAGGGCTAACACATAGTATCCGATGAGAAGTATGAATACAAAGTAACACATAATATCCGTTGCATAGCTCGGCTAAAGTTCGTCATATAGCACCCGAAGTATAGCTTGACAAACACATAGCATCTCATGAGCGGCGTGATATAAGGTAACACATAGTATCCGATACACAACCTAGGATCGAATATGACGTCATCCAGGTGGAGAACAAGATGGTGGCAATGTTCATACCGACTTCAAAAAGGGCTATGGCCTGTGTAGGCTAGATCAAATAACCAACGTTTCAACTAAACTACTGTCATACGCGTAGTTTAACCAACCAACATACGTGAAGTTCAAACGAACAGCATTGACACCAAGTCCAAATAGGCTATGGCGGCTATGCCCAGATCAACGTATCAGCTAATCAAAATGAAAAACTTACGCTAATCAACCAACATCTACACCGAGGTCAAATGGGTTATGGTTAGCGAAGGCACTGGCAAAAGCTTTAAGCCTTAGACATAATTATAGCTATCAACGCATACCAAAATAGCTATGCAGAAACCGTCAAGGCCATTACACATATTGTCCAGGTATGTTCTCCATCAAACCGAGACTTTAGACACCATCTCTGTAAAACAGCCAACAAATTATACTCTACCACAATAGGTATGTCAAAACTGTTACCGGCTCATAATCTAAGACAGTGGTTACGTAACGCCCTTTATCAATTTAAGACCTTAAGAGATATCTTCGTAAAGACAGCTACCAATCCATACTACATCAAATAGTTACGTTAGAGCTACCGCTGCTCACCCTACCATAATAGCTACGTACAGACGGTTAATATTGTATAACCTATCACAAGACTTATGTAAAAACAGCTAGGCATAACCTGTCACACAATAACTGCGTAAAGGCAGCTAACAATGCCTACCCCTTTAAAATAGCTACGAAAAGATAACATCCAATACATACCCTATCATATTAGCTATGTAAAGACAACAAATGCGTAAAGGCAGCTAACAATGCCTACCCCATTAAAATAGCTACGAAAAGATAACAACCAATACATAACTTGTCATAATAGCTATGTAAAGACAGCTAAAGATGCATAACCTAACTCAGTAATGATTGCTATTAAATAATGAACCACTACACTAGCCACGTAAAGACAACTACCAACATCACAATAGCTACGTAAAAACAGTTATCGATCCGTGACCAAGATAATACCTACGTAAGACCTATATCAGTGCTAAGACAATAGCTCCCTAAGGAAAACCTACCACTTCATGAACCACGACAACAGCAAGGTGTGGACGGCTACCAATACATTACTTATCACAGCTACCAACACATAACTCGTCACACTAGCTAAGTAAATAGCGCTACGATTGAATAGCCTATCACACAGGCCAAATGAGGGTCACTAACTAAACCATCACAATATCTCTGTACATGGCAGATGGTGTGATGATCCTCATCTTTATCGCACACCTAACACTAGGTTAGAAGCACTCTGCCCAGCTTAGGTTAGTGGGTTGAAAATAATTTTTCCTAAAAATTACCCCCCTAGACGTGGTTGAACCCTCCCCCAAGGCTACGATCAAGGTCACATCGACCGCCTGCATCATCCAAAACCACCCCTAACTTCTATAACCTCAGGTCAGTGATGCCCGTGATGGAGATACGACCAGCCTTTGAAAGTTAGGGGTGGTTTTGGATGATGCAGGCGGTCGATGTGACCTTGATCGTAGCCTTGGGGGAGGGTTCAACCACGTCTAGAGGGGTAGTTTTTAGAAAAAATTATTTTCAACCCACTAACCTAAGCTAGCCAGAGTGCTTCTAACCTAACCTACCGTTGGGTGTTCAACCACGTCTAGAGGGGTAGTTTTTAGAAAAAATTATTTTCAACCCACTAACCTAGGCTAGCCAGAGTGCTTCTAACCTAACCTACTGTTGGGTGTGCGATAAAGATGAGGATCATCACGCCTTCTGCCGTGTACAGAGATATTGTGATGGTTTAGTTAGTGACCCCTCAGTTAGCCTGTGTGATAGGCTAGGCACTGGTAGAGCTATTTACTTAGCTAGTGTGACGAGTTATGTGTTGGTAGCTGTGATAAGTAATGTATTGGTAGCCGTCCACACCTTGCTGTTGTCGTGGTTCATGAAGTGGTAGGTTTTCCTTAGGGAGCTATTGTCTTAGCACTGATATAGGTCTTACGTAGGTATTATCTTGGTCACGGATCGATAACTGTTTTTACGTAGCTATTGTGATGTTGGTAGTTGTCTTTACGTGGCTAGTGTAGTGGTTCATTATTTAATAGCAATCATTACTGAGTTAGGTTATGCATCTTTAGCTGTCTTTACATAGCTATTATGACAAGTTATGTATTGGTTGTTATCTTTTCGTAGCTATTTTAATGGGGTAGGCATTGTTAGCTGCCTTTACGCATTTATTGTCTTTACATAGCTAATATGATAGGGTATGTATTGGATGTTATCTTTTCGTAGCTATTTTAAAGGGGTAGGCATTGTTAGCTGCCTTTACGCAGTTATTGTGTGACAGGTTATGCCTAGCTGTTTTTACATAAGTCTTGTGATAGGTTATACAATATTAACCGTCTGTACGTAGCTATTATGGTAGGGTGAGCAGCGGTAGCTCTAACGTAACTATTTGATATAGTATGGATTGGTAGCTGTCTTTACGAAGATATCTCTTAAGGTCTTAAATTGATAAAGGGCGTTACGTAACCACTGTCTTAGATTATGAGCCGGTAACAGTTTTGACATACCTATTGTGGTAGAGTATAATTTGTTAGCTGTTTTACAGAGATGGTGTCTAAAGTCTCGGTTTGATGGAGAACATACCTGTACAATATGTGTAATGGCCTTGACGGTCTCTGCATAGCTATTTTGGTATGCGTTGATAGCCATAAATATGTCTAAGGCTTAAGGCCTTTGCCTGTGCCTGTGGCAAAAGCTCATGTGGCCTTGACGGTCTCTGCATAGCTATTTTGGTATGCGTTGATAGCCATAAATATGTCTAAGGCTTAAGGCCTTTGCCTGTGCCTGTGGCAAAAGCTCATGTGGCCACATGGACTGCACAACCTGCTTGCTTCATTTACCAAGCAAATAGTGCAGGGTGGGCAGTTGGAATTGGTATTCCACTCCACTGTGGCCTCAGTAGCTAGAGCCAAACCAGCCATCAGCTCCTCCTTTTGAATATCAATAAATTTTAATGGCCACCATTGATCCGGGTTTAAAACTACAGGAGTGAACCTGTAGTTTTTGTAGGTTGCATGAAGTGGATCATCTTCAACTGAAACATAAATATAAATTTCGTTACACTTTAAAAAAAAATATTTCCAGTTAATCAAGGTGAAAACAAATAAATTTAATGATTCCTTAAATCTGGCCAACAAATGCTAAACATTCAAACATCACACAATAAAAGCAACATATCTTTAACTACCAAACTCATTTTCAATGTACAACCTTATTCCATTATATCGCAGACATACTGCTTAAAAACTAAACCGAGACAGTAGCAGGTCATGTTGGTCAATGAAATAATTATTTCGAAACAAGTCTGCAAGTTCAAAAGTATCCACTAAGTTATTCAAGAATTACATTAAAAAATTCAGTAACTCAATTTCTCATTATTGTACATCTATTTACTCATTTTAGTAAGAGTTTAAAATGATAATTTAAAATTCAACCATCCAACGTCCAATAATTCCTTACCATTTCCGATAGGGCGCTCAATCTGTGCAGTGTCATTTGTCTGCGGCACGAAGGGTGCATTGATTATCTAAACAGAAATAATATAGAATAAATTAGTTATTAAACATTTATAATACATTCAGTAAAGTAACACGAATCACAAGTAAATGTCGCTACCAATATTCTACAAGCAAAATGGTTACTTGTTTATTTTTATTATCTACTCATATCAATATTAACTTGTATGAATAGTTTAACAGTTTTAAAACTTCTGGATTGTGTTTATAGTGATTTTGTGTAAAAATACATATACAATTTATAGGTCGCACAACTAAACTCATCTTTCATATCTCACATTCCGTTTAGAATACTGTGACACTCCTGTACCTACACCATAAATGTGTATCTATATTTCTTTAATCAAATCACCTGTGGTTGTGCGGTGTGCATGCTCTCCTCAGGGGTTCCTCTATTTCTGCTTAGAGCAGGGGCATGACCTAAACATATTAGTTATCAAAATATTAGGACACTGTGTGTTACAAGTACATTAAATTTTACAATATAACAAAAGATCAACAAATACAGGTACCTATTAATAACCTTTCCCTTCAAGTAATTATTATTTTCATTTGGTGTTTAATTCTTCAATATATTTCAGCAATTTAATGTAATAAACCGTAATATATTTGTATACCATGTTAACCATGTATCCTTGTTTTTATGAAACAATCTCTAACTTTTTTAATCTAAAAATAATGTATTTTGTAGTACAATGAAATGCAAATTACCTATTCCACGTCTGGTGCGCCTTCTCATACGCCTTCTACTCCTTCCTCTAGCAGAATCATCCATTTGGATATGAATGTTGTCAGCCACCGATGATGGCGGTGTTGACGTCGGCAGTGACATGTCCCCATCGTCAACGTCAGCTGCAATAATAGGTGGTCCAGAAGAACCCAGACCAGCTACCATTGATGCTTGTGTTGACGTTGGAGGACCTGAAATGTCTTCATCATCATCGTCATCATCTTGATTGAAACTGTGTCCAGTGTACACATTTTCCATCGCATGGCTGACAACATTGAGAAATTCACCAATGGTATAGCGGTCCTCTAGTAGTTTTTCTGAGGCAAGTTTGATTCTCCGGTCATTGAGGATGTACGAAGATTTCCTCACTCTTGCCCCAGCAGTACCATTTTCAAGTGAAAAATACTTTTGCAAAAAAGCATTTTCCACTTTCCGCATACCATCTGAAAAGTCACACACATGTCAAAGACACTCATATACAGGCAAACATTTGAAACATTTATATGCATGAGATAATACATAAACACACACACCATTGTTTTATAAATATCTACAATAAATATATCTTTATTGATTACATCCTCAAATGAAGATGAAAATTTCAAAAAATTTGGTATTCAATTTCTATATTTTCATTTCATGAATATTATTACTTTTAATATGCATTAATAATAAAATAAAGTGGGTAGGATAAAACATTCAAAGTAGCTTGTTCGTGAAAACATTCATCGCACTTTTACGGAAAAAGAAATTTGAATTATTTGTATTGAGATTTATCAAAATTGAAATTGATTAATATATTTACTGCCTGGTCATAACAATTTATTATACGGTTATAAATAAATAATCTACACATTGAATGACAGTTGCGGAACATAGTATGAGTGTTACATTTTAAATCTTACCAGTGAAAGTCCAAATGTCAGGATGTGCTTGGCGCAATTTCTGGAACAGAGCTCGGTGGTATGACTCCTGGTCATTGTTTGTCCGTCTTTTTTGTCCAAAAACGGACAAAGCATGAACACCGACACCTGCAAGTAAAATGAAATTTAAATGATATATAATTATTTTACTTAATTAATTTCAATGTGAAGTTCACAACTATTTTGTTGCCTACTAAAACATTTTGTATCCAAAACTGCATCGCTTTCTGAGACCAGACTTTTTTTAACTAAAGGTTATTAAATTGTTAAATTACACTCATATTTTAGCCTCCAGAGACTGAAGAAGTGTAAGATGAAAACGTTTCCCCTTTAGTTAACAGAAAGTCTGGTCGAAAGTAATAGCAAAAGTGTAATAAGAAAGTAGCATCTACATTACTCCTATAAAACAAAAATTATTTCATCCATTTATAAGTGGTAACGTATCTTACCTATGTATAAAATAAAAATGTTTCTTATTTTAAAAAAATTAGGAAAAACGAATTAATTATTGTTAAGAATAGAAAAGAATGATTATTAATCGCATTAGCCACATTATCTTAATGATCAATTGATTTCTCTTTAATAAATTTCACATTTGTAAAAATTCTTTAAAAACATAAAGGAATTCAATAATGTTAAAAAATGCAAAGAAATTAATTCATAATTATAAAGTGGAGGTATATGTCGGTAATGAGTGCTAAAAAACTTTTTACCCTGAATCCAAGTGCGAAGAACGTAGTTGAGGAACCGTCGCATGTTTTCAATTACGTTGTTCAACTCTGCCTGTTGAACAACGTAGTCATAGCCTTCCTGTATTTTGTTGCCTGGCAACAGGGGAAGGCTTATGCACATCCGCACAACCTTCTGGACATGGACATTTGTAAAAAGTTGGTTGGCCAGACCAAAGGAACGTGCCTTCTTGTACATTGCCTACAATTTAAAAGAATTGTAATAACATTTAAGTAACTTAAAGAGTATTTACATATTTAAAAAATATTTAAATAAAAAAGAAATATATTGCAATGTTTCATATATAAAACAAAAACATTTTAATATTATTTTCAAATTTAATAACTGTATGCCTAGGAATTTCTGTTATGAAATTTATTAGAGCATTAATTGCACAAGTGCTCAATAGATTTGTAATAATTAATAAAAACCGAATAACCTGGGAGAAAAAGTCTTGTGATATTTAACTAAATTAAGAAAATATAAAAAGTTTATTGAAAAAAAATAACAAACTGAAGTAATCAAAAACTAAATGTAACAAAGACTAATTTAGGCGCCCAGGAAGTTATTGTTTTCTATGGATTATTATTATTAAAATTTGTTTTATTATAAAGAAATTATTTAAATTATTCAAAATTATATAAAAATATTACAATATATGGATATATATTACAATTGAATTATTAATTACTTAATTAGTATATTAATAAAATAACATATATATATATATATATATATATATATATATATATATATAAATGAAGTTAATATATTACTATTGTAAGTAATTTTATCCACCATTAAGTGCAATAATTTTACTTAATGGTGGATAAAATTACTTACAATAGTAATATATTAACTTCATAAAGTCAGTGCAACGAAAAAACAATGGATAACGTTAAATATCAAGAATATATATATATATATATATATATATATATATATATATATATATATATATATATATATATATATATAGAGAGAGAGAGAGAGAGAGAGAGAGAGAGAGAGAGAGAGAGAGAAAGAGAGAGCAGAATAAATGTGAGTGAATATTATTAACAAGATATATTAATACAATGTCTAATCGAAGGTAATATTATTGTATGTACTAAATTATAAAATGGGCTACTTACATTTGCTACATGGAACCAGCATCCAACCAGCTGTGCTTCAGGAAATGCAGCCCTGACAGATCCTTGGAGCGCTCTCTCGAAATCTGTTATAACCGTTCTTGGATTAAGGCCTGGAACAATATTTTTAATGAAATTAAAAATATTGTCATAGGCCTCACGGGTTCTTCTCTCCATGAGAACGCTTATAACAGGAAAGGCCTGAAAGTTATAGAACATTATATATTTAGTATTTGGTATATGAAGATCAGTGTTTATAACATGAGCACAGAATCGACCATAGATTCGCATTGTGCACTTAGAATGGATCTATAATAAGTATTATAGGAGCCATCGCAATTGTCATATATTTACTCTAAAAATAATGCATGAATTATAGTTCATGTATTTTGCGATTTCTACAAAAATGGATTTCTTATTTAAAAGGCATAATAAACGCAGAGTCGACCATAGATTCGCATTGTGCTCTTAGAATTGATCTATAATAAGTATTATAAGAGCTATGGCAATTGTCATATATTTTCTCTAAAAAAATGCATGAATTATAGTTCATGGATTTTGCGATTTCTACAAAAAATGGATTTCTCATTTAAAAGGCATAATAAACGCAGAATCGACCCTAAATTCGGATTGTGCTCTTAGAATTGATCTATAATAAGTATTATGGGAGCTATCGCAATTGTAATATATTTACTCTTAAAAAATGCATGAATTATAGTTCATGGATTTTACGATTTCTACAAAAAATGGATTTCTCATTTAAAAGGCATAATAAACGCAGAATCGACCATAGATTCGCATTGTGCTCTTAGAATTGATCTATAATAAGTATTATGGGAGCTATCGCAATTGTCATATATTTTCTCTTAAAAAATGCATGAATTATAGTTCATGGATTTTACGATTTCTACAAAAAATGGATTTCTCATTTAAAAGGTATAATAAACGCAGAATCGACCATAGATTCGCATTGTGCTCTTAGAATTGATCTATGATAAGTATTATAGGAGCTATCGCAATTGTCATATATTTTCTTTAAAAAAATGCATGAATTATAGGTCATGGATTTTGCGATTTCTACAAAAAATGAATTTCTCATTTAAAAGGCATAATAAACGCAGAATCGACCATAGATTCAAATTGTGCTCTTAGAATTAATCTGTAATAAGTATTATAGGAGCTATCGCAATTGTCATATATTTGCTCTAAAAAAATGCATGAATTAAAGTTCATGGATTTTGCGATTTCTACAAAAAATGGATTTCTCATTTAAAAGGCATAATAAACGCAGAATCGACCATATATTCGCATTGTGCTATTAGAATTGATCTATAATAAGTATTATAGGAGCTATCGCAATTGTCATATATTTGCTCTAAAAAAATGCATGAATTAAAGTTCATGGATTTTGCGATTTCTACAAAAAATGGATTTCTCATTTAAAAGGCATAATAAACGCAGAATCGACCATATATTCGCATTGTGCTATTAGAATTGATCTATAATAAGTATTATAGGAGCTATCGCAATTGTCATATATTTGCTCTAAAAAAATGCATGAATTAAAGTTCATGGATTTTGCGATTTCTACAAAAAATGGATTTCTCATTTAAAAGGCATAATAAACGCAGAATCGACCATATATTCGCATTGTGCTATTAGAATTGATCTATAATAAGTATTATAGGAGCTATCGCAATTGTCATATATTTGCTCTAAAAAAATGCATGAATTAAAGTTCATGGATTTTGCGATTTCTACAAAAAATGGATTTCTCATTTAAAAGGCATAATAAACGCAGAATCGACCATATATTCGCATTGTGCTATTAGAATTGATCTATAATAAGTATTATAGGAGCTATCGCAATTGTCATATATTTGCTCTAAAAAAATGCATGAATTAAAGTTCATGGATTTTGCGATTTCTACAAAAAATGGATTTCTCATTTAAAAGGCATAATAAACGCAGAATCGACCATATATTCGCATTGTGCTATTAGAATTGATCTATAATAAGTATTATAGGAGCTATCGCAATTGTCATATATTTGCTCTAAAAAAATGCATGAATTAAAGTTCATGGATTTTGCGATTTCTACAAAAAATGGATTTCTCATTTAAAAGGCATAATAAACGCAGAATCGACCATATATTCGCATTGTGCTATTAGAATTGATCTATAATAAGTATTATAGGAGCTATCGCAATTGTCATATATTTGCTCTAAAAAAATGCATGAATTAAAGTTCATGGATTTTGCGATTTCTACAAAAAATGGATTTCTCATTTAAAAGGCATAATAAACGCAGAATCGACCATATATTCGCATTGTGCTATTAGAATTGATCTATAATAAGTATTATAGGAGCTATCGCAATTGTCATATATTTGCTCTAAAAAAATGCATGAATTAAAGTTCATGGATTTTGCGATTTCTACAAAAAATGGATTTCTCATTTAAAAGGCATAATAAACGCAGAATCGACCATATATTCGCATTGTGCTATTAGAATTGATCTATAATAAGTATTATAGGAGCTATCGCAATTGTCATATATTTTCTTTAAAAAAATGCATGAATTATAGGTCATGGATTTTGCGATTTCTACAAAAAATGAATTTCTCATTTAAAAGGCATAATAAACGCAGAATCGACCATAGATTCGCATTGTGCTCTTAGAATTGATCTATAAGAAGTATTATAAGAGCTATCGCAATTGTCGTATATTTGCTCTAGAAAAAATGCATGAATTATAGGTCATGGATTTTGCGATTTCTATAAAAAATGGATTTCTCATTTAAAAGGCATAATAAACGCAGAATCGACCATAGATTCGCATTGTGCTCTTAGAATTGATCTATAATAAGTATTATAGGAGCTATGGCAATTGTCATATATTTGCTGTAAAAAAAATGCATGAATTATAGTTCATGGATTTTGCGATTTCTACAAAAAAAGGATTTCTCATTTAAAAGGCATAATAAACGCAGAATCGACCATAGATTCACATTGTGCTCTTAGAATTAATCTGTAATAAGTATTATAGGAGCTATCGCAATTGTCATATATTTGCTCTAAAAAAATGCATGAATTAAAGTTCATGGATTTTGCGATTTCTACAAAAAATGGATTTCTCATTTAAAAGGCATAATAAACGCAAAATCGACCATAGATTCGCATTGTGCTCTTAGAATTGATCTATAATAAGTATTATGGGAGCTATCGCAATTGTCATATATTTTCTCTTAAAAAATGCATGAATTATAGTTCATGGATTTTACGATTTCTACAAAAAATGGATTTCTCATTTAAAAGGCATAATAAACGCAGAATCGACCATAGATTCGCATTGTGCTCTTAGAATTGATCTATAATAAGTATTATAGGAGCTATCGCAATTGTCATATATTTTCTTTAAAAAAATGCATGAATTATAGGTCATGGATTTTGCGATTTCTACAAAAAATGAATTTCTCATTCAAAAGGCATAATAAACGCAGAATCGACCATAGATTCGCATTGTGCTCTTAGAATTGATCTATAATAAGTATTATGGGAGCTATCGCAATTGTCATATATTTTCTCTTAAAAAATGCATGAATTATAGTTCATGGATTTTACGATTTCTACAAAAAATGGATTTCTCATTTAAAAGGCATAATAAACGCAGAATCGACCATAGATTCGCATTGTGCTCTTAGAATTGATCTATAATAAGTATTATAGGAGCTATGGCAATTGTCATATATTTGCTGTAAAAAAAATGCATGAATTATAGTTCATGGATTTTGCGATTTCTACAAAAAAAGGATTTCTCATTTAAAAGGCATAATAAACGCAGAATCGACCATAGATTCACATTGTGCTCTTAGAATTAATCTGTAATAAGTATTATAGGAGCTATCGCAATTGTCATATATTTGCTCTAAAAAAATGCATGAATTAAAGTTCATGGATTTTGCGATTTCTACAAAAAATGGATTTCTCATTTAAAAGGCATAATAAACGCAAAATCGACCATAGATTCGCATTGTGCTCTTAGAATTGATCTATAATAAGTATTATGGGAGCTATCGCAATTGTCATACATTTTCTCTTAAAAAATGCATGAATTATAGTTCATGGATTTTACGATTTCTACAAAAAATGGATTTCTCATTTAAAAGGCATAATAAACGCAGAATAGACCATAGATTCGCATTGTGCTCTTAGAATTGATCTATAATAAGTATTATAGGAGCTATCGCAATTGTCATATATTTTCTTTAAAAAAATGCATGAATTATAGGTCATGGATTTTGCGATTTCTACAAAAAATGAATTTCTCATTTAAAAGGCATAATAAACGCAGAATCGACCATAGATTCGCATTGTGCTCTTAGAATTGATCTATAATAAGTATTATGGGAGCTATCGCAATTGTCATATATTTTCTCTTAAAAAATGCATGAATTATAGTTCATGGATTTTACGATTTCTACAAAAAATGGATTTCTCATTTAAAAGGCATAATAAACGCAGAATCGACCATAGATTCGCATTGTGCTCTTAGAATTGATCTATAATAAGTATTATAGGAGCTATGGCAATTGTCATATATTTGCTGTAAAAAAAATGCATGAATTATAGTTCATGGATTTTGCGATTTCTACAAAAAAAGGATTTCTCATTTAAAAGGCATAATAAACGCAGAATCGACCATAGATTCACATTGTGCTCTTAGAATTAATCTGTAATAAGTATTATAGGAGCTATCGCAATTGTCATATATTTGCTCTAAAAAAATGCATGAATTAAAGTTCATGGATTTTGCGATTTCTACAAAAAATGGATTTCTCATTTAAAAGGCATAAAAAACACAGAATCGACCATAGATTCGCATTGTGCTCTTAGAATTGATCTATAATAAGTATTATAGGAGTTTTGGCAATTGTCATATATTTGCTCTAAAAAAAATGCATGAATTTTGCGATTTCTACAAAAAATGGATTTCTCATTTAAAAGGCATAATAAACGCTGAGTCGACCATAGATTCGCATTGTGCTCTTAGAATTGATCTATAATAAGTAATATAAGAGCTATGGCAATTGTCATATATTTTCTCTAAAAAAATGCATGAATTATAGTTCATGGATTTTACGATTTCTACAAAAAATGGATTTCTCATTTAAAAGTCATAATAAACGCAGAATCGACCATAGATTCGCATTGTGCTCTTAGAATTGATCTATAATAAGTATTATAGGAGCTATCGCAATTGTCATATATTTTCTTTAAAAAAATGCATGAATTATAGTTCATGGATTTTGCGATTTCTACAAAAAATGGATTTCTCATTTAAAAGGCATAAAAAACACAGAATCGACTATAGATTCGCATTGTGCTCTTAGAATTGATCTATAATAAGTATTATGGGAGCTATCGCAATTGTCATATATTTTCTCTTAAAAAATGCATGAATTATAGTTCATGGATTTTACGATTTCTACAAAAAATGGATTTCTCATTTAAAAGGCATAATAAACGCAGAATCGACCATAGATTCGCATTGTGCTCTTAGAATTGATCTATAAGAAGTATTATAAGAGCTATCGCAATTGTCGTATATTTGCTCTAGAAAAAATGCATGAATTATAGTTCATGGATTTTGCGATTTCTATAAAAAATGGATTTCTCATTTAAAAGGCATAATAAACGCAGAATCGACCATAGATTCGCATTGTGCTCTTAGAATTGATCTATAAGAAGTATTATAAGAGCTATCGCAATTGTCGTATATTTGCTCTAGAAAAAATGCATGAATTATAGTTCATGGATTTTGCGATTTCTATAAAAAATGGATTTCTCATTTAAAAGGCATAATAAACGCAGAATCGACCATAGATTCGCATTGTGCACTTAGAATTGATCTATAATAAGTATTATAGGAGCTATGGCAATTGTCATATATTTGCTGTAAAAAAAATGCATGAATTATAGTTCATGGATTTTGCGATTTCTACAAAAAAAGGATTTCTCATTTAAAAGGCATAATAAACGCAGAATCGACCATAGATTCACATTGTGCTCTTAGAATTAATCTGTAATAAGTATTATAGGAGCTATCGCAATTGTCATATATTTGCTCTAAAAAAATGCATGAATTAAAGTTCATGGATTTTGCGATTTCTACAAAAAATGGATTTCTCATTTAAAAGGCATAATAAACGCAAAATCGACCATAGATTCGCATTGTGGTCTTAGAATTGATCTATAATAAGTATTATGGGAGCTATCGCAATTGTCATATATTTTCTCTTAAAAAATGCATGAATTATAGTTCATGGATTTTACGATTTCTACAAAAAATGGATTTCTCATTTAAAAGGCATAATAAACGCAGAATCGACCATAGATTCGCATCGTGCTCTTAGAATTGATCTATAATAAGTATTATGGGAGCTATCGCAATTGTCATATATTTTCTCTTAAAAAATGCATGAATTATAGTTCATGGATTTTGCGATTTCTACAAAAAATGGATTTCTCATTTAAAAGGCATAATAAACGCAGAATCGACCATAGATTCGAATTGTGCTCTTAGAATTGATCTATAATAAGTATTATAGGCGCTATGGCAATTGTCATATATTTGCTGTAAAAAAAATGCATGAATTATAGTTCTTGGATTTTGCGATTTCTACAAAAAAAGGATTTCTCATTTAAAAGGCATAATAAACGCAGAATCGACCATAGATTCACATTGTGCTCTTAGAATTAATCTGTAATAAGTATTATAGGAGCTATCGCCATTGTCATATATTTGCTCAAAAAAAATGCATGAATTAAAGTTCATGGATTTTGCGATTTCTACAAAAAATGGATTTCTCATTTAAAAGGCATAAAAAACAGAGAATCGACCATAGATTCGCATTGTGCTCTTAGAATTGATCTATAATAAGTATTATGGGAGCTATCGCAATTGTCATATATTTTCTCTTAAAAAATGCATGAATTATAGTTCATGGATTTTACGATTTCTACAAAAAATGGATTTCTCATATAAAAGGCATAATAAACGCAGAATCGACCATAGATTCTCATTGTGCTCTTAGAATTGATCTATAATAAGTATTATAGGAGCTATCGCAATTGTCATATATTTTCTTTAAAAAATGCATGAATTATAGGTCATGGATTTTGCGATTTCTACAAAGAATGAATTTCTCATTTAAAAGGCATAATAAACGCAGAATCGACCATAGATTCGCATTGTGCTCTTAGAATTGATCTATAATAAGTAATGTAGGAGCTATGGCAATTGTCATATATTTGCTGTAAAAAAAATGCATGAATTATAGTTCATGGATTTTGCGATTTCTACAAGAAAAGGATTTCTCATTTAAAAGGCATAATAAACGCAGAATCGACCATAGATTCACATTGTGCTCTTAGAATTAATCTGTAATAAGTATTATAGGAGATATCGCAATTGTCATATATTTGCTCTAAAAAAATGCATGAATTATAGTTCATGGATTTTACGATTTCTACAAAAAATGGATTTCTCATTTAAAAGGCATAATAAACGCAGAATCGACCATAGATTCGAATTGTGCTCTTAGAATTGATCTATAATAAGTATTATAGGAGCTATGGCAATTGTCATATATTTGCTGTAAAAAAAATGCATGAATTATAGTTCATGGATATTGCGATTTCTACAAGAAAAGGATTTCTCATTTAAAAGGCATAAAAAACACAGAATCGACCATAGATTCGCATTGTGCTCTTAGAATTGATCTATAATAAGTATTATGGGAGCTATCGCAATTGTCATATATTTTCTCTTAAAAAATGCATGAATTATAGTTCATGGATTTTACGATTTCTACAAAAAATGGATTTCTCATTTAAAAGGCATAATAAACGCAGAATCGACCCTAAATTCGCATTGTGCTCTTAGAATTGATCTATAATATGTATTATGGGAGCAATCGCAATTGTCATATATTTTCTCTTAAAAAATGCATGAATTATAGTTCATGGATTTTACGATTTCTACAAAAAATGGATTTCTCATTTAAAAGGCATAATAAACGCAGAATCGACCATAGATTCGCATTGTGCTCTTAGAATTGATCTATAAGAAGTATTATAAGAGCTATCGCAATTGTCGTATATTTGCTCTAGAAAAAATGCATGAATTATAGTTCATGGATTTTGCGATTTCTACAAAAAATGGATTTCTCATTTAAAAGGCATAATAAACGCAGAATCGACCATAGATTCGCATTGTGCTCTTAGAATTGATCTATAAGAAGTATTATAAGAGCTATCGCAATTGTCGTATATTTGCTCTAGAAAAAATGCATGAATTATAGTTCATGGATTTTGCGATTTCTATAAAAAATGGATTTCTCATTTAAAAGGCATAATAAACGCAGAATCGACCATAGATTCGCATTGTGCACTTAGAATTGATCTATAATAAGTATTATAGGAGCTATGGCAATTGTCATATATTTGCTGTAAAAAAAATGCATGAATTATAGTTCATGGATTTTGCGATTTCTACAAAAAAAGGATTTCTCATTTAAAAGGCATAATAAACGCAGAATCGACCATAGATTCACATTGTGCTCTTAGAATTAATCTGTAATAAGTATTATAGGAGCTATCGCAATTGTCATATATTTGCTCTAAAAAAATGCATGACTTAAAGTTCATGGATTTTGCGATTTCTACAAAAAATGGATTTCTCATTTAAAAGGCATAATAAACGCAAAATCGACCATAGATTCGCATTGTGGTCTTAGAATTGATCTATAACAAGTATTATGGGAGCTATCGCAATTGTCATATATTTTCTCTTAAAAAATGCATGAATTATAGTTCATGGATTTTACGATTTCTACAAAAAATGGATTTCTCATTTAAAAGGCATAATAAACGCAGAATCGACCATAGATTCGCATCGTGCTCTTAGAATTGATCTATAATAAGTATTATGGGAGCTATCGCAATTGTCATATATTTTCTCTTAAAAAATGCATGAATTATAGTTCATGGATTTTACGATTTCTACAAAAAATGGATTTCTCATTTAAAAGGCATAATAAACGCAGAATCGACCATAGATTCGAATTGTGCTCTTAGAATTGATCTATAATAAGTATTATAGGAGCTATGGCAATTGTTATATATTTGTTGTAAAAAAAATGCATGAATTATAGTTCATGGATTTTGCGATTTCTACAAAAAAAGGATTTCTCATTTAAAAGGCATAATAAACGCAGAATCGACCATAGATTCACATTGTGCTCTTAGAATTAATCTGTAATAAGTATTATAGGAGCTATCGCCATTGTCATATATTTGCTCAAAAAAAATGCATGAATTAAAGTTCATGGATTTTGCGATTTCTACAAAAAATGGATTTCTCATTTAAAAGGCATAAAAAACACAGAATCGACCATAGATTCGCATTGTGCTCTTAGAATTGATCTATAATAAGTATTATGGGAGCTATCGCAATTGTCATATATTTTCTCTTAAAAAATGCATGAATTATAGTTCATGGATTTTACGATTTCTACAAAAAATGGATTTCTCATATAAAAGGCATAATAAACGCAGAATCGACCATAGATTCTCATTGTGCTCTTAGAATTGATCTATAATAAGTATTATAGGAGCTATCGCAATTGTCATATATTTTCTTTAAAAAAATGCATGAATTATAGGTCATGGATTTTGCGATTTCTACAAAGAATGAATTTCTCATTTAAAAGGCATAATAAACGCAGAATCGACCATAGATTCGCATTGTGCTCTTAGAATTGATCTATAATAAGTAATGTAGGAGCTATGGCAATTGTCATATATTTGCTGTAAAAAAAATGCATGAATTATAGTTCATGGATTTTGCGATTTCTACAAGAAAAGGATTTCTCATTTAAAAGGCATAATAAACGCAGAATCGACCATAGATTCACATTGTGCTCTTAGAATTAATCTGTAATAAGTATTATAGGAGATATCGCAATTGTCATATATTTGCTCTAAAAAAATGCATGAATTATAGTTCATGGATTTTACGATTTCTACAAAAAATGGATTTCTCATTTAAAAGGCATAATAAACGCAGAATCGACCATAGATTCGAATTGTGCTCTTAGAATTGATCTATAATAAGTATTATAGGAGCTATGGCAATTGTCATATATTTGCTGTAAAAAAAATGCATGAATTATAGTTCATGGATTTCGCGATTTCTACAAAAAAAGGATTTCTCATTTAAAAGGCATAATAAACGCAGAATCGACCATAGATTCACATTATGCTCTTAGAATTAATCTGTAATAAGTATTATAGGAGCTTTCGCAATTGTCATATATTTGCTCTAAAAAAATGCATGAATTAAAGTTCATGGATTTTGCGATTTCTACAAAAAATGGATTTCTCATTTAAAAGGCATAATAAACGCAAAATCGACCATAGATTCGCATTGTGCTCTTAGAATTGATCTATAATAAGTATTATGGGAGCTATCGCAATTGTCATATATTTTCTCTTAAAAAATGCATGAATTATAGTTCATGGATTTTACGATTTCTACAAAAAATGGATTTCTCATTTAAAATGCATAATAAACGCAGAATCGACCATAGATTCTCATTGTGCTCTTAGAATTGATCTATAATAAGTATTATAGGAGCTATCGCAATTGTCATATATTTTCTTTAAAAAAATGCATGAATTATAGGTCATGGATTTTGCGATTTCTACAAAAAATGAATTTCTCATTTAAAAGGCATAATAAACGCAGAATCGACCATAGATTCGCATTGTGCTCTTAGAATTGATCTATAATAAGTAATGTAGGAGCTATGGCAATTGTCATATATTTGCTGTAAAAAAAATGCATGAATTATAGTTCATGGATTTTGCGATTTCTACAAGAAAAGGATTTCTCATTTAAAAGGCATAATAAACGCAGAATCGACCATAGATTCACATTGTGCTCTTAGAATTAATCTGTAATAAGTATTATAGGAGATATCGCAATTGTCATATATTTGCTCTAAAAAAATGCATGAATTAAAGTTCATGGATTTTGCGATTTCTACAAAAAATGGATTTCTCATTTAAAAGGCATAATAAACGCAAAATCGACCATAGATTCGCATTGTGGTTTTAGAATTGATCTATAATAAGTATTATGGGAGCTATCGCAATTGTCATATATTTTCTCTTAAAAAATGCATGAATTATAGTTCATGGATTTTACGATTTCTACAAAAAATGGATTTCTCATTTAAAAGGCATAATAAACGCAGAATCGACCATAGATTCGCATCGTGCTCTTAGAATTGATCTATAATAAGTATTATGGGAGCTATCGCAATTGTCATATATTTTCTCTTAAAAAATGCATGAATTATAGTTCATGGATTTTACGATTTCTACAAAAAATGGATTTCTCATTTAAAAGGCATAATAAACGCAGAATCGACCATAGATTCGAATTGTGCTCTTAGAATTGATCTATAATAAGTATTATAGGAGCTATTTCAATTGTCATATATTTGCTGTAAAAAAAATGCATGAATTATAGTTCATGGATTTTGCGATTTCTACAAAAAAAGGATTTCTCATTTAAAAGGCATAATAAACGCAGAATCGACCATAGATTCACATTGTGCTCTTAGAATTAATCTGTAATAAGTATTATAGGAGCTATCGCCATTGTCATATATTTGCTCAAAAAAAAATGCATGAATTAAAGTTCATGGATTTTGCGATTTCTACAAAAAATGGATTTCTCATTTAAAATTCATAATAAACGCAAAATCGACCATAGATTCGCATTGTGCTCTTAGAATTGATCTATAATAAGTATTATGGGAGCTATCGCAATTGTCATATATTTTCTCTTAAAAAATATAGTTCGTGGATTTTACGATTTCTACAAAAAATGGATTTCTCATTTAAAAGGCATAATAAACGCAGAATCGACCATAGATTCGAATTGTGCTCTTAGAATTGATCTATAATAAGTATTATAGGAGCTATGGCAATTGTCATAATTTGCTGTAAAAAAATGCATGAATTATAGTTCATGGATTTTGCGATTACTACAAAAAAAGGATTTCTCATTTAAAAGGCATAATAAACGCAGAATCGACCATAGATTCACATTGTGCTCTTAGAATTAATCTGTAATAAGTATTATAGGAGCTATCGCAATTGTCATATATTTGCTCTAAAAAAATGCATGAATTAAAGTTCATGGATTTTGCGATTTCTACAAAAAATGGATTTCTCATTTAAAAGGCATAATAAACGCAAAATCGACCATAGATTCGAATTGTGCTCTTAGAATTGATCTATAATAAGTATTATGGGAGCTATCGCAATTGTCATATATTTTCTCTTAAAAAATGCATGAATTATAGTTCATGGATTTTACGATTTCTACAAAAAATGGATTTCTCATTTAAAAGGCATAATAAACGCAGAATCGACCATAGATTCTCATTGTGCTCTTAGAATTGATCTATAATAAGTATTATAGGAGCTATCGCAATTGTCATATATTTTCTTTAAAAAAATGCATGAATTATAGGTCATGGATTTTGCGATTTCTACAAAAAATGAATTTCTCATTTAAAAGGCATAATAAACGCAGAATCGACCATAGATTCGCATTGTGCTCTTAGAATTGATCTATAATAAGTATTATGGGAGCTATCGCAATTGTCATATATTTTCTCTTAAAAAATGCATGAATTATAGTTCATGGATTTTACGATTTCTACAAAAAATGGATTTCTCATTTAAAAGGCATAATAAACGCAGAATCGACCATAGATTCGCATTGTGCTCTTAGAATTGATCTATAATAAGTATTATAGGAGCTATGGCAATTGTCATATATTTGCTGTAAAAAAAATGCATGAATTATAGTTCATGGATTTTGCGATTTCTACAAAAAAAGGATTTCTCATTTAAAAGGCATAATAAACGCAGAATCGACCATAGATTCACATTGTGCTCTTAGAATTAATCTGTAATAAGTATTATAGGAGCTATCGCAATTGTCATATATTTGCTCTAAAAAAATGCATGAATTAAAGTTCATGGATTTTGCGATTTCTACAAAAAATGGATTTCTCATTTAAAAGGCATAATAAACGCAAAATCGACCATAGATTCGCATTGTGCTCTTAGAATTGATCTATAATAAGTATTATGGGAGCTATCGCAATTGTCATACATTTTCTCTTAAAAAATGCATGAATTATAGTTCATGGATTTTACGATTTCTACAAAAAATGGATTTCTCATTTAAAAGGCATAATAAACGCAGAATCGACCATAGATTCGCATTGTGCTCTTAGAATTGATCTATAATAAGTATTATAGGAGCTATCGCAATTGTCATATATTTTCTTTAAAAAAATGCATGAATTATAGGTCATGGATTTTGCGATTTCTACAAAGAATGAATTTCTCATTTAAAAGGCATAATAAACGCAGAATCGACCATAGATTCGCATTGTGCTCTTAGAATTGATCTATAATAAGTAATGTAGGAGCTATGGCAATTGTCATATATTTGCTGTAAAAAAAATGCATGAATTATAGTTCATGGATTTTGCGATTTCTACAAGAAAAGGATTTCTCATTTTAAAGGCATAATAAACGCAGAATCGACCATAGATTCACATTGTGCTCTTAGAATTAATCTGTAATAAGTATTATAGGAGATATCGCAATTGTCATATATTTGCTCTAAAAAAATGCATGAATTATAGTTCATGGATTTTACGATTTCTACAAAAAATGGATTTCTCATTTAAAAGGCATAATAAACGCAGAATCGACCATAGATTCGAATTGTGCTCTTAGAATTGATCTATAATAAGTATTATAGGAGCTATGGCAATTGTCATATATTTGCTGTAAAAAAAATGCATGAATTATAGTTCATGGATTTTGCGATTTCTACAAAAAAAGGATTTCTCATTTAAAAGGCATAATAAACGCAGAATCGACCATAGATTCGCATTATGCTCTTAGAATTAATCTGTAATAAGTATTATAGGAGCTATCGCAATTGTCATATATTTGCTCTAAAAAAATGCATGAATTAAAGTTCATGGATTTTGCGATTTCTACAAAAAATGGATTTCTCATTTAAAAGGCATAATAAACGCAAAATCGACCATAGATTCGCATTGTGCTCTTAGAATTGATCTATAATAAGTATTATGAGAGCTATCGCAATTGTCATATATTTTCTCTTAAAAAATGCATGAATTATAGTTCATGGATTTTACGATTTCTACAAAAAATGGATTTCTCATTTAAAATGCATAATAAACGCAGAATCGACCATAGATTCTCATTGTGCTCTTAGAATTGATCTATAATAAGTATTATAGGAGCTATCGCAATTGTCATATATTTTCTTTAAAAAATGCATGAATTATAGGTCATGGATTTTGCGATTTCTACAAAGAATGAATTTCTCATTTAAAAGGCATAATAAACGCAGAATCGACCATAGATTCGCATTGTGCTCTTAGAATTGATCTATAATAAGTAATGTAGGAGCTATGGCAATTGTCATATATTTGCTGTAAAAAAAATGCATGAATTATAGTTCATGGATTTTGCGATTTCTACAAGAAAAGGATTTCTCATTTAAAAGGCATAATAAACGCAGAATCGACCATAGATTCACATTGTGCTCTTAGAATTAATCTGTAATAAGTATTATAGGAGATATCGCAATTGTCATATATTTGCTCTAAAAAAATGCATGAATTATAGTTCATGGATTTTACGATTTCTACAAAAAATGGATTTCTCATTTAAAAGGCATAATAAACGCAGAATCGACCATAGATTCGAATTGTGCTCTTAGAATTGATCTATAATAAGTATTATAGGAGCTATGGCAATTGTCATATATTTGCTGTAAAAAAAATGCATGAATTATAGTTCATGGATATTGCGATTTCTACAAGAAAAGGATTTCTCATTTAAAAGGCATAAAAAACACAGAATCGACCATAGATTCGCATTGTGCTCTTAGAATTGATCTATAATAAGTATTATGGGAGCTATCGCAATTGTCATATATTTTCTCTTAAAAAATGCATGAATTATAGTTCATGGATTTTACGATTTCTACAAAAAATGGATTTCTCATTTAAAAGGCATAATAAACGCAGAATCGACCATAGATTCTCATTGTGCTCTTAGAATTGATCTATAATAAGTATTATAGGAGCTATCGCAATTGTCATATATTTTCTTTAAAAAAATGCATGAATTATAGGTCATGGATTTTGCGATTTCTACAAAAAATGAATTTCTCATTTAAAAGGCATAATAAACGCAGAATCGACCATAGATTCGCATTGTGCTCTTAGAATTGATCTATAATAAGTATTATGGGAGCTATCGCAATTGTCATATATTTTCTCTTAAAAAATGCATGAATTATAGTTCATGGATTTTACGATTTCTACAAAAAATGGATTTCTCATTTAAAAGGCATAATAAACGCAGAATCGACCATAGATTCGCATTGTGCTCTTAGAATTGATCTATAATAAGTATTATAGGAGCTATGGCAATTGTCATATATTTGCTGTAAAAAAAATGCATGAATTATAGTTCATGGATTTTGCGATTTCTACAAAAAAAGGATTTCTCATTTAAAAGGCATAATAAACGCAGAATCGACCATAGATTCGCATTGTGCTCTTAGAATTGATCTATAATAAGTATTATAGGAGCTATGGCAATTGTCATATATTTGCTGTAAAAAAAATGCATGAATTATAGTTCATGGATTTTGCGATTTCTACAAAAAAAGGATTTCTCATTTAAAAGGCATAATAAACGCAGAATCGACCATAGATTCACATTGTGCTCTTAGAATTAATCTGTAATAAGTATTATAGGAGCTATCGCAATTGTCATATATTTGCTCTAAAAAAATGCATGAATTAAAGTTCATGGATTTTGCGATTTCTACAAAAAATGGATTTCTCATTTAAAAGGCATAATAAACGCAAAATCGACCATAGATTCGCATTGTGCTCTTAGAATTGATCTATAATAAGTATTATGGGAGCTATCGCAATTGTCATACATTTTCTCTTAAAAAATGCATGAATTATAGTTCATGGATTTTACGATTTCTACAAAAAATGGATTTCTCATTTAAAAGGCATAATAAACGCAGAATCGACCATAGATTCGCATTGTGCTCTTAGAATTGATCTATAATAAGTATTATAGGAGCTATCGCAATTGTCATATATTTTCTTTAAAAAAATGCATGAATTATAGGTCATGGATTTTGCGATTTCTACAAAGAATGAATTTCTCATTTAAAAGGCATAATAAACGCAGAATCGACCATAGATTCGCATTGTGCTCTTAGAATTGATCTATAATAAGTAATGTAGGAGCTATGGCAATTGTCATATATTTGCTGTAAAAAAAATGCATGAATTATAGTTCATGGATTTTGCGATTTCTACAAGAAAAGGATTTCTCATTTTAAAGGCATAATAAACGCAGAATCGACCATAGATTCACATTGTGCTCTTAGAATTAATCTGTAATAAGTATTATAGGAGATATCGCAATTGTCATATATTTGCTCTAAAAAAATGCATGAATTATAGTTCATGGATTTTACGATTTCTACAAAAAATGGATTTCTCATTTAAAAGGCATAATAAACGCAGAATCGACCATAGATTCGAATTGTGCTCTTAGAATTGATCTATAATAAGTATTATAGGAGCTATGGCAATTGTCATATATTTGCTGTAAAAAAAATGCATGAATTATAGTTCATGGATTTTGCGATTTCTACAAAAAAAGGATTTCTCATTTAAAAGGCATAATAAACGCAGAATCGACCATAGATTCGCATTATGCTCTTAGAATTAATCTGTAATAAGTATTATAGGAGCTATCGCAATTGTCATATATTTGCTCTAAAAAAATGCATGAATTAAAGTTCATGGATTTTGCGATTTCTACAAAAAATGGATTTCTCATTTAAAAGGCATAATAAACGCAAAATCGACCATAGATTCGCATTGTGCTCTTAGAATTGATCTATAATAAGTATTATGAGAGCTATCGCAATTGTCATATATTTTCTCTTAAAAAATGCATGAATTATAGTTCATGGATTTTACGATTTCTACAAAAAATGGATTTCTCATTTAAAATGCATAATAAACGCAGAATCGACCATAGATTCTCATTGTGCTCTTAGAATTGATCTATAATAAGTATTATAGGAGCTATCGCAATTGTCATATATTTTCTTTAAAAAATGCATGAATTATAGGTCATGGATTTTGCGATTTCTACAAAGAATGAATTTCTCATTTAAAAGGCATAATAAACGCAGAATCGACCATAGATTCGCATTGTGCTCTTAGAATTGATCTATAATAAGTAATGTAGGAGCTATGGCAATTGTCATATATTTGCTGTAAAAAAAATGCATGAATTATAGTTCATGGATTTTGCGATTTCTACAAGAAAAGGATTTCTCATTTAAAAGGCATAATAAACGCAGAATCGACCATAGATTCACATTGTGCTCTTAGAATTAATCTGTAATAAGTATTATAGGAGATATCGCAATTGTCATATATTTGCTCTAAAAAAATGCATGAATTATAGTTCATGGATTTTACGATTTCTACAAAAAATGGATTTCTCATTTAAAAGGCATAATAAACGCAGAATCGACCATAGATTCGAATTGTGCTCTTAGAATTGATCTATAATAAGTATTATAGGAGCTATGGCAATTGTCATATATTTGCTGTAAAAAAAATGCATGAATTATAGTTCATGGATATTGCGATTTCTACAAGAAAAGGATTTCTCATTTAAAAGGCATAAAAAACACAGAATCGACCATAGATTCGCATTGTGCTCTTAGAATTGATCTATAATAAGTATTATGGGAGCTATCGCAATTGTCATATATTTTCTCTTAAAAAATGCATGAATTATAGTTCATGGATTTTACGATTTCTACAAAAAATGGATTTCTCATTTAAAAGGCATAATAAACGCAGAATCGACCATAGATTCTCATTGTGCTCTTAGAATTGATCTATAATAAGTATTATAGGAGCTATCGCAATTGTCATATATTTTCTTTAAAAAAATGCATGAATTATAGGTCATGGATTTTGCGATTTCTACAAAAAATGAATTTCTCATTTAAAAGGCATAATAAACGCAGAATCGACCATAGATTCGCATTGTGCTCTTAGAATTGATCTATAATAAGTATTATGGGAGCTATCGCAATTGTCATATATTTTCTCTTAAAAAATGCATGAATTATAGTTCATGGATTTTACGATTTCTACAAAAAATGGATTTCTCATTTAAAAGGCATAATAAACGCAGAATCGACCATAGATTCGCATTGTGCTCTTAGAATTGATCTATAATAAGTATTATAGGAGCTATGGCAATTGTCATATATTTGCTGTAAAAAAAATGCATGAATTATAGTTCATGGATTTTGCGATTTCTACAAAAAAAGGATTTCTCATTTAAAAGGCATAATAAACGCAGAATCGACCATAGATTCACATTGTGCTCTTAGAATTAATCTGTAATAAGTATTATAGGAGCTATCGCAATTGTCATATATTTGCTCTAAAAAAATGCATGAATTAAAGTTCATGGATTTTGCGATTTCTACAAAAAATGGATTTCTCATTTAAAAGGCATAATAAACGCAAAATCGACCATAGATTCGCATTGTGCTCTTAGAATTGATCTATAATAAGTAATATGGGAGCTATCGCAATTGTCATACATTTTCTCTTAAAAAATGCATGAATTATAGTTCATGGATTTTACGATTTCTACAAAAAATGGATTTCTCATTTAAAAGGCATAATAAACGCAGAATCGACCATAGATTCGCATTGTGCTCTTAGAATTGATCTATAATAAGTATTATAGGAGCTATCGCAATTGTCATATATTTTCTTTAAAAAAATGCATGAATTATAGGTCATGGATTTTGCGATTTCTACAAAGAATGAATTTCTCATTTAAAAGGCATAATAAACGCAGAATCGACCATAGATTCGCATTGTGCTCTTAGAATTGATCTATAATAAGTAATGTAGGAGCTATGGCAATTGTCATATATTTGCTGTAAAAAAAATGCATGAATTATAGTTCATGGATTTTGCGATTTCTACAAGAAAAGGATTTCTCATTTTAAAGGCATAATAAACGCAGAATCGACCATAGATTCACATTGTGCTCTTAGAATTAATCTGTAATAAGTATTATAGGAGATATCGCAATTGTCATATATTTGCTCTAAAAAAATGCATGAATTATAGTTCATGGATTTTACGATTTCTACAAAAAATGGATTTCTCATTTAAAAGGCATAATAAACGCAGAATCGACCATAGATTCGAATTGTGCTCTTAGAATTGATCTATAATAAGTATTATAGGAGCTATGGCAATTGTCATATATTTGCTGTAAAAAAAATGCATGAATTATAGTTCATGGATTTTGCGATTTCTACAAAAAAAGGATTTCTCATTTAAAAGGCATAATAAACGCAGAATCGACCATAGATTCGCATTATGCTCTTAGAATTAATCTGTAATAAGTATTATAGGAGCTATCGCAATTGTCATATATTTGCTGTAAAAAAATGCATGAATTAAAGTTCATGGATTTTGCGATTTCTACAAAAAATGGATTTCTCATTTAAAAGGCATAATAAACGCAGAATCGACCATAGATTCACATTGTGCTCTTAGAATTAATCTGTAATAAGTATTATAGGAGCTATCGCAATTGTCATATATTTGCTCTAAAAAAATGCATGAATTAAAGTTCATGGATTTTGCGATTTCTACAAAAAATGGATTTCTCATTTAAAAGGCATAATAAACGCAAAATCGACCATAGATTCGCATTGTGCTCTTAGAATTGATCTATAATAAGTATTATGGGAGCTATCGCAATTGTCATATATTTTGTCTTAAAAAATGCATGAATTATAGTTCATGGATTTTACGATTTCTACAAAAAATGGATTTCTCATTTAAAATGCATAATAAACGCAGAATCGACCATAGATTCTCATTGTGCTCTTAGAATTGATCTATAATAAGTATTATAGGAGCTATCGCAATTGTCATATATTTTCTTTAAAAAAATGCATGAATTATAGGTCATGGATTTTGCGATTTCTACAAAAAATGAATTTCTCATTTAAAAGGCATAATAAACGCAGAATCGACCATAGATTCGCATTGTGCTCTTAGAATTGATCTATAATAAGTAATGTAGGAGCTATGGCAATTGTCATATATTTGCTGTAAAAAAAATGCATGAATTATAGTTCATGGATTTTGCGATTTCTACAAGAAAAGGATTTCTCATTTAAAAGGCATAATAAACGCAGAATCGACCATAGATTCACATTGTGCTCTTAGAATTAATCTGTAATAAGTATTATAGGAGATATCGCAATTGTCATATATTTGCTCTAAAAAAATTCATGAATTAAAGTTCATGGATTTTGCGATTTCTACAAAAAATGGATTTCTCATTTAAAAGGCATAATAAACGCAAAATCGACCATAGATTCGCATTGTGGTCTTAGAATTGATCTATAATAAGTATTATGGGAGCTATCGCAATTGTCATATATTTTCTCTTAAAAAATGCATGAATTATAGTTCATGGATTTTACGATTTCTACAAAAAATGGATTTCTCATTTAAAAGGCATAATAAACGCAGAATCGACCATAGATTCGCATCGTGCTCTTAGAATTGATCTATAATAAGTATTATGGGAGCTATCGCAATTGTCATATATTTTCTCTTAAAAAATGCATGAATTATAGTTCATGGATTTTACGATTTCTACAAAAAATGGATTTCTCATTTAAAAGGCATAATAAACGCAGAATCGACCATAGATTCGAATTGTGCTCTTAGAATTGATCTATAATAAGTATTATAGGAGCTATGGCAATTGTCATATATTTGCTGTAAAAAAAATGCATGAATTATAGTTCATGGATTTTGCGATTTCTACAAAAAAAGGATTTCTCATTTAAAAGGCATAATAAACGCAGAATCGACCATAGATTCACATTGTGCTCTTAGAATTAATCTGTAATAAGTATTATAGGAGCTATCGCCATTGTCATATATTTGCTCAAAAAAAATGCATGAATTAAAGTTCATGGATTTTGCGATTTCTACAAAAAATGGATTTCTCATTTAAAATTCATAATAAACGCAAAATCGACCATAGATTCGCATTGTGCTCTTAGAATTGATCTATAATAAGTATTATGGGAGCTATCGCAATTGTCATATATTTTCTCTTAAAAAATGCATGAATTATAGTTCATGGATTTTACGATTTCTACAAAAAATGGATTTCTCATTTAAAAGGCATAATAAACGCAGAATCGACCATAGATTCGAATTGTGCTCTTAGAATTGATCTATAATAAGTATTATAGGAGCTATGGCAATTGTCATATATTTGCTGTAAAAAAAATGCATGAATTATAGTTCATGGATTTTGCGATTATTACAAAAAAAGGATTTCTCATTTAAAAGGCATAATAAACGCAGAATCGACCATAGATTCACATTGTGCTCTTAGAATTATTCTGTAATAAGTATTATAGGAGCTATCGCAATTGTCATATATTTGCTCTAAAAAAATCCATGAATTAAAGTTCATGGATTTTGCGATTTCTACAAAAAATGGATTTCTCATTTAAAAGGCATAATAAACGCAAAATCGACCATAGATTCGCATTGTGCTCTTAGAATTGATCTATAATAAGTATTATGGGAGCTATCGCAATTGTCATATATTTTCTCTTAAAAAATGCATGAATTATAGTTCATGGATTTTACGATTTCTACAAAAAATGGATTTCTCATTTAAAAGGCATAATAAACGCAGAATCGACCATAGATTCTCATTGTGCTCTTAGAATTGATCTATAATAAGTATTATAGGAGCTATCGCAATTGTCATATATTTTCTTTAAAAAAATGCATGAATTATAGGTCATGGATTTTGCGATTTCTACAAAAAATGAATTTCTCATTTAAAAGGCATAATAAACGCAGAATCGACCATAGATTCGCATTGTGCTCTTAGAATTGATCTATAATAAGTATTATGGGAGCTATCGCAATTGTCATATATTTTCTCTTAAAAAATGCATGAATTATAGTTCATGGATTTTACGATTTCTACAAAAAATGGATTTCTCATTTAAAAGGCATAATAAACGCAGAATCGACCATAGATTCGCATTGTGCTCTTAGAATTGATCTATAATAAGTAATGTAGGAGCTATGGCAATTGTCATATATTTGCTGTAAAAAAATGCATGAATTATAGTTCATGGATTTTGCGATTTCTACAAGAAAAGGATTTCTCATTTAAAAGGCATAATAAACGCAGAATCGACCATAGATTCACATTGTGCTCTTAGAATTAATCTGTAATAAGTATTATAGGAGCTATCGCAATTGTCATATATTTTCTCTTAAAAAATGCATGAATTAAATTTCATGGATTTTGCGATTTCTACAAAAAATGGATTTATCATTTAAAAGGCATAATAAACGCAGAATCGACCATAGATTCGCATTGTGCTCTTAGAATTGATCTATAATAAGTATTATAGGAGTTTTGGCAATTGTCATATATTTGCTCTAAAAAAAATGCATGAATTTTGCGATTTCTACAAAAAATGGATTTCTCATTTAAAAGGCATAATAAACGCAGAATCGACCCTAAATTCGCATTGTGCTCTTAGAATTGATCTATAATATGTATTATGGGAGCTATCGCAATTGTCATATATTTTCTCTTAAAAAATGCATGAATTATAGTTCATGGATTTTACGATTTCTACAAAAACGGATTTCTCATTTAAAAGGCATAATAAACGCAGAATCGACCATAGATTCGCATTGTGCTCTTAGAATTGATCTATAATAAGTATTATAGGAGCTATCGCAATTGTCATATATTTGCTCTAAAAAAATGCATGATTATAGTTCATGGATTTTGCGATTTCTACAAAAAATGGATTTCTCATTTAAAAGGCATAATAAACGCAGAATCGACCATAGATTCGCATTGTGCTCTTAGAATTGATCTATAATAAGTGTTATGGGAGCTATCGCAATTGTCATATATTTTGTCTTAAAAAATGCATGAATTATAGTTCATGGATTTTGCGATTTCTACAAAAAATGGATTTCTCATTTAAAAGGCATAATAAACGCAGAATCGACCATAGATTCGCATTGTGCTCTTAGAATTGATCTATAATAAGTATTATAGGAGCTATGGCAATTGTCATATATTTGCTCTGAAAAAAATGCATGACTTAAAGTTCATGGATTTTGCGATTTCTACAAAAAATGGATTTCTCATTTAAAAGGCATAATAAACGCAGAATCGACCATAGATTCGCATTGTGCTCTTAGAATTGATCTATAATAAGTAATGTAGGAGCTATGGCAATTGTCATATATTTGCTGTAAAAAAAATGCATGAATTATAGTTCATGGATTTTGCGATTTCTACAAGAAAAGGATTTCTCATTTAAAAGGCATAATAAACGCAGAATCGACCATAGATTCACATTGTGCTCTTAGAATTAATCTATAATAAGTATTATAAGAGCTATGGCAATTGTCATATATTTTCTCTAAAAAAATGCATGAATTATAGTTCATGGATTTTGCGATTTCTACAAAAAATGGATTTCTCATTTAAAAGGCATAATAAACGCAGAATCGACCCTAAATTCGCATTGTGCTCTTAGAATTGATCTATAATAAGTATTATGGGAGCTATCGCAATTGTAATATATTTTCTCTTAAAAAATGCATGAATTATAGTTCATGGATTTTATGATTTCTACAAAAAATGGATTTCTCATTTAAAAGGCATAATAAACGCAGAATCGACCATAGATTCGCATTGTGCTCTTAGAATTGATCTATAATAAGTATTATGGGAGCTATCGCATTTGTCATATATTTTCTCTTAAAAAATGCATGAATTATAGTTCATGGATTTTACGATTTCTACAAAAAATGGATTTCTCATTTAAAAGGCATAATAAACGCAGAATCGACCATAGATTCGCATTGTGCTCTTAGAATTGATCTATAATAAGTATTATAGGAGCTATCGCAATTGTCATATATTTTCTTTAAAAAAATGCATGAATTATAGGTCATGGATTTTGCGATTTCTACAAAAAATGAATTTCTCATTTAAAAGGCATAATAAACGCAGAATCGACCATAGATTCGCATTGTGCTCTTAGAATTGATCTATAATAAGTATTATGGGAGCTATCGCAATTGTCATATATTTTCTCTTAAAAAATGCATGAATTATAGTTCATGGATTTTACGATTTCTACAAAAAATGGATTTCTCATTTAAAAGGCATAATAAACGCAGAGTCGACCATAGATTCGCATTGTGCTCTTAGAATTGATCTATAATAAGTATTATAGGAGCTATGGCAATTGTCATATATTTGCTGTAAAAAAAATGCATGAATTATAGTTCATGGATTTTGCGATTTCTACAAAAAAAGGATTTCTCATTTAAAAGGCATAATAAACGCAGAATCGACCATAGATTCACATTGTGCTCTTAGAATTAATCTGTAATAAGTATTATAGGAGCTATCGCAATTGTCATATATTTGCTCTAAAAAAATGCATGAATTAAAGTTCATGGATTTTGCGATTTCTACAAAAAATGGATTTCTCATTTAAAAGGCATAATAAACGCAGAATCGACCATAGATTCGCATTGTGCTCTTAGAATTGATCTATAAGAAGTATTATAAGAGCTATCGCAATTGTCGTATATTTGCTCTAGAAAAAATGCATGAATTATAGTTCATGGATTTTGCGATTTCTATAAAAAATGGATTTCTCATTTAAAAGGCATAATAAACGCAGAATCGACCATAGATTCGCATTGTGCTCTTAGAATTGATCTATAATAAGTATTATAGGAGCTATGGAAATTGTCATATATTTGCTGTAAAAAAAATGCATGAATTATAGTTCATGGATTTTACGATTTCTACAAAAAATGGATATCTCATTTAAAAGGCATAATAAACGCAGAATCGACCATAGATTCACATTGTGCTCTTAGAATTAATCTGTAATAAGTATTATAGGAGCTATCGCAATTGTCATATATTTGCTCTAAAAAAATGCATGAATTAAAGTTCATGGATTTTGCGATTTCTACAAAAAATGGATTTCTCATTTAAAAGGCATAATAAACGCAAAATCGACCATAGATTCGCATTGTGCTCTTAGAATTGATCTATAATAAGTATTATAGGAGCTATCGCAATTGTCATATATTTGCTCAAAAAAAAAATGCATGAATTATAGTTCATTGATTTTGCGATTTCTACAAAAAATGGATTTCTCATTTAAAAGGCATAAAAAACGCAGAATCGACCATAGATTCGCATTGTGCTCTTAGAATTGATCTATAATAAGTATTATAGGAGTTTTGGCAATTGTCATATATTTGCTCTAAAAAAAATGCATGAATTTTGCGATTTCTACAAAAAATGGATTTCTTATTTAAAAGGCATAATAAACGCAGAGTCGACCATAGATTCGCATTGTGCTCTTAGAATTGATCGATAATAAGTATTATAAGAGCTATGGCAATTGTCATATATTTTCTCTAAAAAAATGCATGAATTATAGTTCATGGATTTTGCGATTTCTACAAAAAATGGATTTCTCATTTAAAAGGCATAAAAAACGCAGAATCGACCATAGAATCGCATTGTGCTCTTAGAATTGATCTATAATAAGTATTATGGGAGCTACCGCAATTGTCATATATTTTCTCTTAAAAAATGCATGAATTATAGTTCATGGATTGTACGATTTCTACAAAAAATGGATTTCTCATTTAAAAGGCATAATAAACGCAGAATCGACCCTAAATTCGCGTTGTGCTCTTAGAATTGATCTATAATATGTATTATGGGAGCTATCGCAATTGTCATATATTTTCTCTTAAAAAATGCATGAATTATAGTTCATGGATTTTACGATTTCTACAAAAAATGGATTTCTCATTTAAAAGGCATAATAAACGCAGAATCGACCATAGATTCGCATTGTGCTCTTAGAATTGATCTATAATAAGTATTATAGGAGCTATCGCAATTGTCATATATTTTCTTTAAAAAAATGCATGAATTATAATTCATGGATTTTGCGATTTCTACAAAAAATGGATTTCTCATTTAAAAGGCATAATAAACGCAGAATCGACCCTAAATTCGCATTGTGCTCTTAGAATTGATCTATAATAAGTATTATGGGAGCTATCGCAATTGAAATATATTTTCTCTTAAAAAATGCATGAATTATAGTTCATGGATTTTACGATTTCTACAAAAAATGGATTTCTCATTTAAAAGGCATAATAAACGCAGAATCGACCCTAAATTCGCATTGTGCTCTTAGAATTGATCTATAATAAGTATTATGGGAGCTATCGCAATTGTAATATATTTTCTCTTAAAAAATGCATGAATTATAGTTCATGGATTTTACGATTTCTACAAAAAATGGATTTCTCATTTAAAAGGCATAATAAACGCAAAATCGACCATAGATTCGCATTGTGCTCTTAGAATTGATCTATAATAAGTATTATAGGAGCTATCGCAATTGTCATATATTTGCTCAAAAAAAAATGCATGAATTATAGTTCATTGATTTTGCGATTTCTACAAAAAATGGATTTCTCATTTAAAAGGCATAAAAAACGCAGAATCGACCATAGATTCGCATTGTGCTCTTAGAATTGATCTATAATAAGTATTATAGGAGTTTTGGCAATTGTCATATATTTGCTCTAAAAAAAATGCATGAATTTTGCGATTTCTACAAAAAATGGATTTCTTATTTAAAAGGCATAATAAACGAAGAGTCGACCATAGATTCGCATTGTGCTCTTAGAATTGATCGATAATAAGTATTATAAGAGCTATGGCAATTGTCATATATTTTCTCTAAAAAAATGCATGAATTATAGTTCATGGATTGTGCGATTTCTACAAAAAATGGATTTCTCATTTAAAAGGCATAAAAAACGCAGAATCGACCATAGAATCGCATTGTGCTCTTAGAATTGATCTATAATAAGTATTATGGGAGCTACCGCAATTGTCATATATTTTCTCTTAAAAAATGCATGAATTATAGTTCATGGATTGTACGATTTCTACAAAAAATGGATTTCTCATTTAAAAGGCATAATAAACGCAGAATCGACCCTAAATTCGCGTTGTGCTCTTAGAATTGATCTATAATATGTATTATGGGAGCTATCGCAATTGTCATATATTTTCTCTTAAAAAATGCATGAATTATAGTTCATGGATTTTACGATTTCTACAAAAAATGGATTTCTCATTTAAAAGGCATAATAAACGCAGAATCGACCATAGATTCGCATTGTGCTCTTAGAATTGATCTATAATAAGTATTATAGGAGCTATCGCAATTGTCATATATTTTCTTTAAAAAAATGCATGAATTATAATTCATGGATTTTGCGATTTCTACAAAAAATGGATTTCTCATTTAAAAGGCATAATAAACGCAGAATCGACCCTAAATTCGCATTGTGCTCTTAGAATTGATCTATAATAAGTATTATGGGAGCTATCGCAATTGTAATATATTTTCTCTTAAAAAATGCATGAATTATAGTTCATGGATTTTACGATTTCTACAAAAAATGGATTTCTCATTTAAAAGGCATAATAAACGCAGAATCGACCATAGATTCGCATTGTGCTCTTAGAATTGATCTATAATAAGTATTATGGGAGCTATCGCAATTGTCATATATTTTCTCTTAAAAAATGCATGAATTATAGTTCATGGATTTTACGATTTCTACAAAAAATGGATTTCTCATTTAAAAGGCATAATAAACGCAGAATCGACCATAGATTCGCATTGTGCTCTTAGAATTGATCTATAATAAGTATTATGGGAGCTATCGCAATTGTCATATATTTTCTCTTAAAAAATGCATGAATTATAGTTCATGGATTTTGCGATTTCTACAAAAAATGGATTTCTCATTTAAAAGGCATAATAAACGCAGAATCGACCATAGATTCGCATTGTGCTCTTAGAATTGATCTATAATAAGTATTATGAGAGCTATCGCAATTGTCATATATTTTCTCTTAAAAAATGCATGAATTATAGTTCATGGATTTTGCGATTTCTACAAAAAATGGATTTCTCATTTAAAAGGCATAATAAACGCAGAATCGACCATAGATTCGCATTGTGCTCTTAGAATTGATCTATAATAAGTATTATAAGAGCTATGGCAATTGTCATATATTTTCTCTAAAAAAATGCATGAATTATAGTTCATGGATTTTGCGATTTCTATAAAAAATGGATTTCTCATTTAAAAGGCATAATAAACGCAGAATCGACCCTAAATTCGCGTTGTGCTCTTAGAACTGATCTATAATATGTATTATGGGAGCTATCGCAATTGTCATATATTTTCTCTTAAAAAATGCATGAATTATAGTTCATGGATTTTACGATTTCTACAAAAAATGGATTTCTCATTTAAAAGGCATAATAAACGCAGAATCGACCATAGATTCGCATTGTGCTCTTAGAATTGATCTATAATAAGTATTATGGGAGCTATCGCAATTGTCATATATTTTCTCTTAAAAAATGCATGAATTATAGTTCATGGATTTTGCGATTTCTACAAAAAATGGATTTCTCATTTAAAAGGCATAATAAACGCAGAATCGACCCTAAATTCGCATTGTGCTCTTAGAATTGATCTATAATAAGTATTATGGGAGCTATCGCAATTGTAATATATTTTCTCTTAAAAAATGCATGAATTATAGTTCATGGATTTTACGATTTCTACAAAAAATGGATTTCTCATTTAAAAGGCATAATAAACGCAGAATCGACCATAGATTCGCATTGTGCTCTTAGAATTGATCTATAATAAGTATTATGGGAGCTATCGCAATTGTCATATATTTTCTCTTAAAAAATGCATGAATTATAGTTCATGGATTTTACGATTTCTACAAAAAATGGATTTCTCATTTAAAAGGCATAATAAACGCAGAATCGACCATAGATTCGCATTGTGCTCTTAGAATTGATCTATAATAAGTATTATGGGAGCTATCGCAATTGTCATATATTTTCTCTTAAAAAATGCATGAATTATAGTTCATGGATTGTACGATTTCTACAAAAAATGGATTTCTCATTTAAAAGGCATAATAAACGCAGAATCGACCATAGATTCGCATTGTGCTCTTAGAATTGATCTATAATAAGTATTATAGGAGCTATCGCAATTGTCATATATTTTCTTTAAAAAAATGCATGAATTATAGTTCATGGATTTTGCGATTTCTACAAAAAATGGATTTCTCATTTAAAAGGCATAATAAACGCAGAATCGACCATAGATTCGCATTGTGCTCTTAGAATTGATCTATAATAAGTATTATGGGAGCTATCGCAATTGTCATATATTTTTTCTTAAAAAATGCATGAATTATAGTTCATGGATTTTACGATTTCTACAAAAAATGGATTTCTCATTTAAAAGGCATAATAAACGCAGAGTCGACCATAGATTCGCATTGTGCTCTTAGAATTGATCTATAATAAGTATTATAGGAGCTATGGCAATTGTCATATATTTGCTGTAAAAAAATGCATGAATTATAGTTCATGGATTTTGCGATTTCTACAAAAAAAGGATTTCTCATTTAAAAGGCATAATAAACGCAAAATCGACCATAGATTCGCATTGTGCACTTAGAATTGATCTATAATAAGTATTATAGGAGCTATCGCAATTGTCATATATTTGCTCAAAAAAAAATGCATGAATTATAGTTCATTGATTTTGTGATTTCTACAAAAAATGGATTTCTCATTTAAAAGGCATAAAAAACGCAGAATCGACCATAGATTCGCATTGTGCTCTTAGAATTGATCTATAATAAGTGTTATAGGAGTTTTGGCAATTGTCATATATTTGCTCTAAAAAAAATGCATGAATTTTGCGATTTCTACAAAAAATGGATTTCTTATTTAAAAGGCATAATAAACGCAGAGTCGACCAAAGATTCGCATTGTGCTCTTAGAATTGATCGATAATAAGTATTATAAGAGCTATGGCAATTGTCATATATTTTCTCTAAAAAAATGCATGAATTATAGTTCATGGATTTTGCGATTTCTACAAAAAATGGATTTCTCATTTAAAAGGCATAAAAAACGCAGAATCGACCATAGATTCGCATTGTGCTCTTAGAATTGATCTATAATAAGTATTATGGGAGCTATCGCAATTGTCATATATTTTCTCTTAAAAAATGCATGAATTATAGTTCATGGATTGTACGATTTCTACAAAAAATGGATTTCTCATTTAAAAGGCATAATAAACGCAGAATCGACCCTAAATTCGCGTTGTGCTCTTAGAACTGATCTATAATATGTATTATGGGAGCTATCGCAATTGTCATATATTTTCTCTTAAAAAATGCATGAATTATAGTTCATGGATTTTACGATTTCTACAAAAAATGGATTTCTCATTTAAAAGGCATAATAAACGCAGAATCGACCATAGATTCGCATTGTGCTCTTAGAATTGATCTATAATAAGTATTATAGGAGCTATCGCAATTGTCATATATTTTCTTTAAAAAAATGCATGAATTATAGTTCATGGATTTTATGATTTCTACAAAAAATGGATTTCTCATTTAAAAGGCATAATAAACGGAGAATCGACCATAGATTCGCATTGTGCTCTTAGAATTGATCTATAATAGGTATTATGGGAGCTATCGCAATTGTCTATATTTTCTCTTAAAAAATGCATGAATTATAGTTCATGGATTTTACGATTTCTACAAAAAATGGATTTCTCATTTAAAAGGCATAATAAACGCAGAATCGACCATAGATTCGCATTGTGCTCTTAGAATTGATCTATAATAAGTATTATAGGAGCTATCGCAATTGTCATATATTTTCTTTAAAAAAATGCATGAATTATAGGTCATGGATTTTGCGATTTCTACAAAAAATGAATTTCTCATTTAAAAGGCATAATAAACGCAGAATCGACCATAGATTCGCATTGTGCTCTTAGAATTGATCTATAATAAGTATTATGGGAGCTATCGCAATTGTCATATATTTTCTCTTAAAAAATGCATGAATTATTATAGTTCATGGATTTTACGATTTCTACAAAAAATGGATTTCTCATTTAAAAGGCATAATAAACGCAGAGTCGACCATAGATTCGCATTGTGCTCTTAGAATTGATCTATAATAAGTATTATAGGAGCTATGGCTATTGTCATATATTTGCTGTAAAAAAAATGCATGAATTATAGTTCATGGATTTTGCGATTTCTACAAAAAAAGGATTTCTCATTTAAAAGGCATAATAAACGCAGAATCGTCCATAGATTCACATTGTGCTCTTACAATTAATCTGTAATAAGTATTATAGGAGCTATCGCAATTGTCATATATTTGCTCTAAAAAAATGCATGAATTAAAGTTCATGGATTTTGCGATTTCTACAAAAAATGGATTTCTCATTTAAAAGGCATAATAAACGCAGAATCGACCATAGATTCGCATTGTGCTCTTAGAATTGATCTATAATAAGTATTATAGGAGCTATGGAAATTGTCATATATTTGCTGTAAAAAAAATGCATGAATTATAGTTCATGGATTTTGCGATTTCTACAAAAAAAGGATTTCTCATTTAAAAGGCATAATAAACGCAGAATCGACCATAGATTCACATTGTGCTCTTAGAATTAATCTGTAATAAGTATTATAGGAGCTATCGCAATTGTCATATATTTGCTCTAAAAAAATGCATGAATTAAAGTTCATGGATTTTGCGATTTCTACAAAAAATGGATTTCTCATTTAAAAGGCATAATAAACGCAAAATCGACCATAGATTCGCATTGTGCTCTTAGAATTGATCTATAATAAGTATTATAGGAGCTATCGCAATTGTCATATATTTGCTCAAAAAAAAATGCATGAATTATAGTTCATGGATTTTGCGATTTCTATAAAAAATGGATTTCTCATTTAAAAGGCATAATAAACGCAGAGTCGACCATAGATTCGCATTGTGCTCTTAGAATTGATCTATAATAAGTATTATAAGAGCTATGGCAATTGTCATATATTTTCTCTAAAAAAATGCATGAGTTCATGCATGTTCATGCAATGTTCATGGATTTTGCGATTTCTACAAAAAATGGATTTCTCATTTAAAAGGCATAATAAACGCAGAATCGACCATAGATTCACATTGTGCTCTTAGAATTAATCTGTAATAAGTATTATAGGAGCTATCGCAATTGTCATATATTTTCTCTAACAAAATGCATGAATTATAGTTCATGGATTTTGCGATTTCTACAAAAAAAGGATTTCTCATTTAAAAGGCATAATAAACGCAAAATCGACCATAGATTCGCATTGTGCACTTAGAATTGATCTATAATAAGTATTATAGGAGCTATCGCAATTGTCATATATTTGCTCAAAAAAAAATGCATGAATTATAGTTCATTGATTTTGCGATTTCTACAAAAAATGGATTTCTCATTTAAAAGGCATAAAAAACGCAGAATCGACCATAGATTCGCATTGTGCTCTTAGAATTGATCGATAATAAATATTATAAGAGCTATGGCAATTGTCATATATTTTCTCTAAAAAAATGCATGAATTATAGTTCATGGATTTTGCGATTTCTACAAAAAATGGATTTCTCATTTAAAAGGCATAAAAAACGCAGAATCGACCATAGAATCGCATTGTGCTCTTAGAATTGATCTATAATAAGTATTATGGGAGCTACCGCAATTGTCATATATTTTCTCTTAAAAAATGCATGAATTATAGTTCATGGATTGTACGATTTCTACAAAAAATGGATTTCTCATTTAAAAGGCATAATAAACGCAGAATCGACCCTAAATTCGCGTTGTGCTCTTAGAATTGATCTATAATATGTATTATGGGAGCTATCGCAATTGTCATATATTTTCTCTTAAAAAATGCATGAATTATAGTTCATGGATTTTACGATTTCTACAAAAAATGGATTTCTCATTTAAAAGGCATAATAAACGCAGAATCGACCATAGATTCGCATTGTGCTCTTAGAATTGATCTATAATAAGTATTATAGGAGCTATCGCAATTGTCATATATTTTCTTTAAAAAAATGCATGAATTATAATTCATGGATTTTGCGATTTCTACAAAAAATGGATTTCTCATTTAAAAGGCATAATAAACGCAGAATCGACCCTAAATTCGCATTGTGCTCTTAGAATTGATCTATAATAAGTATTATGGGAGCTATCGCAATTGTAATATATTTTCTCTTAAAAAATGCATGAATTATAGTTCATGGATTTTACGATTTCTACAAAAAATGGATTTCTCATTTAAAAGGCATAATAAACGCAGAATCGACCATAGATTCGCATTGTGCTCTTAGAATTGATCTATAATAAGTATTATGGGAGCTATCGCAATTGTCATATATTTTCTCTTAAAAAATGCATGAATTATAGTTCATGGATTTTACGATTTCTACAAAAAATGGATTTCTCATTTAAAAGGCATAATAAACGCAGAATCGACCATAGATTCGCATTGTGCTCTTAGAATTGATCTATAATAAGTATTATGGGAGCTATCGCAATTGTCATATATTTTCTCTTAAAAAATGCATGAATTATAGTTCATGGATTTTGCGATTTCTACAAAAAATGGATTTCTCATTTAAAAGGCATAATAAACGCAGAATCGACCATAGATTCGCATTGTGCTCTTAGAATTGATCTATAATAAGTATTATGGGAGCTATCGCAATTGTCATATATTTTCTCTTAAAAAATGCATGAATTATAGTTCATGTATTTTGCGATTTCTACAAAAAATGGATTTCTCATTTAAAAGGCCTAATAAACGCAGAATCGACCATAGATTCGCATTGTGCTCTTAGAATTGATCTATAATAAGTATTATAAGAGCTATGGCAATTGTCATATATTTTCTCTAAAAAAATGCATGAATTATAGTTCATGGATTTTGCGATTTCTACAAAAAATGGATTTCTCATTTAAAAGGCATAATAAACGCAGAATCGACCCTAAATTCGCATTGTGCTCTTAGAATTGATCTATAATAAGTATTATGGGAGCTATCGCAATTGTAATATATTTTCTCTTAAAAAATGCATGAATTATAGTTCATGGATTTTACGATTTCTACAAAAAATGGATTTCTCATTTAAAAGGCATAATAAACGCAGAATCGACCATAGATTCGCATTGTGCTCTTAGAATTGATCTATAATAAGTATTATGGGAGCTATCGCAATTGTCATATATTTTCTCTTAAAAAATGCATGAATTATAGTTCATGGATTTGCGATTTCTACAAAAAATGGATTTCTCATTTAAAAGGCATAATAAACGCAGAATCGACCCTAAATTCGCATTGTGCTCTTAGAATTGATCTATAATAAGTATTATGGGAGCTATCGCAATTGTAATATATTTTCTCTTAAAAAATGCATGAATTATAGTTCATGGATTTTACGATTTCTACAAAAAATGGATTTCTCATTTAAAAGGCATAATAAACGCAGAATCGACCATAGATTCGCATTGTGCTCTTAGAATTGATCTATAATAAGTATTATGGGAGCTATCGCAATTGTCATATATTTTCTCTTAAAAAATTCATGAATTATAGTTCATGGATTTTACGATTTCTACAAAAAATGGATTTCTCATTTAAAAGGCATAATAAACGCAGAATCGACCATAGATTCGCATTGTGCTCTTAGAATTGATCTATAATAAGTATTATGGGAGCTATCGCAATTGTCATATATTTTCTCTTAAAAAATGCATGAATTATAGTTCATGGATTGTACGATTTCTACAAAAAATGGATTTCTCATTTAAAAGGCATAATAAACGCAGAATCGACTCTAAATTCGCATTGTGCTCTTAGAATTGATCTTTAATATGTATTATGGGAGCTATCGCAATTGTCATATATTTTCTCTTAAAAAATGCATGAAGTATAGTTCATGGATTTTGCGATTTCTACAAAAAATGGATTTCTCATTTAAAAGGCATAATAAACGCAGAATCGACCATAGATTCGCATTGTGCTCTTAGAATTGATCTATAATAAGTATTATAGGAGCTATCGCAATTGTCATATATTTTCTTTAAAAAAATGCATGAATTATAGTTCATGGATTTTGCGATTTCTACAAAAAATGGATTTCTCATTTAAAAGGCATAATAAACGCAGAATCGACCATAGATTCGCATTGTGCTCTTAGAATTGATCTATAATAAGTATTATGGGAGCTATCGCAATTGTCATATATTTTTTCTTAAAAAATGCATGAATTATAGTTCATGGATTTTACGATTTCTACAAAAAATGGATTTCTCATTTAAAAGGCATAATAAACGCAGAGTCGACCATAGATTCGCATTGTGCTCTTAGAATTGATCTATAATAAGTATTATAGGAGCTATGGCAATTGTCATATATTTGCTGTAAAAAAATGCATGAATTATAGTTCATGGATTTTGCGATTTCTACAAAAAAAGGATTTCTCATTTAAAAGGCATAATAAACGCAAAATCGACCATAGATTCGCATTGTGCACTTAGAATTGATCTATAATAAGTATTATAGGAGCTATCGCAATTGTCATATATTTGCTCAAAAAAAAATGCATGAATTATAGTTCATTGATTTTGCGATTTCTACAAAAAATGGATTTCTCATTTAAAAGGCATAAAAAACGCAGAATCGACCATAGATTCGCATTGTGCTCTTAGAATTGATCTATAATAAGTATTATAGGAGTTTTGGCAATTGTCATATATTTGCTCTAAAAAAAATGCATGAATTTTGCGATTTCTACAAAAAATGGATTTCTTATTTAAAAGGCATAATAAACGCAGAGTCGACCATAGATTCGCATTGTGCTCTTAGAATTGATCGATAATAAGTATTATAAGAACTATGGCAATTGTCATATATTTTCTCTAAAAAAATGCATGAATTATAGTTCATGGATTTTGCGATTTCTACAAAAAATGGATTTCTCATTTAAAAGGCATAAAAAACGCAGAATCGACCATAGATTCGCATTGTGCTCTTAGAATTGATCTATAATAAGTATTATGGGAGCTATCGCAATTGTCATATATTTTCTCTTAAAAAATGCATGAATTATAGTTCATGGATTGTACGATTTCTACAAAAAATGGATTTCTCATTTAAAAGGCATAATAAACGCAGAATCGACCCTAAATTCGCGTTGTGCTCTTAGAATTGATCTATAATATGTATTATAGGAGCTATCGCAATTGTCATATATTTTCTTTAAAAAAATGCATGAATTATAATTCATGGAATTTGCGATTTCTACAAAAAATGGATTTCTCATTTAAAAGGCATAATAAACGCAGAATCGACCATAGATTCGCATTGTGCTCTTAGAATTGATCTATAATAAGTATTATGGGAGCTATCGCAATTGTCATATATTTTCTCTTAAAAAATGCATGAATTATAGTTCATGGATTTTGCGATTTCTACAAAAAATGGATTTCTCATTTAAAAGGCATAATAAACGCAGAATCGACCATAGATTCGCATTGTGCTCTTAGAATTGATCTATAATAAGTATTATAAGAGCTATGGCAATTGTCATATATTTTCTCTAAAAAAATGCATGAATTATAGTTCATGGATTTTGGGATTTCTACAAAAAATGGATTTCTCATTTAAAAGGCATAATAAACGCAGAATCGACCCTAAATTCGCATTGTGCTCTTAGAATTGATCTATAATAAGTATTATGGGAGCTATCGCAATTGTAATATATTTTCTCTTAAAAAATGCATGAATTATAGTTCATGGATTTTACGATTTCTACAAAAAATGGATTTCTCATTTAAAAGGCATAATAAACGCAGAATCGACCATAGATTCGCATTGTGCTCTTAGAATTGATCTATAATAAGTATTATGGGAGCTATCGCAATTGTCATATATTTTCTCTTAAAAAATGCATGAATTATAGTTCATGGATTTTACGATTTCTACAAAAAATGGATTTCTAATTTAAAAGGCATAATAAACGCAGAATCGACCATAGATTCGCATTGTGCTCTTAGAATTGATCTATAATAAGTATTATGGGAGCTATCGCAATTGTCATATATTTTCTCTTAAAAAATGCATGAATTATAGTTCATGGATTTTGCGATTTCTACAAAAAATGGATTTCTCATTTAAAAGGCATAATAAACGCAGAATCGACCATAGATTCGCATTGTGCTCTTAGAATTGATCTATAATAAGTAATATGGGAGCTATCGCAATTGTCATATATTTTCTCTTAAAAAATGCATGAATTATAGTTCATGGATTTTGCGATTTCTACAAAAAATGGATTTCTCATTTAAAAGGCATAATAAACGCAGAATCGACCATAGATTCGCATTGTGCTCTTAGAATTGATCTATAATAAGTATTATAAGAGCTATGGCAATTGTCATATATTTTCTCTAAAAAAATGCATGAATTATAGTTCATGGATTTTGCGATTTCTACAAAAAATGGATTTCTCATTTAAAAGGCATAATAAACGCAGAATCGACCCTAAATTCGCATTGTGCTCTTAGAATTGATCTATAATAAGTATTATGGGAGCTATCGCAATTGTAATATATTTTCTCTTAAAAAATGCATGAATTATAGTTCATGGATTTTACGATTTCTACAAAAAATGGATTTCTCATTTAAAAGGCATAATAAACGCAGAATCGACCATAGATTCGCATTGTGCTCTTAGAATTGATCTATAATAAGTATTATGGGAGCTATCGCAATTGTCATATATTTTCTCTTAAAAAATGCATGAATTATAGATCATGGATTTTACGATTTCTACAAAAAATGGATTTCTCATTTAAAAGGCATAATAAACGCAGAATCGACCATAGATTCGCATTGTGCTCTTAGAATTGATCTATAATAAGTATTATGGGAGCTATCGCAATTGTCATATATTTTCTCTTAAAAAATGCATGAATTATAGTTCATGGATTGTACGATTTCTACAAAAAATGGATTTCTCATTTAAAAGGCATAATAAACGCAGAATCGACCATAGAATCGCATTGTGCTCTTAGAAATGATCTATAATAAATATTATAGGAGCTATCGCAATTGTCATATATTTGCTCTAAAAAAATGCATGAATTATAGTTCATGGATTTTGCGATTTCTACAAAAAATGGATTTCTCTTTTAAAAGGCATAGTAAACGCAGAATCGACCATAGATTCGCATTGTGCTCGAAGAATTGATCTATAATAAGTATTATAGGAGCTATCGCAATTGTCATATATTTGCTCTAAAAAAATGCATGAATTATAGTTCATGGATTTTGCGATTTCTACAAAAAATGGATTTCTCATTTAAAAGGCATAATAAACGCAGAATCGACCATAGATTCGCATTGTGCTCTTAGAATTGATCTATAATAAGTATTATAGGAGCTATGGCAATTGTCATATATTTGCTGTAAAAAAAATGTATGAATTATAGTTCATGGATTTTGCGATTTCTACAAAAAATGGATTTCTCATTTAAAAGGCATAATAAACGCAGAATCGACCATAGATTCGCATTGTGCTCTTAGAATTGATCTATAATAAGTATTATAGGAGCTATGGCAATTGTCATATATTTGCTCTAAAAAAAAATGCATGAATTATAGTTCATGGATTTTGCGATTTCTACAAAAAATGGATTTCTCATTTAAAAGGCATAATAAACGCAGAATCGACCATAGATTCGCATTGTGCACTTAGAATTGATCTATAATAAGTATTATAGGAGCTATGGCAATTGTCATATATTTGCTCTAAAAAAAAATGCATGAATTATAGTTCATGGATTTTGCGATTTCTACAAAAAATGGATTTCTCATTTAAAAGGCATAATAAACGCAGAATCGACCATAGATTCGCATTGTTCACTTAGAATTGATCTATAATAAGTATTATAGGAGCTATCGCAATTGTCATATATTTTCTCTTAAAAAATGCATGAATTATAGTTCATGGATTGTACGATTTCTACAAAAAATGGATTTCTCATTTAAAAGGCATAATAAACGCAGAATCGACTCTAAATTCGCATTGTGCTCTTAGAATTGATCTTTAATATGTATTATGGGAGCTATCGCAATTGTCATATATTTTCTCTTAAAAAATGCATGAAGTATAGTTCATGGATTTTGCGATTTCTACAAAAAATGGATTTCTCATTTAAAAGGCATAATAAACGCAGAATCGACCATAGATTCGCATTGTGCTCTTAGAATTGATCTATAATAAGTATTATAGGAGCTATCGCAATTGTCATATATTTTCTTTAAAAAAATGCATGAATTATAGTTCATGGATTTTGCGATTTCTACAAAAAATGGATTTCTCATTTAAAAGGCATAATAAACGCAGAATCGACCATAGATTCGCATTGTGCTCTTAGAATTGATCTATAATAAGTATTATGGGAGCTATCGCAATTGTCATATATTTTTTCTTAAAAAATGCATGAATTATAGTTCATGGATTTTACGATTTCTACAAAAAATGGATTTCTCATTTAAAAGGCATAATAAACGCAGAGTCGACCATAGATTCGCATTGTGCTCTTAGAATTGATCTATAATAAGTATTATAGGAGCTATGGCAATTGTCATATATTTGCTGTAAAAAAATGCATGAATTATAGTTCATGGATTTTGCGATTTCTACAAAAAAAGGATTTCTCATTTAAAAGGCATAATAAACGCAAAATCGACCATAGATTCGCATTGTGCACTTAGAATTGATCTATAATAAGTATTATAGGAGCTATCGCAATTGTCATATATTTGCTCAAAAAAAAATGCATGAATTATAGTTCATTGATTTTGCGATTTCTACAAAAAATGGATTTCTCATTTAAAAGGCATAAAAAACGCAGAATCGACCATAGATTCGCATTGTGCTCTTAGAATTGATCTATAATAAGTATTATAGGAGTTTTGGCAATTGTCATATATTTGCTCTAAAAAAAATGCATGAATTTTGCGATTTCTACAAAAAATGGATTTCTTATTTAAAAGGCATAATAAACGCAGAGTCGACCATAGATTCGCATTGTGCTCTTAGAATTGATCGATAATAAGTATTATAAGAGCTATGGCAATTGTCATATATTTTCTCTAAAAAAATGCATGAATTATAGTTCATGGATTTTGCGATTTCTACAAAAAATGGATTTCTCATTTAAAAGGCATAAAAAACGCAGAATCGACCCTAAATTCGCGTTGTGCTCTTAGAATTGATCTATAATATGTATTATAGGAGCTATCGCAATTGTCATATATTTTCTTTAAAAAAATGCATGAATTATAATTCATGGAATTTGCGATTTCTACAAAAAATGGATTTCTCATTTAAAAGGCATAATAAACGCAGAATCGACCCTAAATTCGCATTGTGCTCTTAGAATTGATCTATAATAAGTATTATGGGAGCTAACGCAATTGTAATATATTTTCTCTTAAAAAATGCATGAATTATAGTTCATGGATTTTACGATTTCTACAAAAAATGGATTTCTCATTTAAAAGGCATAATAAACGCAGAATCGACCATAGATTCGCATTGTGCTCTTAGAATTGATCTATAATAAGTATTATGGGAGCTATCGCAATTGTCATATATTTTCTCTTAAAAAATGCATGAATTATAGTTCATGGATTTTGCGATTTCTACAAAAAATGGATTTCTCATTTAAAAGGCATAATAAACGCAGAATCGACCATAGATTCGCATTGTGCTCTTAGAATTGATCTATAATAAGTATTATAAGAGCTATGGCAATTGTCATATATTTTCTCTAAAAAAATGCATGAATTATAGTTCATGGATTTTGGGATTTCTACAAAAAATGGATTTCTCATTTAAAAGGCATAATAAACGCAGAATCGACCATAGATTCGCATTGTGCTCTTAGAATTGATCTATAATAAGTATTATGGGAGCTATCGCAATTGTCATATATTTTCTCTTAAAAAATGCATGAATTATAGTTCATGGATTTTACGATTTCTACAAAAAATGGATTTCTAATTTAAAAGGCATAATAAACGCAGAATCGACCATAGATTCGCATTGTGCTCTTAGAATTGATCTATAATAAGTATTATGGGAGCTATCGCAATTGTCATATATTTTCTCTTAAAAAATGCATGAATTATAGTTCATGGATTTTGCGATTTCTACAAAAAATGGATTTCTCATTTAAAAGGCATAATAAACGCAGAATCGACCATAGATTCGCATTGTGCTCTTAGAATTGATCTATAATAAGTATTATGGGAGCTATCGCAATTGTCATATATTTTCTCTTAAAAAATGCATGAATTATAGTTCATGGATTTTGCGATTTCTACAAAAAATGGATTTCTCATTTAAAAGGCATAATAAACGCAGAATCGACCATAGATTCGCATTGTGCTCTTAGAATTGATCTATAATAAGTATTATAAGAGCTATGGCAATTGTCATATATTTTCTCTAAAAAAATGCATGAATTATAGTTCATGGATTTTGCGATTTCTACAAAAAATGGATTTCTCATTTAAAAGGCATAATAAACGCAGAATCGACCCTAAATTCGCATTGTGCTCTTAGAATTGATCTATAATAAGTATTATGGAAGCTATCGCAATTGTAATATATTTTCTCTTAAAAAATGCATGAATTATAGTTCATGGATTTTACGATTTCTACAAAAAATGGATTTCTCATTTAAAAGGCATAATAAACGCAGAATCGACCATAGATTCGCATTGTGCTCTTAGAATTGATCTATAATAAGTATTATGGGAGCTATCGCAATTGTCATATATTTTCTCTTAAAAAATGCATGAATTATAGTTCATGGATTTTACGATTTCTACAAAAAATGGATTTCTCATTTAAAAGGCATAATAAACGCAGAATCGACCATAGATTCGCATTGTGCTCTTAGAATTGATCTATAATAAGTATTATGGGAGCTATCGCAATTGTCATATATTTTCTCTTAAAAAATGCATGAATTATAGTTCATGGATTGTACGATTTCTACAAAAAATGGATTTCTCATTTAAAAGGCATAATAAACGCAGAATCGACCCTAAATTCGCATTGTGCTCTTAGAATTGATCTTTAATATGTATTATGGGAGCTATCGCAATTGTCATATATTTTCTTTAAAAAAATGCATGAATTATAGTTCATGGATTTTGCGATTTCTACAAAAAATGGATTTCTCATTTAAAAGGCATAATAAACGCAGAATCGACCATAGATTCGCATTGTGCTCTTAGAATTGATCTATAATAAGTATTATGGGAGCTATCGCAATTGTCATATATTTTTTCTTAAAAAATGCATGAATTATAGTTCATGGATTTTGCGATTTCTACAAAAAAAGAATTTCTCATTTAAAAGGCATAATAAACGCAGAATCGACCATAGATTCACATTGTGCTCTTAGAATTAATCTGTAATAAGTATTATAGGAGCTATAGCAATTGTCATATATTTGCTCTAAAAAAATGCATGAATTAAAGTTCATGGATTTTGCGATTTCTACAAAAAATGGATTTCTCATTTAAAAAGCATAATAAACGCAGAATCGACCATAGATTCGCATTGTGCTCTTAGAATTGATCTATTAGAAGTATTATAAGAGCTATCGCAATTGTCGTATATTTGCTCTAGAAAAAATGCATGAATTATAGTTCATGGATTTTGCGATTTCTATAAGAAATGGATTTCCATTTAAAAGGCATAGTAAACGCAGAATCGACCATAGATTCGCATTGTGCTCTTAGAATTGATCTATAATAAGTATTATAGGAGCTATGGCAGTTGTCATATATTTGCTGTAAAAAAAATGCATGAATTATAGTTCATGGATTTTGCGATTTCTACAAAAAAAGGATTTCTCATGTAAAAGGCATAATAAACGCAGAATCGACCATAGATTCACATTGTGCTCTTAGAATTAATCTGTAATAAGTATTATAGGAGCTATGGCAATTGTCATATATTTGCTGTAAAAAAAATGCATGAATTATAGTTCATGGATTTTGCGATTTCTACAAAAAAAGGATTTCTCATTTAAAAGGCATAATAAACGCAGAATCGACCATAGATTCACAATGTGCTCTTAGAATTAATCTGTAATAAGTATTATAGGAGCTATAGCAATTGTCATATATTTGCTCTAAAAAAATGCATGAATTAAAGTTCATGGATTTTGCGATTTCTACAAAAAATGGATTTCTCATTTAAAAAGCATAATAAACGCAGAATCGACCATAGATTCACATTGTGCTCTTAGAATTAATCTGTAATAAGTATTATAGGAGCTATGGCAATTGTCATATATTTGCTGTAAAAAAAATGCATGAATTATAGTTCATGGATTTTGCGATTTCTACAAAAAAAGGATTTCTCATTTAAAAGGCATAATAAACGCAGAATCGCATAGATTCGCATTGTGCACTTAGAATTGATCTATAATAAGTATTATAGGAGCTATCGCAATTGTCATATATTTGCTCAAAAAAAAATGCATGAATTATAGTTCATTGATTTTGCGATTTCTACAAAAAATGGATTTCTCATTTAAAAGGCATAATAAACGCAGAATCGACCATATATTCGCATTGTGCTATTAGAATTGATCTATAATAAGTATTATAGGAGCTATCGCAATTGTCATATATTTTCTTTAAAAAAATGCATGAATTATATTTCATGGATTTTGCGATTTCTACAAAAAATGGATTTCTCATTTAAAAGGCATTATAAACTCAGAATCGACCATAGATTCGCATTGTGCTCTTAGAATTGATCTATATTAAGTATTATAAGAGTATTGGCAATTGTCATATATTTGCTCTAAAAAAAATGCATGAATTTTGCGATTTCTACAAAAAATGGTTTTCTTATTTAAAAGGCATAATAAACGCAGAGTCGACCATAGATTCGCATTGTGCTCTTAGAATTGATCTATAATAAGTATTATAAGAGCTATGGCAATTGTCATATATTTTCTCTTAAAAAATGCATGAATTATAGTTCATGGATTGTACGATTTCTACAAAAAATGGATTTCTCATTTAAAAGGCATAATAAACGCAGAATCGACCCTAAATTCGCGTTGTGCTCTTAGAATTGATCTATAATATGTATTATAGGAGCTATCGCAATTGTCATATATTTTCTTTAAAAAAATGCATGAATTATAATTCATGGAATTTGCGATTTCTACAAAAAATGGATTTCTCATTTAAAAGGCATAATAAACGCAGAATCGACCATAGATTCGCATTGTGCTCTTAGAATTGATCTATAATAAGTATTATGGGAGCTATCGCAATTGTCATATATTTTCTCTTAAAAAATGCATGAATTATAGTTCATGGATTTTGCGATTTCTACAAAAAATGGATTTCTCATTTAAAAGGCATAATAAACGCAGAATCGACCATAGATTCGCATTGTGCTCTTAGAATTGATCTATAATAAGTATTATAAGAGCTATGGCAATTGTCATATATTTTCTCTAAAAAAATGCATGAATTATAGTTCATGGATTTTGGGATTTCTACAAAAAATGGATTTCTCATTTAAAAGGCATAATAAACGCAGAATCGACCCTAAATTCGCATTGTGCTCTTAGAATTGATCTATAATAAGTATTATGGGAGCTATCGCAATTGTAATATATTTTCTCTTAAAAAATGCATGAATTATAGTTCATGGATTTTACGATTTCTACAAAAAATGGATTTCTCATTTAAAAGGCATAATAAACGCAGAATCGACCATAGATTCGCATTGTGCTCTTAGAATTGATCTATAATAAGTATTATGGGAGCTATCGCAATTGTCATATATTTTCTCTTAAAAAATGCATGAATTATAGTTCATGGATTTTACGATTTCTACAAAAAATGGATTTCTAATTTAAAAGGCATAATAAACGCAGAATCGACCATAGATTCGCATTGTGCTCTTAGAATTGATCTATAATAAGTATTATGGGAGCTATCGCAATTGTCATATATTTTCTCTTAAAAAATGCATGAATTATAGTTCATGGATTTTGCGATTTCTACAAAAAATGGATTTCTCATTTAAAAGGCATAATAAACGCAGAATCGACCATAGATTCGCATTGTGCTCTTAGAATTGATCTATAATAAGTAATATGGGAGCTATCGCAATTGTCATATATTTTCTCTTAAAAAATGCATGAATTATAGTTCATGGATTTTGCGATTTCTACAAAAAATGGATTTCTCATTTAAAAGGCATAATAAACGCAGAATCGACCATAGATTCGCATTGTGCTCTTAGAATTGATCTATAATAAGTATTATAAGAGCTATGGCAATTGTCATATATTTTCTCTAAAAAAATGCATGAATTATAGTTCATGGATTTTGCGATTTCTACAAAAAATGGATTTCTCATTTAAAAGGCATAATAAACGCAGAATCGACCCTAAATTCGCATTGTGCTCTTAGAATTGATCTATAATAAGTATTATGGGAGCTATCGCAATTGTAATATATTTTCTCTTAAAAAATGCATGAATTATAGTTCATGGATTTTACGATTTCTACAAAAAATGGATTTCTCATTTAAAAGGCATAATAAACGCAGAATCGACCATAGATTCGCATTGTGCTCTTAGAATTGATCTATAATAAGTATTATGGGAGCTATCGCAATTGTCATATATTTTCTCTTAAAAAATGCATGAATTATAGATCATGGATTTTACGATTTCTACAAAAAATGGATTTCTCATTTAAAAGGCATAATAAACGCAGAATCGACCATAGATTCGCATTGTGCTCTTAGAATTGATCTATAATAAGTATTATGGGAGCTATCGCAATTGTCATATATTTTCTCTTAAAAAATGCATGAATTATAGTTCATGGATTGTACGATTTCTACAAAAAATGGATTTCTCATTTAAAAGGCATAATAAACGCAGAATCGACCATAGAATCGCATTGTGCTCTTAGAAATGATCTATAATAAATATTATAGGAGCTATCGCAATTGTCATATATTTGCTCTAAAAAAATGCATGAATTATAGTTCATGGATTTTGCGATTTCTACAAAAAATGGATTTCTCTTTTAAAAGGCATAGTAAACGCAGAATCGACCATAGATTCGCATTGTGCTCGAAGAATTGATCTATAATAAGTATTATAGGAGCTATCGCAATTGTCATATATTTGCTCTAAAAAAATGCATGAATTATAGTTCATGGATTTTGCGATTTCTACAAAAAATGGATTTCTCATTTAAAAGGCATAATAAACGCAGAATCGACCATAGATTCGCATTGTGCTCTTAGAATTGATCTATAATAAGTATTATAGGAGCTATGGCAATTGTCATATATTTGCTGTAAAAAAAATGTATGAATTATAGTTCATGGATTTTGCGATTTCTACAAAAAATGGATTTCTCATTTAAAAGGCATAATAAACGCAGAATCGACCATAGATTCGCATTGTGCTCTTAGAATTGATCTATAATAAGTATTATAGGAGCTATGGCAATTGTCATATATTTGCTCTAAAAAAAAATGCATGAATTATAGTTCATGGATTTTGCGATTTCTACAAAAAATGGATTTCTCATTTAAAAGGCATAATAAACGCAGAATCGACCATAGATTCGCATTGTGCACTTAGAATTGATCTATAATAAGTATTATAGGAGCTATGGCAATTGTCATATATTTGCTCTAAAAAAAAATGCATGAATTATAGTTCATGGATTTTGCGATTTCTACAAAAAATGGATTTCTCATTTAAAAGGCATAATAAACGCAGAATCGACCATAGATTCGCATTGTTCACTTAGAATTGATCTATAATAAGTATTATAGGAGCTATCGCAATTGTCATATATTTTCTCTTAAAAAATGCATGAATTATAGTTCATGGATTGTACGATTTCTACAAAAAATGGATTTCTCATTTAAAAGGCATAATAAACGCAGAATCGACTCTAAATTCGCATTGTGCTCTTAGAATTGATCTTTAATATGTATTATGGGAGCTATCGCAATTGTCATATATTTTCTCTTAAAAAATGCATGAAGTATAGTTCATGGATTTTGCGATTTCTACAAAAAATGGATTTCTCATTTAAAAGGCATAATAAACGCAGAATCGACCATAGATTCGCATTGTGCTCTTAGAATTGATCTATAATAAGTATTATAGGAGCTATCGCAATTGTCATATATTTTCTTTAAAAAAATGCATGAATTATAGTTCATGGATTTTGCGATTTCTACAAAAAATGGATTTCTCATTTAAAAGGCATAATAAACGCAGAATCGACCATAGATTCGCATTGTGCTCTTAGAATTGATCTATAATAAGTATTATGGGAGCTATCGCAATTGTCATATATTTTTTCTTAAAAAATGCATGAATTATAGTTCATGGATTTTACGATTTCTACAAAAAATGGATTTCTCATTTAAAAGGCATAATAAACGCAGAGTCGACCATAGATTCGCATTGTGCTCTTAGAATTGATCTATAATAAGTATTATAGGAGCTATGGCAATTGTCATATATTTGCTGTAAAAAAATGCATGAATTATAGTTCATGGATTTTGCGATTTCTACAAAAAAAGGATTTCTCATTTAAAAGGCATAATAAACGCAAAATCGACCATAGATTCGCATTGTGCACTTAGAATTGATCTATAATAAGTATTATAGGAGCTATCGCAATTGTCATATATTTGCTCAAAAAAAAATGCATGAATTATAGTTCATTGATTTTGCGATTTCTACAAAAAATGGATTTCTCATTTAAAAGGCATAAAAAACGCAGAATCGACCATAGATTCGCATTGTGCTCTTAGAATTGATCTATAATAAGTATTATAGGAGTTTTGGCAATTGTCATATATTTGCTCTAAAAAAAATGCATGAATTTTGCGATTTCTACAAAAAATGGATTTCTTATTTAAAAGGCATAATAAACGCAGAGTCGACCATAGATTCGCATTGTGCTCTTAGAATTGATCGATAATAAGTATTATAAGAGCTATGGCAATTGTCATATATTTTCTCTAAAAAAATGCATGAATTATAGTTCATGGATTTTGCGATTTCTACAAAAAATGGATTTCTCATTTAAAAGGCATAAAAAACGCAGAATCGACCCTAAATTCGCGTTGTGCTCTTAGAATTGATCTATAATATGTATTATAGGAGCTATCGCAATTGTCATATATTTTCTTTAAAAAAATGCATGAATTATAATTCATGGAATTTGCGATTTCTACAAAAAATGGATTTCTCATTTAAAAGGCATAATAAACGCAGAATCGACCCTAAATTCGCATTGTGCTCTTAGAATTGATCTATAATAAGTATTATGGGAGCTAACGCAATTGTAATATATTTTCTCTTAAAAAATGCATGAATTATAGTTCATGGATTTTACGATTTCTACAAAAAATGGATTTCTCATTTAAAAGGCATAATAAACGCAGAATCGACCATAGATTCGCATTGTGCTCTTAGAATTGATCTATAATAAGTATTATGGGAGCTATCGCAATTGTCATATATTTTCTCTTAAAAAATGCATGAATTATAGTTCATGGATTTTGCGATTTCTACAAAAAATGGATTTCTCATTTAAAAGGCATAATAAACGCAGAATCGACCATAGATTCGCATTGTGCTCTTAGAATTGATCTATAATAAGTATTATAAGAGCTATGGCAATTGTCATATATTTTCTCTAAAAAAATGCATGAATTATAGTTCATGGATTTTGGGATTTCTACAAAAAATGGATTTCTCATTTAAAAGGCATAATAAACGCAGAATCGACCATAGATTCGCATTGTGCTCTTAGAATTGATCTATAATAAGTATTATGGGAGCTATCGCAATTGTCATATATTTTCTCTTAAAAAATGCATGAATTATAGTTCATGGATTTTACGATTTCTACAAAAAATGGATTTCTAATTTAAAAGGCATAATAAACGCAGAATCGACCATAGATTCGCATTGTGCTCTTAGAATTGATCTATAATAAGTATTATGGGAGCTATCGCAATTGTCATATATTTTCTCTTAAAAAATGCATGAATTATAGTTCATGGATTTTGCGATTTCTACAAAAAATGGATTTCTCATTTAAAAGGCATAATAAACGCAGAATCGACCATAGATTCGCATTGTGCTCTTAGAATTGATCTATAATAAGTATTATGGGAGCTATCGCAATTGTCATATATTTTCTCTTAAAAAATGCATGAATTATAGTTCATGGATTTTGCGATTTCTACAAAAAATGGATTTCTCATTTAAAAGGCATAATAAACGCAGAATCGACCATAGATTCGCATTGTGCTCTTAGAATTGATCTATAATAAGTATTATAAGAGCTATGGCAATTGTCATATATTTTCTCTAAAAAAATGCATGAATTATAGTTCATGGATTTTGCGATTTCTACAAAAAATGGATTTCTCATTTAAAAGGCATAATAAACGCAGAATCGACCCTAAATTCGCATTGTGCTCTTAGAATTGATCTATAATAAGTATTATGGAAGCTATCGCAATTGTAATATATTTTCTCTTAAAAAATGCATGAATTATAGTTCATGGATTTTACGATTTCTACAAAAAATGGATTTCTCATTTAAAAGGCATAATAAACGCAGAATCGACCATAGATTCGCATTGTGCTCTTAGAATTGATCTATAATAAGTATTATGGGAGCTATCGCAATTGTCATATATTTTCTCTTAAAAAATGCATGAATTATAGTTCATGGATTTTACGATTTCTACAAAAAATGGATTTCTCATTTAAAAGGCATAATAAACGCAGAATCGACCATAGATTCGCATTGTGCTCTTAGAATTGATCTATAATAAGTATTATGGGAGCTATCGCAATTGTCATATATTTTCTCTTAAAAAATGCATGAATTATAGTTCATGGATTGTACGATTTCTACAAAAAATGGATTTCTCATTTAAAAGGCATAATAAACGCAGAATCGACCCTAAATTCGCATTGTGCTCTTAGAATTGATCTTTAATATGTATTATGGGAGCTATCGCAATTGTCATATATTTTCTTTAAAAAAATGCATGAATTATAGTTCATGGATTTTGCGATTTCTACAAAAAATGGATTTCTCATTTAAAAGGCATAATAAACGCAGAATCGACCATAGATTCGCATTGTGCTCTTAGAATTGATCTATAATAAGTATTATGGGAGCTATCGCAATTGTCATATATTTTTTCTTAAAAAATGCATGAATTATAGTTCATGGATTTTGCGATTTCTACAAAAAAAGAATTTCTCATTTAAAAGGCATAATAAACGCAGAATCGACCATAGATTCACATTGTGCTCTTAGAATTAATCTGTAATAAGTATTATAGGAGCTATAGCAATTGTCATATATTTGCTCTAAAAAAATGCATGAATTAAAGTTCATGGATTTTGCGATTTCTACAAAAAATGGATTTCTCATTTAAAAAGCATAATAAACGCAGAATCGACCATAGATTCGCATTGTGCTCTTAGAATTGATCTATTAGAAGTATTATAAGAGCTATCGCAATTGTCGTATATTTGCTCTAGAAAAAATGCATGAATTATAGTTCATGGATTTTGCGATTTCTATAAGAAATGGATTTCCATTTAAAAGGCATAGTAAACGCAGAATCGACCATAGATTCGCATTGTGCTCTTAGAATTGATCTATAATAAGTATTATAGGAGCTATGGCAGTTGTCATATATTTGCTGTAAAAAAAATGCATGAATTATAGTTCATGGATTTTGCGATTTCTACAAAAAAAGGATTTCTCATGTAAAAGGCATAATAAACGCAGAATCGACCATAGATTCACATTGTGCTCTTAGAATTAATCTGTAATAAGTATTATAGGAGCTATGGCAATTGTCATATATTTGCTGTAAAAAAAATGCATGAATTATAGTTCATGGATTTTGCGATTTCTACAAAAAAAGGATTTCTCATTTAAAAGGCATAATAAACGCAGAATCGACCATAGATTCACAATGTGCTCTTAGAATTAATCTGTAATAAGTATTATAGGAGCTATAGCAATTGTCATATATTTGCTCTAAAAAAATGCATGAATTAAAGTTCATGGATTTTGCGATTTCTACAAAAAATGGATTTCTCATTTAAAAAGCATAATAAACGCAGAATCGACCATAGATTCACATTGTGCTCTTAGAATTAATCTGTAATAAGTATTATAGGAGCTATGGCAATTGTCATATATTTGCTGTAAAAAAAATGCATGAATTATAGTTCATGGATTTTGCGATTTCTACAAAAAAAGGATTTCTCATTTAAAAGGCATAATAAACGCAGAATCGCATAGATTCGCATTGTGCACTTAGAATTGATCTATAATAAGTATTATAGGAGCTATCGCAATTGTCATATATTTGCTCAAAAAAAAATGCATGAATTATAGTTCATTGATTTTGCGATTTCTACAAAAAATGGATTTCTCATTTAAAAGGCATAATAAACGCAGAATCGACCATATATTCGCATTGTGCTATTAGAATTGATCTATAATAAGTATTATAGGAGCTATCGCAATTGTCATATATTTTCTTTAAAAAAATGCATGAATTATATTTCATGGATTTTGCGATTTCTACAAAAAATGGATTTCTCATTTAAAAGGCATTATAAACTCAGAATCGACCATAGATTCGCATTGTGCTCTTAGAATTGATCTATATTAAGTATTATAAGAGTATTGGCAATTGTCATATATTTGCTCTAAAAAAAATGCATGAATTTTGCGATTTCTACAAAAAATGGTTTTCTTATTTAAAAGGCATAATAAACGCAGAGTCGACCATAGATTCGCATTGTGCTCTTAGAATTGATCTATAATAAGTATTATAAGAGCTATGGCAATTGTCATATATTTTCTCTAAAAAAATGCATGAATTATAGTTCATGGATTTTGCGATTTCTACAAAAAATGGATTTATAATTCAAAAGGCATAAAAAACGCAGAATCGACCATAGATTCGCATTGCGCTCTTAGAATTGATCTACAATAAGTATTATGGGAGCTATTGCAATTGTCATATATTTTCTCTTAAAAAATGCATATGAATTATAGTTCATGGATTGTACGATTTCTACAAAAAATGGATTTCTCATTTAAAAGGCATAATAAACGCAGAATCGACCCTAAATTCGCATTGTGCTCTTAGAATTGATCTATAATATGTATTATGGGAGCTATCGCAATTGTCATATATTTTCTCTTAAAAAATGCATGTATTATAGTTCATGGATTTTACGATTTCTACAAAAAATGGATTTCTCATTTAAAAGGCATAATAAACGCAGAATCGACCATAGATTCGCATTGTGCTCTTAGAATTGATCTATAATAAGTATTATAGGAGCTATCGCAATTGTCATATATTTTCTTTAAAAAAATGCATGAATTATAGTTCATGGATTTTGCGATTTCTACAAAAAATGGATTTCTCATTTAAAAGGCATGATAAACGCAGAATCGACCATAGATTCGCATTGTGCTCTTAGAATTGATCTATAATAAGTATTATAGGAGCTATCGCAATTGTCATATATTTTCTTTAAAAAAATGCATGAATTATAGTTCTTGGATTTTGCGATTTCTACAAAAAATGGATTTCTCATTTAAAAGGCATAATAAACGCAGAATCAACCATAGATTCGCATTGTGCACGTAGAATTGATCTATAATAAGTATTATGGGAGCTATCGCAATTGTCATATATTTTCTCTTAAGAAATGCATGAATTATAGTTCATGGATTTTGCGATTTCTACAAAAAATGGATTTCTCATTTAAAAGGCATGATAAACGCAGAATCGACCATAGATTCGCATTGTGCTCTTAGAATTGATCTATAATAAGTATTATAGGAGCTATGGCAATTGTCATATATTTGCTCTAAAAAAAATGCATGAATTATATAGTTCATGGATTTTGCGATTTCTACAAAAAATGGATTTCTCATTTAAAAGGCATAATAAACGCAGAATCGACCATAGATTCGCATTGTGCTCTTAGAATTGATCTATAATAAGTATTATAGGAGCTATCGCAATTGTCATATATTTTCTTTAAAAAAATGCATGAATCGACCCTAAATACGCATTGTGCTCTTAGAATTGATCTATAATAAGTATTATAAGAGCTATGGCAATTGTCATATATTTTCTCTAAAAAAATGCATGAATTATAGTTCATGGATTTTGCGATTTCTACAAAAAATGGATTTCTTATTTAAAAGGCATAATAAACGCAGAATCGACCCTAAATTCGCATTGTGCTCTTAGAATTGATCTATAATAAGTATTATGGGAGCTATCGCAATTGTAATATATTTTCTCTTAAAAAATGCATGAATTATAGTTCATGGATTTTACGATTTCTACAAAAAATGGATTTCTCATTTAAAAGGCATAATAAAAGCAGAATCGACCATAGATTCGCATTGTGCTCTTAGAATTGATCTATAATAAGTATTATGGGAGCTATCGCAATTGTCATATATTTTCTCTTAAAAAATGCATGAATTATAGTTCATGGATTTTACGATTTCTACAAAAAATGGATTTCTCATTTAAAAGGCATAATAAACGCAGAATCGACCATAGATTCTCAATGTGCACTTAGAATTGATCTATAAGAAGTATTATAAGAGCTATCGCAATTGTCGTATATTTGCTCTAAAAAAAATGCATGAATTATAGTTCATGGAATTTGCGAATTCTACAAAAAATGGATTTCTCATTTAAAAGGCATAAAAAACGCAGAATCGAACATAGATTCGCATTGTGCTCTTAGAATTGATCTATAATAAGTATTATGGGAGCTATCGCAATTGTCATATATTTTCACTTTAAAAATGCATGAGTTATAGTTCATGGATTTTGCGATTTCTACAAAAAATGGATTTCTCATTTAAAAGGCATAATAAACGCAGAATCGACCCTAAATTCGCATTGTGCTCTTAGAATTGATCTATAATAAGTATTATAGGAGCTATCGCAATTGTCATATATTTTCTTTAAAAAAATGCATGAATTATAGTTCATGGATTTTGCGATTTCTACAAAAAATGGATTTCTCATTTAAAAGGCATGATAAACGCAGAATCGACCATAGATTCGCATTGTGCTCTTAGAATTGATCTATAATAAGTATTATAGGAGCTATCGCAATTGTCATATATTTTCTTTAAAAAAATGCATGAATTATAGTTCTTGGATTTTGCGATTTCTACAAAAAATGGATTTCTCATTTAAAAGGCATAATAAACGCAGAATCAACCATAGATTCGCATTGTGCACGTAGAATTGATCTATAATAAGTATTATGGGAGCTATCGCAATTGTCATATATTTTCTCTTAAGAAATGCATGAATTATAGTTCATGGATTTTGCGATTTCTACAAAAAATGGATTTCTCATTTAAAAGGCATGATAAACGCAGAATCGACCATAGATTCGCATTGTGCTCTTAGAATTGATCTATAATAAGTATTATAGGAGCTATGGCAATTGTCATATATTTGCTCTAAAAAAAATGCATGAATTATATAGTTCATGGATTTTGCGATTTCTACAAAAAATGGATTTCTCATTTAAAAGGCATAATAAACGCAGAATCGACCATAGATTCGCATTGTGCTCTTAGAATTGATCTATAATAAGTATTATAGGAGCTATCGCAATTGTCATATATTTTCTTTAAAAAAATGCATGAATCGACCCTAAATTCGCATTGTGCTCTTAGAATTGATCTATAATAAGTATTATAAGAGCTATGGCAATTGTCATATATTTTCTCTAAAAAAATGCATGAATTATAGTTCATGGATTTTGCGATTTCTACAAAAAATGGATTTCTTATTTAAAAGGCATAATAAACGCAGAATCGACCCTAAATTCGCATTGTGCTCTTAGAATTGATCTATAATAAGTATTATGGGAGCTATCGCAATTGTAATATATTTTCTCTTAAAAAATGCATGAATTATAGTTCATGGATTTTACGATTTCTACAAAAAATGGATTTCTCATTTAAAAGGCATAATAAAAGCAGAATCGACCATAGATTCGCATTGTGCTCTTAGAATTGATCTATAATAAGTATTATGGGAGCTATCGCAATTGTCATATATTTTCTCTTAAAAAATGCATGAATTATAGTTCATGGATTTTACGATTTCTACAAAAAATGGATTTCTCATTTAAAAGGCATAATAAACGCAGAATCGACCATAGATTCTCAATGTGCACTTAGAATTGATCTATAAGAAGTATTATAAGAGCTATCGCAATTGTCGTATATTTGCTCTAAAAAAAATGCATGAATTATAGTTCATGGAATTTGCGAATTCTACAAAAAATGGATTTCTCATTTAAAAGGCATAAAAAACGCAGAATCGAACATAGATTCGCATTGTGCTCTTAGAATTGATCTATAATAAGTATTATGGGAGCTATCGCAATTGTCATATATTTTCACTTTAAAAATGCATGAGTTATAGTTCATGGATTTTGCGATTTCTACAAAAAATGGATTTCTCATTTAAAAGGCATAATAAACGCAGAATCGACCCTAAATTCGCATTGTGCTCTTAGAATTGATCTATAATATGTATTATGGGAGCTATCGCAATTGTCATATATTTTCTCTTAAACAATGCACGAATTATAGGTCATGGATTTTGCGATTTCTACAAAAAATGAATTTCTCATTTAAAAGGCATAATAAACGCAGAATCGACCATAGATTCGCATTGTGCTCTTAGAATTGATCTATAATAAGTATTATAGGAGCTATCGCAATTGTCATATTTGCTCTAAAAAAATGCATGATTATAGTTCATGGATTTTGCGATTTCTACAAAAAATGGATTTCTCATTTAAAAGGCATAATAAACGCAGAATCGACCATAGATTCGCATTGTGCACTTAGAATTGATCTATAATAAGTATTATAAGAGCTATGGCAATTGTCATATATTTTCTCTAAAAAAATGCATGAATTATAGTTCATGGATTTTGCGATTTCTACAAAAAATGGATTTCTCATTTAAAAGGCATAATAAACGCAGAATCGACCCTAAATTCGCATTGTGCTCTTAGAATTGATCTATAATAAGTATTATGGGAGCTATCGCAATTGTAATATATTTTCTCTTAAAAAATGCATGAATTATAGTTCATGGATTTTACGATTTCTACAAAAAATGGATTTCTCATTTAAAAGGCATAATAAACGCAGAATCGACCATAGATTCGCATTGTGCTCTTAGAATTGATCTATAATAAGTATTATAGGAGCTATCGCAATTGTCATATATTTTCTTTAAAAAAATGCATGAATTATAGTTCACGGATTTTGCGATTTCTACAAAAAATGGATTTTTAAATTAAAAGGCATAATAAACGCAGAATCGACCATAGATTCGCATTGTACTCTTAGAATTGATCTATAATAAGTATTATGGAAACTATCGCAATTGTCATATATTTTCTCTTAAAAAATGCATGAATTATAGTTCATGGATTTTGCGATTTCTACAAAAAATGGATTTCTCATTTAAAAGGCATAATAAACGCAGAATCGACCCTAAATTCGCATTGTGCTCTTAGAATTGATCTATAATATGTATTATGGGAGCTATCGCAATTGTCATATATTTTCTCTTAAACAATGCACGAATTATAGGTCATGGATTTTGCGATTTCTACAAAAAATGAATTTCTCATTTAAAAGGCATAATAAACGCAGAATCGACCATAGATTCGCATTGTGCTCTTAGAATTGATCTATAATAAGTATTATAGGAGCTATCGCAATTGTCATATTTGCTCTAAAAAAATGCATGATTATAGTTCATGGATTTTGCGATTTCTACAAAAAATGGATTTCTCATTTAAAAGGCATAATAAACGCAGAATCGACCATAGATTCGCATTGTGCTCTTAGAATTGATCTATAATAAGTATTATAGGAGCTATGGCAATTGTCATATATTTGCTCTGAAAAAAATGCATGACTTATAGTTCATGGATTTTGCGATTTCTACAAAAAATGGATTTCTCATTTAAAAGGCATAATAAACGCAGAATCGACCATAGATTCGCATTGTGCACTTAGAATTGATCTATAATAAGTATTATAAGAGCTATGGCAATTGTCATATATTTTCTCTAAAAAAATGCATGAATTATAGTTCATGGATTTTGCGATTTCTACAAAAAATGGATTTCTCATTTAAAAGGCATAATAAACGCAGAATCGACCCTAAATTCGCATTGTGCTCTTAGAATTGATCTATAATAAGTATTATGGGAGCTATCGCAATTGTAATATATTTTCTCTTAAAAAATGCATGAATTATAGTTCATGGATTTTACGATTTCTACAAAAAATGGATTTCTCATTTAAAAGGCATAATAAACGCAGAATCGACCATAGATTCGCATTGTGCTCTTAGAATTGATCTATAATAAGTATTATAGGAGCTATCGCAATTGTCATATATTTTCTTTAAAAAAATGCATGAATTATAGTTCACGGATTTTGCGATTTCTACAAAAAATGGATTTTTAAATTAAAAGGCATAATAAACGCAGAATCGACCATAGATTCGCATTGTACTCTTAGAATTGATCTATAATAAGTATTATGGAAACTATCGCAATTGTCATATATTTTCTCTTAAAAAATGCATGAATTATAGTTCATGGATTTTGCGATTTCTACAAAAAATGGATTTCTCATTTAAAAGGCATAATAAACGCAGAATCGACCATAGATTCGCATTGTGCTCTTAGAATTGATCTATAATAAGTATTATAGGAGCTATGGCAATTGTCATATATTTGCTCTAAAAAAAATGCATGAATTATAGTTCATGGATTTTGCGATTTCTACAAAAAATGGATTTCTCATTTAAAAGGCATAATAAACGCAGAGTCGACCATAGATTCGCATTGTGCACTTAGAATTGATCTATAATAAGTATTATAAGAGCTATGGCAATTGTCATATATTTGCTCTAAAAAAAATGCATGAATTATAGTTCATGTATTTTGCGATTTCTACAAAAAAATGGATTTCTTATTTAAAAGGCATAATAAACGCAGGGTCGACCATAGATTCGCATTGTGCTCTTAGAATTGATCTATAATAAGTATTATAAGAGCTATGGCAATTGTCATATATTTTCCCTAAAAAAATGCATGAATTATAGTTCATGGATTTTGCGATTTCTACAAAAAATGGATTTTTCATTTAAAAGGCATAATAAACGCAGAATCGACCCTAAATTCGCATTGTGCTCTTAGAATTGATCTATAATAAGTATTATGGGAGCTATCGCAATTGTCATATATTTTCTCTTAAAAAATGCATGCATTATAGTTCATGGATTTTACGATTTCTACAAAAAATAGATTTCTCATTTAAAAGGCATAATAAACGCAGAATCGACCATAGATTCTCAATGTGCACTTAGAATTGATCTATAAGAAGTATTATAAGAGCTATCGCAATTGTCGTATATTTGCTCTAGAAAAAATGCATGAATTATAGTTCATGGATTTTGCGATTTCTACAAAAAATTGATTTCTCATTTAAAAGGCATAATAAACGCAGAATCGACCATTGATTCGCATTGTGCACTTAGAATTGATCTATAATAAGTATTATAAGAGCTATCGCAATTGTCATATATTTGCTCTAAAAAAAAAGCATGAATTATAGTTCATGGATTTTGCGATTTCTACAAAAAATGGATTTCTCATTTAAAAGGCATAATAAACGCAGAATCGACCATAGATTCGCATTGTGCTCTTAGAATTGATCTATAATAAGTATTATAGGAGCTATCGCAATTGTCATATATTTTCCCTAAAAAAATGCATGAATTATAGTTCATGGATTTTGCGATTTCTACAAAAAATGGATTTCTCATTTAAAAGGCATAATAAATGCAGAATCGACCTTAAATTCGCATTGTGCTCTTAGAATTGATCTATAATAAGTATTATGGGAGCTATCGCAATTGTAATATATTTTCTCTTAAAAAATGCATTAATTATAGTTCATGGATTTTACGATTTCTACAAAAAATGGATTTCTCATTTAAAAGGCATAATAAACGCAGAATCGACCCTAAATTCGCATTGTGCTCTTAGAATTGATCTATAATAAGTATTATGGGAGCTATCGCAATTGTAATATATTTTCTCTTAAAAAATGCATGAATTATAGTTCATGGATTTTACGATTTCTACAAAAAATGGATTTCTCATTTAAAAGGCATAATAAACGCAGAATCGACCATAGATTCTCAATGTGCACTTAGAATTGATCTATAAGAAGTATTATAAGAGCTATCGCAATTGTCGTATATTTGCTCTAAAAAAAATGCATGAATTATAGTTCATGGAATTTGCGAATTCTACAAAAAATGGATTTCTCATTTAAAAGGCATAAAAAACGCAGAATCGACCATAGATTCGCATTGTGCTCTTAGAATTGATCTATAATAAGTATTATATGAGCTATCGCAATTGTCATATATTTGCTCTAAAAAAATGCATGAATTATAGTTCATGGATTTTGCGATTTCTACAAAAAATGGATTTCTCATTTAAAAGGCGTAATAAACGCAGAATCGACCATAGATTCGCATTGTGCACTTAGAATTGATCTATAATAAGTATTATAGGAGCTATGGCAATTGTCATATATTTGCTCTAAAAAAAAATGCATGAATTACAGTTCATGGATTTTGCGATTTCTACAAAAAATGGATTTCTCATTTAAAAGGCATAATAAAAGCAGAATCGACCATAGATTCGCATTGTGCACTTAGAATTGATCTATAATAATTATTATAGGAGCTATGGCAATTGTCATATATTTGCTCTCAAAAAAAATGCATGAATTATAGTTCATGGATTTTGCGATTTCTACAAAAAATGGATTTCTCATTTAAAAGGCATAATAAACGCAGAATCGACCATAGATTCCCATTGTGCATTTAGAATTGATCTATAATAAGTATTATGAGAGCTATCGCAATTGTGATATATTTGCTCTAGAAAAAATGCATGAATTATAGTTCATGGATTTTGCGATTTCTACAAAAAATGGATTTCTCATTTAAAAGGCATAATAAACGCAGAATCGACCATAGATTCGCATTGTGCTCTTAGAATTGATCTATAATAAGTACTATAGGAGCTATCGCAATTGTCATATATTTGCTCTAAAAAAATGCATGAATTATAGTTCATGGATTTTGCGATTTCTACAAAAAATGGATTTCTCATTTAAAAGGCATAATAAACGCAGAATCGACCATAGATTCGCATTGTGCACTTAGAATTGATCTATAATAAGTATTATAGGAGCTATCGCAATTGTCATATATTTGCTCTAAAAATAATGCATGAATTATAGTTCATGTATTTTGCGATTTCTACAAAAAATGGATTTCTTATTTAAAAGGCATAATAAACGCAGAGTCGACCATAGATTCGCATTGTGCTCTTAGAATTGATCTATAATAAGTATTATAGGAGCTATCGCAATTGTGATATATTTGCTCTAAAAAAAATGCATGAATTATAGATCATGGATTTTGCGATTTCTACAAAAAATGGATTTCTCATTTAAAAGGCATAATAAACGCAGAATCGACCATAGATTCGCATTGTACTCTTAGAATTGATCTATAATAAGTACTATAGGAGCTATCGCAATTGTCATATATTTGCTCTAAAAAAATGCATGAAATATAGTTAATGGATTTTGCGATTTCTACAAAAAATTGGATTTCTCATTTAAAAGGCATAATAAACGCAGAATCGACCATAAATTCGCAATGTGCACTTAGAATTGATCTATAATAAGTATTATAGGAGCTATCGCAATTGTCATATATTTGCTCTAAAAATAATGCATGAATTATAGTTCATGTATTTTGCGATTTCTACAAAAATGGATTTCTTATTTAAAAGGCATAATAAACGCAGAGTCGACCATAGATTCGCATTGTGCTCTTAGAATTGATCTATAATAAGTATTATAAGAGCTATGGCAATTGTCATATATTTTCTCTAAAAAAATGCATGAATTATAGTTCATGGATTTTGCGATTTCTACAAAAAATGGATTTCTCATTTAAAAGGCATAATAAACGCAGAATCGACCCTAAATTCGCATTGTGCTCTTAGAATTGATCTATAATAAGTATTATGGGAGCTATCGCAATTGTCATATATTTTCTCTTAAAAAATGCATGAATTATAGTTCATGGATTTTACGATTTCTACAAAAAATAGATTTCTCATTTAAAAGGCATAATAAACGCAGAATCGACCATAGATTCTCAATGTGCACTTAGAATTGATCTATAAGAAGTATTATAAGAGCTATCGCAATTGTCGTATATTTGCTCTAGAAAAAATGCATGAATTATAGTTCATGGATTTTGCGATTTCTACAAAAAATTGATTTCTCATTTAAAAGGCATAATAAACGCAGAATCGACCATTGATTCGCATTGTGCACTTAGAATTGATCTATAATAAGTATTATAAGAGCTATCGCAATTGTCATATATTTGCTCTAAAAAAAATGCATGAATTATAGTTCATGGATTTTGCGATTTCTACAAAAAATGGATTTCTCATTTAAAAGGCATAATAAACGCAGAATCGACCATAGATTCGCATTGTGCTATTAGAATTGATCTATAATAAGTATTATAGGAGCTATCGCAATTGTCATATATTTTCTCTAAAAAAAGGCATGAATTATAGTTCATGGATTTTGCGATTTCTACAAAAAATGGATTTCTTATTTAAAAGGCATAATAAACGCTGAGTCGACCATAGATTCGCATTGTGCTCTTAGAATTGATCTATAATAAGTAATATAAGAGCTATGGCAATTGTCATATATTTTCTCTAAAAAAAGGCATGAATTATAGTTCATGGATTTTGCGATTTCTACAAAAAATGGATTTCTCATTTAAAAGGCATAATAAACGCAGAATCGACCCTAAATTCGCATTGTGCTCTTAGAATTGATCTATAATATGTATTATGGGAGCTATCGCAATTGTCATATATTTTCTCTTAAAAAATGCATGAATTATAGTTCATGGATTTTACGATTTCTACAAAAAATGGATTTCTCATTTAAAAGGCATAATAAACGCAGAATCGACCATAGATTCGCATTGTGCTCTTAGAATTGATCTATAATAAGTATTATAGGAGCTATCGCAATTGTCATATATTTTCTTTAAAAAAATGCATGAATTATAGTTCATGGATTTTGCGATTTCTACAAAAAATGGATTTCTCATTTAAAAGGCATAAAAAACGCAGAATCGACCCTAAATTAGCATTGTGCTCTTAGAATTGATCTATAATATGTATTATGGGAGCTATTGCAATTGTCATATATTTTCTCTTAAAAAATGCATGAATTATAGTTCATGGATTTTGCGATTTCTACAAAAAATGGATTTCTCATTTAAAAGGCATAAAAAACGCAGAATCGACCATAGATTCGCATTGTGCTCTTAGAATTGATCTATAATAAGTATTATGGGAGCTATCGCAATTGTCATATATTTTCTCTTAAAAAATGCATGAATTATAGTTCATGGATTTTACGATTTCTACAAAAAATGGATTTCTCATTTAAAAGGCATAATAAACGCAGAATCGACCCTAAATTCGCATTGTGCTCTTAGAATTGATCTATAATAGGTATTATGGGAGCTATCGCAATTGTCATATATTTTCTCTTAAAAAATGCATGAATTATAGTTCATGGATTTTACGATTTCTACGAAAAATGGATTTCTCATTTAAAAGGCATAATAAACGCAAAATCGACCATAGATTCGCATTGTGCTCTTAGAATTGATCTATAATAAGTATTATAGAAGCTATCGCAATTGTCATATATTTTCTTTAAAAAAATGCATGAATTATAGTTCATGGATTTTGCGATTTCTACAAAAAATGGATTTCTCATTTAAAAGGCATAAAAAACGCAGAATCGACCATAGATTCGCCTTGTGCTCTTAGAATTGATCTATAATAAGTATTATGGGAGCTATCGCAATTGTCATATATTTTCTCTTAAAAAATGCATGAATTATAGTTCATGGATTTTACGATTTCTACAAAAAATGGATTTCTCATTTAAAAGGCATAATAAACGCAGAATCGACCCTAAATTCGCATTGTGCTCTTAGAATTGATCTATAATATGTATTATGGGAGTAATCGCAATTGTCATATATTTTCTCTTAAAAAATGCATAAATTATAGTTCATGGATTTTACGATTTCTACAAAAAATGGATTTCTCATTTAAAAAGGCATAATAAACGCAAAATCGACCATAGATTCGCATTGTGCTCTTAGAATTGATCTATAATAAGTATTGTAGGAGCTATCGCAATTGTCATATATTTTCTTTAAAAAAATGCATGAATTATAGTTCATGGATTTTGCGATATCTACAAAAAATGGATTTCTCATTTAAAAGGCATAATAAACGCTGAATCGACCATAGATTCGCATTGTGCTCTTAGAATTGATCTATAATAAGTATTATGGGAGCTATCGCAATTGTCATATATTTTCTCTTAAAAAATGCATGAATTATAGTTCATGGATTTTGCGATTTCTACAAAAAATGGATTTCTCATTTAAAAGGCATAATAAACGCAGAATCGACCCTAAATTCGCATTGTGCTCTTAGAATTGATCTATAATATGTATTATGGGAGTAATCGCAATTGTCATATATTTTCTCTTAAAAAATGCATAAATTATAGTTCATGGATTTTACGATTTCTACAAAAAATGGATTTCTCATTTAAAAAGGCATAATAAACTCAAAATCGACCATAGATTCGCATTGTGCTCTTAGAATTGATCTATAATAAGTATTATAGGAGCTATCGCAATTGTCATATATTTTCTTTAAAAAAATGCATGAATTATAGTTCATGGATTTTGCGATATCTACAAAAAATGGATTTCTCATTTAAAAGGCATAATAAACGCTGAATCGACCATAGATTCGCATTGTGCTCTTAGAATTGATCTATAATAAGTATTATGGGAGCTATCGCAATTGTCATATATTTTCTCTTAAAAAATGCATGAATTATAGTTCATGGATTTTGCGATTTCTACAAAAAATGGATTTCTCATTTAAAAGGCATAATAAACGCAGAATCGACCATAGATTCGCATTGTGCACTTAGAATTGATCTATAATAAGTATTATAGGAGCTATTGCTATTGTCATATATTTGCTCTAAAAAAAATGCATGAATTATAGTTCATGTATTTTGCGATTTCTACAAAAAATGGATTTCTTATTTAAAAGGCATAATAAACGCAGAGTCGACCATAGATTCGCATTGTGCTCTTAGAATTGATCTATAATAAGTATTATAAGAGCTATGGCAATTGTCATATATTTTCCCTAAAAAAATGCATGAATTATAGTTCATGGATTTTGCGATTTCTACAAAAAATGGATTTTTCATTTAAAAGGCATAATAAACGCAGAATCGACCCTAAATTCGCATTGTGCTCTTAGAATTGATCTATAATAAGTATTATGGGAGCTATCGCAATTGTAATATATTTTCTCTTAAAAAATGCATGAATTATAGTTCATGGATTTTACGATTTCTACAAAAAATGGATTTCTCATTTAAAAGGCATAATAAACGCAGAATCGACCATAGATTCGCATTGTGCTCTTAGAATTGATCTATAATAAGTATTATGGGAGCTATCGCAATTGTCATATATTTTCTCTTAAAAAATGCATGAATTATAGTTCATTGATTTTACGATTTCTACAAAAAATGGATTTCTCATTTAAAAGGCATAATAAACGCAGAATCGACCATAGATTCTCAATGTGCACTTAGAATTGATCTATAATAAGTATTATAGGAGCTATCGCAATTGTCATATATTTTCTTTAAAAAAATGCATGAATTATAGTTCATGGATTTTGCGATTTCTACAAAAAATGGATTTCTCATTTAAAAGGCATAAAAAACGCAGAATCGACCATAGATTCGCATTGTGCTCTTAGAATTGATCTATAATAAGTATTATGGGAGCTATCGCAATTGTCATATATTTTCTCTTAAAAAATGCATGAATTATAGTTCACGGATTTTACGATTTCTACAAAAAATGGATTTCTCATTTAAAAGGCATAATAAACGCAGAATCGACCCTAAATTCGCATTGTGCTCTTAGAATTGATCTATAATATGTATTATGGGAGCTATCGCAATTGTCATATATTTTCTCTTAAAAAATGCATGAATTATAGTTCATGGATTTTACGATTTCTACAAAAAATGGATTTCTCATTTAAAAGGCATAATAGACGCAGAATCGACCATAGATTCGCATTGTGCTCTTAGAATTGATCTATAATAAGTATTATAGGAGCTATGGCAATTGTCATATATTTGCTCTAAAAAAAATGCATGAATTATAGTTCATGGATTTTGCGATTTCTACAAAAAATGTATTTCACATTTAAAAGGCATAATAAAAGCAGAATCGACCATAGATTCTCAATGTTCACTTAGAATTGATCTATAAGAAGTATTATAAGAGCTATCGCAATTGTCGTATATTTGCTCTAGAAAAAATGCATGAATTATTGTTCATGGATTTTGCGATTTCTACAAAAAATGGATTTCTCATTTAAAAGGCATAATAAACGCAGAATCGACCATAGATTCGCATTGTGCACTTAGAATTGATCTATAATAAGTATTATAAGAGCTATCGCAATTGTCATATATTTGCTCTAAAAAAAATGCATGAATATTGGATTTGCAATCCAATTTTTTTGTTCATGGATTTTGCGATTTCTACAAAAAATGGATTTCTCATTTAAAAGGCATAATAAACGCAGAATCGACCATAGATTCGCATTGTGCTCTTAGAATTGATCTATAATAAGTATTATAGGAGCTATCGCAATTGTCATATATTTTCTTTAAAAAAATGCATGAATTATAGTTCATGGATTTTGCGATTTCTACAAAAAATGGATTTCTCATTTAAAAGGCATAAAAAACGCAGAATCGACCATAGATTCGCATTGTGCTCTTAGAATTGATCTATAATAAGTATTATGGGAGCTATCGCAATTGTCATATATTTTCTCTTAAAAAATGCATGAATTATAGTTCACGGATTTTACGATTTCTACAAAAAATGGATTTCTCATTTAAAAGGCATAATAAACGCAGAATCGACCCTAAATTCGCATTGTGCTCTTAGAATTGATCTATAATATGTATTATGGGAGCTATCGCAATTGTCATATATTTTCTCTTAAAAAATGCATGAATTATAGTTCATGGATTTTACGATTTCTACAAAAAATGGATTTCTCATTTAAAAGGCATAATAAACGCAGAATCGACCATAGATTCGCATTGTGCTCTTAGAATTGATCTATAATAAGTATTATAGGAGCTATGGCAATTGTCATATATTTGCTCTAAAAAAAATGCATGAATTATAGTTCATGGATTTTGCGATTTCTACAAAAAATGTATTTCACATTTAAAAGGCATAATAAAAGCAGAATCGACCATAGATTCTCAATGTTCACTTAGAATTGATCTATAAGAAGTATTATAAGAGCTATCGCAATTGTCGTATATTTGCTCTAGAAAAAATGCATGAATTATTGTTCATGGATTTTGCGATTTCTACAAAAAATGGATTTCTCATTTAAAAGGCATAATAAACGCAGAATCGACCATAGATTCGCATTGTGCACTTAGAATTGATCTATAATAAGTATTATAAGAGCTATCGCAATTGTCATATATTTGCTCTAAAAAAAATGCATGAATATTGGATTTGCAATCCAATTTTTTTGTTCATGGATTTTGCGATTTCTACAAAAAATGGATTTCTCATTTAAAAGGCATAATAAACGCAGAATCGACCATAGATTCGCATTGTGCTCTTAGAATTGATCTATAATAAGTATTATAGGAGCTATCGCAATTGTCATATATTTTCTTTAAAAAAATGCATGAATTATAGTTCATGGATTTTGCGATTTCTACAAAAAATGGATTTCTCATTTAAAAGGCATAAAAAACGCAGAATCGACCATAGATTCGCATTGTACTCTTAGAATGGATCTATAATAAGTATTATGGGAGCTATCGCAATTGTCATATATTTTCTCTTAAAAATTGCATGAATTATAGTTCATGGATTTTACGATTTCTAAAAAAAATGGATTTCTCATTTAAAAGGCATAATAAACGCAAAATCGACCCTAAATTCGCATTGTGCTCTTAGAATTGATCTATAATATGTATTATGGGAGCTATCGCAATTGTAATATATTTTCTCTTAAAAAATGCATGAATTATAGTTCATGGATTTTACGATTTCTACAAAAAATGGATTTCTCATTTAAAAGGCATAATAAACGCAGAATCGACCATAGATTCGCATTGTGCTCTTAGAATTGATCTATAATAAGTATTATGGGAGCTATCGCAATTGTCATATATTTTCTCTTAAAAAATGCATGAATTATAGTTCATGGATTTTACGATTTCTACAAAAAATGGATTTCTCATTTAAAAGGCATAATAAACGCAGAATCGACCATAGATTCTCAATGTTCACTTAGAATTGATCTATAAGAAGTATTATAGGAGCTATCGCAATTGTCGTATATTTGCTCTAGAAAAAATGCATGAGTTATTGTTCTTGGATTTTGCGATTTTTACAAAAAATGGATTTCTCATTTAAAGGCATAATAAACGCAGAATCGACCATAGATTAGCATTGTGCACTTAGAATTGATCTATAATAAGTATTATAAGAGCTATCGCAATTGTCAAATATTTGCTCTAAAAAAAATGCATGAATTATAGTTCATGGATTTTGCGATTTCTACAAAAACTGGATTTCTCATTTAAAAGGCATAATAAACGCAGAATCGACCATAGATTCGCATTGTGCTCTTAGAATTGATCTATAATAAGTATTATAGGAGCTATCGCAATTGTCATATATATTCTTTAAAAAAATGCATGAATTATAGTTCATGGATTTTCCAATTTCTACAAAAAATGGATTTCTCATTTAAAAGGCATAAAAAACGCAGAATCGACCATAGATTCGCATTGTACTCTTAGAATTGATCTATAATAAGTATTATTGGAGCTATCGCAATTGTCATATATTTTCTCTTAAAAATTGCATGAATTATAGTTCATGGATTTTACGATTTCTAAAAAAAATGGATTTCTCATTTAAAAGGCATAATAAACGCAGAATCGACCCTAAATTCGCATTGTGCTCTTAGAATTGATCTATAATATGTATTATGGGAGCTATCGCAATTGTCATATATTTTCTCTTAAAAAATGCATGAATTATAGTTCATGGATTTTACGATTTCTACAAAAAATGGATTTCTCATTTAAAAGGCATAATAAACGCAGAATCGACCATAGATTCGCATTGTGCTCTTAGAATTGATCTATAATAAGTATTATAGGAGCTATCGCAATTGTCATATATTTTCTTTAAAAAAATGCATGAATTATAGTTCATGGATTTTGCGATTTCTACAAAAAATGGATTTCTCAATTAAAAGGCATAATAAACGCAGAATCGACCATAGATTCGCATTGTGCTCTTAGAATTGATCTATAATAAGTATTATGGGAGCTATCGCAATTGTCATATATTTTCTCTTAAAAAATGCATGAATTATAGTTCATGGATTTTGCGATTTCTAAAAAAATGGATTTCTCATTTAAAAGGCTTAATAAACGCAGAATCGACCCTAAATTCGCATTGTGCTCTTAGAATTGATCTATAATAAGTATTATGGGAGCTATCGCAATTGTAATATATTTTCTCTTAAAAAATGCATGAATTATAGTTCATGGATTTTACGATTTCTACAAAAAATGGATTTCTCATTTAAAAGGCATAATAAACGCATAATCGACCATAGATTCTCAATGTGCACTTAGAATTGATCTATAATAAGTATTATAAGAGCTATCGCAATTGTCGTATATTTGCTCTAGAAAAAATGCATGAATTATAGTTCATGGATTTTGCGATTTCTACAAACAATGGATTTCTCATTTAAAAGGCATAATAAACGCAGAATCGACCATAGATTCGCATTGTGCTCTTAGAATTGATCTATAATAAGTATTATGGGAGCTATCGCAATTGTCATATATTTTCTCTTAAAAAATGCATGAATTATAGATCATGGATTTTACGATTTCTACAAAAAATGGATTTTTCATTTAAAAGGCATACTAAACGCAGAATCGACCATAGATTCTCAATGTGCACTTAGAATTGATCTATAATAAGTATTATAAGAGCTATCGCAATTGTCGTATATTTGCTCAAGAAAAAATGCATGAATTATAGTTCATGGATTTTGCGATTTCTATAAAAAATGGATTTCTCATTTAAAAGGCATAATAAACGCAGAATCGACCATAGATTCGCATTGTGCTCTTAGAATTGATCTATAATAAGTATTATAGGAGCTATGGCAATTGTCATATATTTGCTCTAAAAAAAATGCATGAATTATAGTTCATGGATTTTGCGATTTCTACAAAAAATGGATTTCTCATTTAAAAGGCATAATAAACGCAGAATCGACCATAGATTCGCATTGTGCACTTAGAATTGATCTATAATAAGTATTATAGGAGCTATCGCAATTGTCATATATTTGCTCTAAAAAAAATGCATGAATTATAGTTCATGTATTTTGCGATTTCTACAAAAAATGGATTTCCTATTTAAAAGGCATAATAAACGCAGAGTCGACCATAGATTCGCATTGTGCTCTTAGAATTGATCTATAATAAGTATTATAAGAGCTATGGCAATTGTCATATATTTTCTCTAAAAAAATGCATGAATTATAGTTCATGGATTTTGCGATTTCTACAAAAAATGGATTTCTCATTTAAAAGGCATAATAAATGCAGAATCGACCCTAAATTCGCATTGTGCTCTTAGAATTGATCTATAATATGTTCTCATTTACAAGGCATAATAAGCGCAGAATCGACCATAGATTCTCAATGTGCACTTAGAATTGATCTATAATAAGTATTATAAGAGCTATGGCAATTGTCATATATTTTCTCAAAAAAAATGCATGAATTATAGTTCATAGATTTTGCGATTTCTACAAAAAATGGATTTCTCATTTAAAAGGCGTAATAAACGCAGAATCGACCATAGATTCGCATTGTGCTCTTAGAATTGATCTATAATAAGTATTATAGGAGCTATGGCAATTGTCATATATTTGCTGTAAAAAAATGCATGAATTATAGTTCATGGATTTTACGATTTCTACAAAAAAAGGATTTCTCATTTAAAAGGCATAATAAACGCAGAATCGACCATAGATTCACATTGTGCTCTTAGAATTGATCTATAATAAGTATTATAGGAGCTATCGCAATTTTTCATATATTTGCTCTAAAAAAATGCATGAATTAAAGTTCATGGATTTTGCGATTTCTACAAAAAATGGATTTCTCATTTAAAAGGCATAATAAACGCAGAATCGACCATAGATTCGCATTGTGCTCCTAGAATTGATCTATAATAAGTATTATAGGAGCTATCGCAATTGTCATATATTTTCTATAAAAAAATGCATGAATTATAGTTCATGGATTTTACGATTTCTACAAAAAATGGATTTCTCATTTAAAAGGCATAATAAACGCAGAATCGACCATAGATTCACATTGTGCATTTAGAATTGATCTATAATAAGTATTATAGGAGCTATCGCAATTGTCATATATTTGCTCTAAAAAAATGCATGAATTAAAGTTCATGGATTTTGCGATTTCTACAAAAAATGGATTTCTTATTTAAAAGGCATAATAAACGCAGAATCGACCATAGATTCGCATTGTGCTCCTAGAATTGATCTATAATAAGTATTATAGGAGCTATCGCAATTGTCATATATTTTCTCTAAAAAAATGCATGAATTATAGTTCATGGATTTTGCGATTTCTACAAAAAATGGATTTCTCATTTACAAGGCATAATAAACGCAGAATCGACCATAGATTCTCAATGTGCACTTAGAATTGATCTATAATAAGTATTATAAGGGCTATGGCAATTGTCATATATTTTCTCTAAAAAAATGCATGAATTTATAGTTCATGGAATTTGCGATTTCTACAAAAAATGGATTTCTCATTTAAAAGGCATAATAAACGCAGAATCGACCATAGATTCGCATTGTGCTCTTAGAATTGATCTATAATAAGTATTATAGGAGCTATCGCAATTGTCATATATTTTCCCTTAAAAAATGCATGAATTATAGTTCATGGATTTTACGATTTCTACAAAAAATGGATTTCTCATTTAAAAGGCATAATAAACGCAGAATCGACCATAGATTCGCATTGTGCACTTAGAATTGATCTATAATAAGTATTATAGGAGCTATCGCAATTGTCATATATTTGCTCTAAAAAAAAGGCATGAATTATAGTTCATGGATTTTGCGATTTCTACAAAAAATGGATTTCTCATTTAAAAGGCATAATAAACGCAGAATCGACCATAGATTCGCATTGTGCTCTTAGAATTGATCTATAATAAGTATTATAGGAGCTATGGCGATTGTCATATATTTGCTGTAAAAAAAATGCATGAATTAAAGTTCATGGATTTTGCGATTTCTACAAAAAATGGATTTCTCATTTAAAAGGCATAATAATCGCAGAATCGACCATAGATTCTCATTGTGCTCTTAGAATTGATCTATAATAAGTATTATAGGAGCTATCGCATTTTTCATATATTTTCTCTATAAAAATGCATGAATTATAGTTCATGGATTTTGCGATTTCTACAAAAAATAGATTTCTCTTTTAAAAGGCATAATAAACGCAGAATCGACCATAGATTCGCATTGTGCACTTAGAATTGATCTATAATAAGTATTATAAGTGCTATCGCAATTGTCATATATTTGCTCTAAAAAAAATGCATGAATTATAGTTCATGGATTTTGCGATTTCTACAAAAAATGGATTTCTCATTTAAAAGGCATAATAAACCCAGAATCGACCATAGATTCGCATTGTGCTCTTAGAATTGATCTAATATAAGTAAAATAGGAGCTATCGCAATTGTCATATTTTTCTCAAAAAAAAATGCTTGAATTTATAGTTCATGGATTTTGCGATTTCTACAAAAAATGGATTTCTCATTTAAATGCATAATAAACGCAGAATCGACCATAGATTCGCATTGTGCACTTAGAATTGATCTATAATAAGTATTATAGGAGCTATCGCAATTGTCATATATTTGCTCTAAAAAAAATGCATCAATTATAGTTCATTGATTTTGCTATTTCTACAAAAATTGGATTTCTCATTTAAAAGGCATAATAAACGCAGAATCGACCATAGATTCGCATTGTGCACTTAGAATTGATCTATAATAAGTATTATAGGAGCTATCGCAATTGTCATATATTTGCTCTAAAAAAAATGCATGAATTATAGTTAATGGATTTTGCGATTTCTACAAAAAATGGATTTCTCATTTAAAAGGCATAATAGACGCAGAATCGACCATATATTCGCATTGTGCTATTAGAATTGATCTAATATAAGTAAAATAGGATCTATCGCAATTGTCATATATTTTCTCTTAAAAAATGCATGAATTATAGTTCATGGATTTTACGATTAATACAAAAAATGGATTTCTAATTTAAAAGGCATAATAAACGCAGAATTGACCATAGATTCGCATTGTGCACTTAGAATTGATCTATAATAAGTATTATAGGAGCTATGGCAATTGTCATATATTTGCTCTAAAAAAAATGCATGAATTATAGTTCATGGATTTTGCGATTTCTACAAAAAAAGGATTTCTCATTTAAAAGGCATAATAAACGCAGAATCGACCATAGATTCACATTGTGCATTTAGAATTGATCTATAATAAGTATTATAGGAGCTATCGCAATTGTCATATATTTGCTCTAAAAAAATGCATGAATTAAAGTTCATGGATTTTGCGATTTCTACAAAAAATGGATTTCTTATTTAAAAGGCATAATAAACGCAGAATCGACCATAGATTCGCATTGTGCTCCTAGAATTGATCTATAATAAGTATTATAGGAGCTATCGCAATTGTCATATATTTTCTCTAAAAAAATGCATGAATTATAGTTCATGTATTTTGCGATTTCTACAAAAAATGGATTTCTTATTTAAAAGGCATAATAAACGCAGAGTCGACCATAGATTCGCATTGTGCTCTTAGAATTGATCTATAATAAGCATTATAAGAGCTATGGCAATTGTCATATATTTTCTCTAAAAAAATGCATGAATTATAGTTCATGGATTTTACGATTTCTACAAAAAATGGATTTCTCATTTACAAGGCATAATAAACGCAAAATCGACCATAGATTCTCAATGTGCACTTAGAATTGATCTATAATAAGTATTATAAGAGCTATGGCAATTGTCATATATTTTCTCTAAAAAAATGCATGAATTATAGTTCATGGAATTTGCGATTTCTACAAAAAATGGATTTCTCATTTAAAAGGCATAATAAACGCAGAATCGACCATAGATTCGCATTGTGCTCTTAGAATTGATCTATAATAAGTATTATAGGAGCTATCGCAATTGTCATATATTTTCCCTTAAAAAATGCATGAATTATAGTTCATGGATTTTACGATTTCTACAAAAAATGGATTTCTCATTTAAAAGGCATAATAAACGCAGAATCGACCATAGATTCGCATTGTGCACTTGGAATTGATCTATAATAAGTATTATAGGAGCTATCGCAATTGTCATATATTTGCTCTAAAAAAAATGCATGAATTATAATTCATGGATTTTGCGATTTCTACAAAAAATGGATTTCTCATTTAAAAGGCATAATAAACGCAGAATCGACCATAGATTCGCATTGTGCTCTTAGAATTGATCTATAATAAGTATTATAGGAGCTATGGCGATTGTCATATATTTGCTGTAAAAAAAATGCATGAATTATAGTTCATGGATTTTGCGATTTCTACAAAAAAAGGATTTCTCATTTAAAAGGCATAATAAACGCAGAATCGACCATAGATTCACATTGTGCTCTTAGAATTGATCTATAATAAGTATTATAGGAGCTATCGCAATTGTCATATATTTGCTCTAAAAAAATGCATGAATTAAAGTTCATGGATTTTGCGATTTCTACAAAAAATGGATTTCTCTTTTAAAAGGCATAATAATCGCAGAATCGACCATAGATTCTCATTGTGCTCTTAGAATTGATCTATAATAAGTATTATAAGTGCTATCGCAATTGTCATATATTTGCTCTAAAAAAAATGCATGAATTATAGTTCATGGATTTTGCGATTTCTACAAAAAATGGATTTCTCATTTAAAAGGCTAGATTCACATTGTGCATTTAGAATTGATCTATAATAAGTATTATAGGAGCTATCGCAATTGTCATATATTTGCTCTAAAAAAATGCATGAATTAAAGTTCATGGATTTTGCGATTTCTACAAAAAATGGATTTCTCATTTAAAAGGCATAATAAACGCAGAATCGACCACAGATTCGCATTGTGCTCCTAGAATTGATCTATAATAAGTATTATAGGAGCTATCGCAATTGTCATATATTTTCTCTAAAAAAATGCATGAATTATAGTTCATGTATTTTGCGATTTCTACAAAAAATGGATTTCTTATTTAAAAGGCATAATAAACGCAGAGTCGACCATAGATTCGCATTGTGCTCTTAGAATTGATCTATAATAAGTATTATAAGAGCTATGGCAATTGTCATATATTTTCTCTAAAAAAATGCATGAATTATAGTTCATGGATTTTACGATTTCTACAAAAAATGGATTTCTCATTTACAAGGCATAATAAACGCAAAATCGACCATAGATTCTCAATGTGCACTTAGAATTGATCTATAATAAGTATTATAAGAGCTATGGCAATTGTCATATATTTTCTCTAAAAAAATGCATGAATTATAGTTCATGGAATTTGCGATTTCTACAAAAAATGGATTTCTCATTTAAAAGGCATAATAAACGCAGAATCGACCATAGATTCGCATTGTGCTCTTAGAATTGATCTATAATAAGTATTATAGGAGCTATCGCAATTGTCATATATTTTCCCTTAAAAAATGCATGAATTATAGTTCATGGATTTTACGATTTCTACAAAAAATGGATTTCTCATTTAAAAGGCATAATAAACGCAGAATCGACCATAGATTCGCATTGTGCACTTAGAATTGATCTATAATAAGTATTATAGGAGCTATCGCAATTGTCATATATTTGCTCTAAAAAAAATGCATGAATTATAGTTCATGGATTTTGCGATTTCTACAAAAAATGGATTTCTCATTTAAAAGGCATAATAAACGCAGAATCGACCATAGATTCGCATTATGCTCTTAGAATTGATCTATAATAAGTATTATAGGAGCTATGGCGATTGTCATATATTTGCTGTAAAAAAAATGCATGAATTATAGTTCATGGATTTTGCGATTTCTACAAAAAAAGGATTTCTCATTTAAAAGGCATAATAAACGCAGAATCGACCATAGATTCACATTGTGCTCTTAGAATTGATCTATAATAAGTATTATAGGAGCTATCGCAATTGTCATATATTTGCTCTAAAAAAATGCATGAATTAAAGTTCATGGATTTTGCGATTTCTACAAAAAATGGATTTCTCTTTTAAAAGGCATAATAATCGCAGAATCGACCATAGATTCTCATTGTGCTCTTAGAATTGATTTATAATAAGTATTATAAGTGCTATCGCAATTGTCATATATTTGCTCTAAAAAAATGCATGAATTATAGTTCATGGATTTTGCGATTTCTACAAAAAATGGATTTCTCATTTAAAAGGCTAGATTCGCATTGTGCACTTAGAATTGATCTATAATAAGTATTATAAGTGCTATCGCAATTGTCATATATTTGCTCTAAAAAAAATGCATGAATTATAGTTCATGGATTTTGCGATTTCTACAAAAAATGGATTTCTCATTTAAAAGGCATAATAAACCCAGAATCGACCATAGATTCGCATTGTGCTCTTAGAATTGATCTAATATAAGTAAAATAGGAGCTATCGCAATTGTCATATTTTTCTCAAAAAAAAATGCTTGAATTTATAGTTCATGGATTTTGCGATTTCTACAAAAAATGGATTTCTCATTTAAATGCATAATAAACGCAGAATCGACCATAGATTCGCATTGTGCACTTAGAATTGATCTATAATAAGTATTATAGGAGCTATCGCAATTGTCATATATTTGCTCTAAAAAAAATGCATGAATTATAGTTAATGGATTTTGCGATTTCTACAAAAAATGGATTTCTCATTTAAAAGGCATAATACGCGCAGAATCGACCATATATTCGCATTGTGCTATTAGAATTGATCTATAATAAGTATTATAGGAGCTATCGCAATTGTCATATATTTTCTCTTAAAAAATGCATGAATTATAGTTCATGGATTTTACGATTAATACAAAAAATGGATTTCTAATTTAAAAGGCATAATAAACGCAGAATTGACCATAGATTCGCATTGTGCACTTAGAATTGATCTATAATAAGTATTATAGGAGCTATGGCAATTGTCATATATTTGCTCTAAAAAAAATGCATGAATTATAGTTCATGGATTTTGCGATTTCTACAAAAAATGGATTTCTCATTTAAAAGGCATAATAAACGCAGAATCGACCATAGATTCCCATTGTGCACTTAGAATTGATCTATAATAAGTATTATAGGAGCTATCGCAATTGTCATATATTTGCTCTAAAAAAAATGCATGAATTATAGTTCATAGATTTTGCGATTTCTACAAAAAATGGATTTCTCATTTAAAAGGCGTAATAAACGCAGAATCGACCATAGATTCGCATTGTGCTCTTAGAATTGATCTATAAAAAGTATTATAGGAGCTATGGCAATTGTCATATATTTGCTGTAAAAAAATGCATGAATTATAGTTCATGGATTTTACGATTTCTACAAAAAAAGGATTTCTAATTTAAAAGGCATAATATACGCAGAATCGACCATAGATTCACATTGTGCATTTAGAATTGATCTATAATAAGTATTATAGGAGCTATCGCAATTGTCATATATTTTCTCTTAAAAAATGCATGAATTACAGTTCATGGATTTTGCGATTTCTACAAAAAATGGATTTCTCATTTACAAGGCATAATAAACGCAGAATCGACCATAGATTCTCAATGTGCAGTTAGAATTGATCTATAATAAGTATTATAAGAGCTATGGCAATTGTCATATATTTTCTCTAAAAAAATGCATGAATTATAGTTCATGGAATTTGCGATTTCTACAAAAAATGGATTTCTTATTTAAAAGGCTTAATAAACGCAGAATCGACCATAGATTCGCATTGTGCTCTTAGAATTGATCTATAATAAGTATTATAGGAGCTATCGCAATTGTCATATATTTGCTCTAAAAAAATGCATGAATTAAAGTTCATGGATTTTACGATTTCTACAAAAAATGGATTTCTCATTTAAAAGGCATAATAAACGCAGAATCGACCATAGATTCGCATTGTGCTCTTAGAATTGATCTATAATAAGTATTATAGGAGCTATCGCAATTGTCATATATTTTCCCTTAAAAAATGCATGAATTATAGTTCATGGATTTTGCGATTTCTACAAAAAATGGATTTCTCATTTAAAAGGCATAATAAACGCAGAATCGACCATAGATTCGCATTGTGCTCTTAGAATTGATCTATAATAAGTATTATAGGAGCTATGGCGATTGTCATATATTTGCTGTAAAAAAAATGCATGAATTATAGTTCATGGATTTTGCGATTTCTACAAAAAATGGATTTCTCTTTTAAAAGGCATAATAATCGCAGAATCGACCATAGATTCTCATTGTGCTCTTAGAATTGATCTATAATAAGTATTATAAGTGCTATCGCAATTGTCATATATTTGCTCTAAAAAAAATGCATGAATTATAGTTCATGGATTTTGCGATTTCTACAAAAAATGGATTTCTCATTTAAAAGGCTAGATTCGCATTGTGCACTTAGAATTGATCTATAATAAGTATTATAAGTGCTATCGCAATTGTCATATATTTGCTGTAAAAAAATGCATGAATTATAGTTCATGGAATTTGCGATTTCTACAAAAAATGGATTTCTTATTTAAAAGGCTTAATAAACGCAGAATCGACCATAGATTCGCATTGTGCTCTTAGAATTGATCTATAATAAGTATTATAGGAGCTATCGCAATTGTCATATATTTGCTCTAAAAAAAATGCATGAATTATAGTTCATGGATTTTGCGATTTCTACAAAAAATGGATTTCTCATTTAAAAGGCATAATAAACGCAGAATCGACCATAGATTCGCATTGTGCTCTTAGAATTGATCTATAATAAGTATTATAGGAGCTATGGCGATTGTCATATATTTTCTCTTAAAAAATGCATGAATTATAGTTCATGGATTTTGCGATTTCTACAAAAAATGGATTTCTCATTTACAAGGCATAATAAACGCAGAATCGACCATAGATTCTCAATGTGCAGTTAGAATTGATCTATAATAAGTATTATAAGAGCTATGGCAATTGTCATATATTTTCTCTAAAAAAATGCATGAATTATAGTTCATGGAATTTGCGATTTCTACAAAAAATGGATTTCTTATTTAAAAGGCTTAATAAACGCAGAATCGACCATAGATTCGCATTGTGCTCTTAGAATTGATCTATAATAAGTATTATAGGAGCTATCGCAATTGTCATATATTTGCTCTAAAAAAATGCATGAATTAAAGTTCATGGATTTTACGATTTCTACAAAAAATGGATTTCTCATTTAAAAGGCATAATAAACGCAGAATCGACCATAGATTCGCATTGTGCTCTTAGAATTGATCTATAATAAGTATTATAGGAGCTATCGCAATTGTCATATATTTTCCCTTAAAAAATGCATGAATTATAGTTCATGGATTTTGCGATTTCTACAAAAAATGGATTTCTCATTTAAAAGGCATAATAAACGCAGAATCGACCATAGATTCGCATTGTGCTCTTAGAATTGATCTATAATAAGTATTATAGGAGCTATGGCGATTGTCATATATTTGCTGTAAAAAAAATGCATGAATTATAGTTCATGGATTTTGCGATTTCTACAAAAAAAGGATTTCTCATTTAAAAGGCATAATAAACGCAGAATCGACCATAGATTCACATTGTGCTCTTAGAATTGATCTATAATAAGTATTATAGGAGCTATCGCAATTGTCATATATTTGCTCTAAAAAAATGCATGAATTAAAGTTCATGAATTTTGCGATTTCTACAAAAAATGGATTTCTCTTTTAAAAGGCATAATAATCGCAGAATCGACCATAGATTCTCATTGTGCTCTTAGAATTGATCTATTAAAAGTATTATAAGTGCTATCGCAATTGTCATATATTTGCTCTAAAAAAAATGCATGAATTATAGTTCATGGATTTTGCGATTTCTACAAAAAATGGATTTCTCATTTAAAAGGCTAGATTCGCATTGTGCACTTAGAATTGATCTATAATAAGTATTATAAGTGCTATCGCAATTGTCTTATATTTGCTGTAAAAAAATGCATGAATTATAGTTCATGGATTTTACGATTTCTACAAAAAAAGGATTTCTCATTTAAAAGGCATAATAAACGCAGAATCGACCATAGATTCACATTGTGCATTTAGAATTAATCTATAATAAGTATTATAGGAGCTATCGCAATTGTCATATATTTGCTCTAAAAAAATGCATGAATTAAAGTTCATGGATTTTGCGATTTCTACAAAAAATGGATTTCTCATTTAAAAGGCATAATAAACGCAGAATCGACCATAGATTCGCATTGTGCTCCTAGAATTGATCTATAATAAGTATTATAGGAGCTATCGCAATTGTCATATATTTTCTCTAAAAAAATGCATGAATTATAGTTCATGTATTTTGCGATTTCTACAAAAAATGGATTTCTTATTTAAAAGGCATAATAAACGCAGAGTCGACCATAGATTCGCATTGTGCTCTTAGAATTGATCTATAATAAGTATTATAAGAGCTATGGCAATTGTCATATATTTTCTCTAAAAAAATGCATGAATTATAGTTCATGGATTTTACGATTTCTACAAAAAATGGATTTCTCATTTACAAGGCATAATAAACGCAAAATCGACCATAGATTCTCAATGTGCTCTTAGAATTGATCTATAATAAGTATTATAGGAGCTATCGCAATTGTCATATATTTTCCCTTAAAAAATGCATGAATTATAGTTCATGGATTTTACGATTTCTACAAAAAATGGATTTCTCATTTAAAAGGCATAATAAACGCAGAATCGACCATAGATTCGCATTGTGCACTTAGAATTGATCTATAATAAGTATTATAGGAGCTATCGCAATTGTCATATATTTGCTCTAAAAAAAATGCATGAATTATAGTTCATGGATTTTGCGATTTCTACAAAAAATGGATTTCTCATTTAAAAGGCATAATAAACGCAGAATCGACCATAGATTCGCATTGTGCTCTTAGAATTGATCTATAATAAGTATTATAGGAGCTATCGCAATTGTCATATATTTGCTCTAAAAAAATGCATGAATTAAAGTTCATGGATTTTGCGATTTCTACAAAAAATGGATTTCTCTTTTAAAAGGCATAATAATCGCAGAATCGACCATAGATTCTCATTGTGCTCTTAGAATTGATCTATAATAAGTATTATAAGTGCTATCGCAATTGTCATATATTTGCTCTAAAAAAAATGCATGAATTATAGTTCATGGATTTTGCGATTTCTACAAAAAATGGATTTCTCATTTAAAAGGCTAGATTCGCATTGTGCACTTAGAATTGATCTATAATAAGTATTATAAGTGCTATCGCAATTGTCATATATTTGCTCTAAAAAAAATGCATGAATTATAGTTCATGGATTTTGCGATTTCTACAAAAAATGGATTTCTCATTTAAAAGGCATAATAAACCCAGAATCGACCATAGATTCGCATTGTGCTCTTAGAATTGATCTAATATAAGTAAAATAGGAGCTATCGCAATTGTCATATTTTTCTCAAAAAAAAATGCTTGAATTTATAGTTCATGGATTTTGCGATTTCTACAAAAAATGGATTTCTCATTTAAATGCATAATAAACGCAGAATCGACCATAGATTCGCATTGTGCACTTAGAATTGATCTATAATAAGTATTATAGGAGCTATCGCAATTGTCATATATTTGCTCTAAAAAAAATGCATGAATTATAGTTAATGGATTTTGCGATTTCTACAAAAAATGGATTTCTCATTTAAAAGGCATAATACGCGCAGAATCGACCATATATTCGCATTGTGCTATTAGAATTGATCTATAATAAGTATTATAGGAGCTATCGCAATTGTCATATATTTTCTCTTAAAAAATGCATGAATTATAGTTCATGGATTTTACGAATAATACAAAAAATGGATTTCTAATTTAAAAGGCATAATAAACGCAGAATTGACCATAGATTCGCATTGTGCACTTAGAATTGATCTATAATAAGTATTATAGGAGCTATGGCAATTGTCATATATTTGTTCTAAAAAAAATGCATGAATTATAGTTCATGGATTTTGCGATTTCTACAAAAAATGGATTTCTCATTTAAAAGGCATAATAAACGCAGAATCGACCATAGATTCGCATTGTGCACTTAGAATTGATCTATAATAAGTATTATAGGAGCTATCGCAATTGTCATATATTTGCTCTAAAAAAAATGCATGAATTATAGTTCATAGATTTTGCGATTTCTACAAAAAATGGATTTCTCATTTAAAAGGCGTAATAAACGCAGAATCGACCATAGATTCGCATTGTGCTCTTAGAATTGATCTATAAAAAGTATTATAGGAGCTATGGCAATTGTCATATATTTGCTGTAAAAAAATGCATGAATTATAGTTCATGGATTTTACGATTTCTACAAAAAAAGGATTTCTCATTTAAAAGGCATAATATACGCAGAATCGACCATAGATTCACATTGTGCATTTAGAATTGATCTATAATAAGTATTATAGGAGCTATCGCAATTGTCATATATATTCTTTAAAAAAATGCATGAATTATAGTTCATGGATTTTCCGATTTCTACAAAAAATGGATTTCTCATTTAAAAAGCATAAAAAACGCAGAATCGACCATAGATTCGCATTGTACTCTTAGAATTGATCTATAATATGTATTATGGGAGCTATCGCAATTGTCATATATTTTCTCTTAAAAAATGCATGAATTATAGTTCATGGATTTTGCGATTTCTACAAAAAATGGATTTCACATTTAAAAGGCATAATAAACGCAGAATCGACCATAGATTCTCAATGTTCACTTAGAATTGATCTATAAGAAGTATTATAAGAGCTATCGCAATTGTCGTATATTTGCTCTAGAAAAAATGCATGAATTATTGTTCATGGATTTTGCGATTTCTACAAAAAATGGATTTCTCATTTAAAAGGCATAATAAACGCAGAATCGACCATAGATTCGCATTGTGCTCTTAGAATTGATCTATAATAAGTATTATAGGAGCTATCGCAATTGTCATATATTTGCTCTAAAAAAATGCATGAATTAAAGTTCATGGATTTTACGATTTCTACAAAAAATGGATTTCTCATTTAAAAGGCATAATAAACGCAGAATCGACCATAGATTCGCATTGTGCTCTTAGAATTGATCTATAATAAGTATTATAGGAGCTATCGCAATTGTCATATATTTTCCCTTAAAAAATGCATGAATTATAGTTCATGGATTTTGCGATTTCTACAAAAAATGGATTTCTCATTTAAAAGGCATAATAAACGCAGAATCGACCATAGATTCGCATTGTGCTCTTAGAATTATGTGCGCTTAGGAGCTATGGCGATTGTCATATATTTGCTGTAAAAAAAATGCATGAATTATAGTTCATGGATTTTGCGATTTCTACAAAAAAAGGATTTCTCATTTAAAAGGCATAATAAACGCAGAATCGACCATAGATTCACATTATGCTCTTAGAATTGATCTATAATAAGTATTATAGGAGCTATCGCAATTGTCATATATTTGCTCTAAAAAAATGCATGAATTAAAGTTCATGGATTTTGCGATTTCTACAAAAAATGGATTTCTCATTTAAAAGGCATAATAATCGCAGAATCGACCATAGATTCTCATTGTGCTCTTAGAATTGATCTATAATAAGTATTATAGGAGCTAGCGCATTTTTCATATATTTTCTCTATAAAAATGCATGAATTATAGTTCATGGATTTTGCGATTTCTACAAAAAATAGATTTCTCATTTAAAAGGCATAATAAACGCAGAATCGACCATAGATTCGCATTGTGCACTTAGAATTGATCTATAATAAGTATTATAAGTGCTATCGCAATTGTCATCTATTTGCTCTAAAAAAAATGCATGAATTATAGTTCATGGATTTTGCGATTTCTACAAAAAATGGATTTCTCATTTAAAAGGCTAGATTCGCATTGTGCACTTAGAATTGATCTATAATAAGTATTATAAGTGCTATCGCAATTGTCATATATTTGCTCTAAAAAAAATGCATGAATTATAGTTCATGGATTTTGCGATTTCTACAAAAAATGGATTTCTCATTTAAAAGGCATAATAAACCCAGAATCGACCATAGATTCGCATTGTGCTCTTAGAATTGATCTAATATAAGTAAAATAGGAGCTATCGCAATTGTCATATTTTTCTCAAAAAAAAATGCTTGAATTTATAGTTCATGGATTTTGCGATTTCTACAAAAAATGGATTTCTCATTTAAATGCATAATAAACGCAGAATCGACCATAGATTCGCATTGTGCACTTAGAATTGATCTATAATAAGTATTATAGGAGCTATCGCAATTGTCATATATTTGCTCTAAAAAAAATGCATCAATTATAGTTCATTGATTTTGCGATTTCTACAAAAATTGGATTTCTCATTTAAAAGGCATAATAAACGCAGAATCGACCATAGATTCGCATTGTGCACTTAGAATTGATCTATAATAAGTATTATAGGAGCTATCGCAATTGTCATATATTTGCTCTAAAAAAAATGCATGAATTATAGTTAATGGATTTTGCGATTTCTACAAAAAATGGATTTCTCATTTAAAAGGCATAATAGACGCAGAATCGACCATATATTCGAATTGTGCTATTAGAATTGATCTATAATAAGTATTATAGGAGCTATCGCAATTGTCATATATTTTCTCTTAAAAAATGCATGAATTATAGTTCATGGATTTTACGATTAATACAAAAAATGGATTTCTAATTTAAAAGGCATAATAAACGCAGAATTGACCATAGATTCGCATTGTGCACTTAGAATTGATCTATAATAAGTATTATAGGAGCTATGGCAATTGTCATATATTTGCTCTAAAAAAATGCATGAATTAAAGTTCATGGATTTTGCGATTTCTACAAAAAATGGATTTCTTATTTAAAAGGCATAATAAACGCAGAATCGACCATAGATTCCCATTGTGCACTTAGAATTGATCTATAATAAGTATTATAGGTGCTATCGCAATTGTCGTATATTTTCTCTAAAAAAATGCATGAATTATAGTTCATGTATTTTGCGATTTCTACAAAAAATGGATTTCTCATTTAAAAGGCATAATAAACGCAGAATCGACCATAGATTCGCATTGTGCACTTAGAATTGATCTATAATAAGTATTATAGGAGCTATCGCAATTGTCATATATTTGCTGTAAAAAAAATGCATGAATTATAGTTCATGGATTTTGCGATTTCTACAAAAAATGGATTTCTCATTTAAAAGGCATAATAAACGCAGAATCGACCATAGATTCGCATTGTGCACTTAGAATTGATCTATAATAAGTATTATAGGAGCTATCGCAATTGTCATATATTTGCTCTAAAAAAAATGCATGAATTATAGTTCATGGATTTTGCGATTCTACAAAAAATGGATTTCTCATTTGAAAGGCATAATAAACGCAGAATCGACCATAGATTCGCATTGTGCTCTTAGAATTGATCTATAATAAGTATTATAAGAGCTATCGCAATTGTCATATATTTGCTCTAAAAAAAATGCATGAATTATAGTTCATGGATTTTGCGATTTCTACAAAAAATAGATTTCTCATTTAAAAGGCATAATAAACGCAGAATCGACCATAGATTCGCATTGTGCACTTAGAATTGATCTATAATAAGTATTATAAGTGCTATCGCAATTGTCATATATTTGCTCTAAAAAAAATGCATGAATTATAGTTCATGGATTTTGCGATTTCTACAAAAAATGGATTTCTCATTTACAAGGCATAATAAACGCAGAATCGACCATAGATTCTCAATGTGCAGTTAGAATTGATCTATAATAAGTATTATAAGAGCTATGGCAATTGTCATATATTTTCTCTAAAAAAATGCATGAATTATAGTTCATGGAATTTGCGATTTCTACAAAAAATGGATTTCTTATTTAAAAGGCTTAATAAACGCAGAATCGACCATAGATTCGCATTGTGCTCTTAGAATTGATCTATAATAAGTATTATAGGAGCTATCGCAATTGTCATATATTTGCTCTAAAAAAATGCATGAATTAAAGTTCATGGATTTTACGATTTCTACAAAAAATGGATTTCTCATTTAAAAGGCATAATAAACGCAGAATCGACCATAGATTCGCATTGTGCTCTTAGAATTGATCTATAATAAGTATTATAGGAGCTATCGCAATTGTCATATATTTTCCCTTAAAAAATGCATGAATTATAGTTCATGGATTTTGCGATTTCTACAAAAAATGGATTTCTCATTTAAAAGGCATAATAAACGCAGAATCGACCATAGATTCGCATTGTGCTCTTAGAATTGATCTATAATAAGTATTATAGGAGCTATGGCGATTGTCATATATTTGCTGTAAAAAAAATGCATGAATTATAGTTCATGGATTTTGCGATTTCTACAAAAAATGGATTTCTCATTTAAAAGGCTAGATTCGCATTGTGCACTTAGAATTGATCTATAATAAGTATTATAAGTGCTATCGCAATTGTCATATATTTGCTGTAAAAAAATGCATGAATTATAGTTCATGGATTTTACGATTTCTACAAAAAAAGGATTTCTCATTTAAAAGGCATAATAAACGCAGAATCGACCATAGATTCACATTGTGCATTTAGAATTGATCTATAATAAGTATTATAGGAGCTATCGCAATTGTCATATATTTGCTCTAAAAAAATGCATGAATTAAAGTTCATGGATTTTGCGATTTCTACAAAAAATGGATTTCTCATTTATAAGGCATAATAAACGCAGAATCGACCATAGATTCGCATTGTGCTCCTAGAATTGATCTATAATAAGTATTATAGGAGCTATCGCAATTGTCATATATTTGCTCTAAAAAAAATGCATGAATTATAGTTCATGGATTTTGCGATTTCTACAAAAAATAGATTTCTCATTTAAAAGGCATAATAAACGCAGAATCGACCATAGATTCGCATTGTGCACTTAGAATTGATCTATAATAAGTATTATAAGTGCTATCGCAATTGTCATATATTTGCTCTAAAAAAAATGCATGAATTATAGTTCATGGATTTTGCGATTTCTACAAAAAATGGATTTCTCATTTACAAGGCATAATAAACGCAGAATCGACCATAGATTCTCAATGTGCAGTTAGAATTGATCTATAATAAGTATTATAAGAGCTATGGCAATTGTCATATATTTTCTCTAAAAAAATGCATGAATTATAGTTCATGGAATTTGCGATTTCTACAAAAAATGGATTTCTTATTTAAAAGGCTTAATAAACGCAGAATCGACCATAGATTCGCATTGTGCTCTTAGAATTGATCTATAATAAGTATTATAGGAGCTATCGCAATTGTCATATATTTGCTCTAAAAAAATGCATGAATTAAAGTTCATGGATTTTACGATTTCTACAAAAAATGGATTTCTCATTTAAAAGGCATAATAAACGCAGAATCGACCATAGATTCGCATTGTGCTCTTAGAATTGATCTATAATAAGTATTATAGGAGCTATCGCAATTGTCATATATTTTCCCTTAAAAAATGCATGAATTATAGTTCATGGATTTTGCGATTTCTACAAAAAATGGATTTCTCATTTAAAAGGCATAATAAACGCAGAATCGACCATAGATTCGCATTGTGCTCTTAGAATTGATCTATAATAAGTATTATAGGAGCTATGGCGATTGTCATATATTTGCTGTAAAAAAAATGCATGAATTATAGTTCATGGATTTTGCGATTTCTACAAAAAATGGATTTCTCATTTAAAAGGCTAGATTCGCATTGTGCACTTAGAATTGATCTATAATAAGTATTATAAGTGCTATCGCAATTGTCATATATTTGCTGTAAAAAAATGCATGAATTATAGTTCATGGATTTTACGATTTCTACAAAAAAAGGATTTCTCATTTAAAAGGCATAATAAACGCAGAATCGACCATAGATTCACATTGTGCATTTAGAATTGATCTATAATAAGTATTATAGGAGCTATCGCAATTGTCATATATTTGCTCTAAAAAAATGCATGAATTAAAGTTCATGGATTTTGCGATTTCTACAAAAAATGGATTTCTCATTTATAAGGCATAATAAACGCAGAATCGACCATAGATTCGCATTGTGCTCCTAGAATTGATCTATAATAAGTATTATAGGAGCTATCGCAATTGTCATATATTTTCTCTAAAAAAATGCATGAATTATAGTTCATGTATTTTGCGATTTCTACAAAAAATGGATTTCTTATTTCAAAGGCATAATAAACGCAGAGTCGACCATAGATTCGCATTGTGCTCTTAGAATTGATCTATAATAAGTATTATAAGAGCTATGGCAATTGTCATATATTTTCTCTAAAAAAATGCATGAATTATAGTTCATGGATTTTACGATTTCTACAAAAAATGGATTTCTCATTTAAAAGGCATAATAAACGCAGAATCGACCATAGATTCGCATTGTGCTCTTAGAATTGATCTATAATAAGTATTATAGGAGCTATGGCGATTGTCATATATTTGCTGTAAAAAAAATGCATGAATTATAGTTCATGGATTTTGCGATTTCTACAAAAAAAGGATTTCTCATTTAAAAGGCATAATAAACGCAGAATCGACCATAGATTCACATTGTGCTCTTAGAATTGATCTATAATAAGTATTATAGGAGCTATCGCAATTGTCATATATTTGCTCTAAAAAAATGCATGAATTAAAGTTCATGGATTTCTCGATTTCTACAAAAAATGGATTTCTTTTTTAAAAGGCATAATAATCGCAGAATCGACCATAGATTCTCATTGTGCTCTTAGAATTGATCTATAATAAGTATTATAAGTGCTATCGCAATTGTCATATATTTGCTCTAAAAAAAATGCATGAATTATAGTTCATGGATTTTGCGATTTCTACAAAAAATGGATTTCTCATTTACAAGGCATAATAAACGCAGAATCGACCATAGATTCGCATTGTGCTCTTAGAATTGATCTATAATAAGTATTATAGGAGCTATCGCAATTGTCATATATTTTCTCTTAAAAAATGCATGAATTATAGTTCATGGATTTTACGATTAATACAAAAAATGGATTTCTAATTTAAAAGGCATAATAAACGCAGAATTGACCATAGATTCGCATTGTGCACTTAGAATTGATCTATAATAAGTATTATAGGAGCTATGGCAATTGTCATATATTTGCTCTAAAAAAAATGCATGAATTATAGTTCATGGATTTTGCGATTTCTACAAAAAATGGATTTCTCATTTAAAAGGCATAATAAACGCAGAATCGACCATAGATTCCCATTGTGCACTTAGAATTGATCTATAATAAGTATTATAGGAGCTATCGCAATTGTCATATATTTGCTCTAAAAAAAATGCATGAATTATAGTTCATAGATTTTGCGATTTCTACAAAAAATGGATTTCTCATTTAAAAGGCGTAATAAACGCAGAATCGACCATAGATTCGCATTGTGCTCTTAGAATTGATCTATAAAAAGTATTATAGGAGCTATGGCAATTGTCATATATTTGCTGTAAAAAAATGCATGAATTATAGTTCATGGATTTTACGATTTCTACAAAAAAAGGATTTCTCATTTAAAAGGCATAATATACGCAGAATCGACCATAGATTCACATTGTGCATTTAGAATTGATCTATAATAAGTATTATAGGAGCTATCGCAATTGTCATATATTTGCTCTAAAAAAATGCATGTATTAAAGTTCATGGATTTTGCGATTTCTACAAAAAATGGATTTCTTATTTAAAAGGCATAATAAACGCAGAATCGACCATAGATTCGCATTGTGCTCCTAGAATTGATCTATAATAAGTATTATAGGAGCTATCGCAATTGTCATATATTTTCTCTTAAAAAATGCATGAATTATAGTTCATGGATTTTGCGATTTCTACAAAAAATGGATATCTCATTTACAAGGCATAATAAACGCAGAATCGACCATAGATTCTCAATGTGCAGTTAGAATTGATCTATAATAAGTATTATAAGAGCTATGGCAATTGTCATATATTTTCTCTAAAAAAATGCATGAATTATAGTTCATGGAATTTGCGATTTCTACAAAAAATGGATTTCTCATTTAAAAGGCATAATAAACGCAGAATCGACCATAGATTCGCATTGTGCTCTTAGAATTGATCTATAATAAGTATTATAGGAGCTATCGCAATTGTCATATATTTACTCTAAAAAAATGCATGAATTAAAGTTCATGGATTTTGCGATTTCTACAAAAAATGGATTTCTCATTTAAAAGGCATAATAAACGCAGAATCGACCATAGATTCGCATTGTGCTCTTAGAATTGATCTATAATAAGTATTATAGGAGCTATGGCGATTGTCATATATTTGCTGTAAAAAAAATGCATGAATTATAGTTCATGGATTTTGCGATTTCTACAAAAAAAGGATTTCTCATTTAAAAGGCATAATAAACGCAGAATCGACCATAGATTCACATTGTGCTCTTAGAATTGATCTATAATAAGTATTATAGGAGCTATCGCAATTGTCATATATTTGCTCTAAAAAAATGCATGAATTAAAGTTCATGGATTTCTCGATTTCTACAAAAAATGGATTTCTTTTTTAAAAGGCATAATAATCGCAGAATCGACCATAGATTCTCATTGTGCTCTTAGAATTGATCTATAATAAGTATTATAAGTGCTATCGCAATTGTCATATATTTGCTCTAAAAAAAATGCATGAATTATAGTTCATGGATTTTGCGATTTCTACAAAAAATGGATTTCTCATTTAAAAGGCTAGATTCGCATTGTGCACTTAGAATTGATCTATAATAAGTATTATAAGTGCTATCGCAATTGTCATATATTTGCTCTAAAAAAAATGCATGAACTATAGTTCATGGATTTTGCGATTTCTACAAAAAATGGATTTCTCATTTACAAGGCATAATAAACGCAGAATCGACCATAGATTCGCATTGTGCTCTTAGAATTGATCTATAATAAGTATTATAGGAGCTATCGCAATTGTCATATATTTTCTCTTAAAAAATGCATGAATTATAGTTCATGGATTTTACGATTAATACAAAAAATGGATTTCTAATTTAAAAGGCATAATAAACGCAGAATTGACCATAGATTCGCATTGTGCACTTAGAATTGATCTATAATAAGTATTATAGGAGCTATGGCAATTGTCATATATTTGCTCTAAAAAAAATGCATGAATTATAGTTCATGGATTTTGCGATTTCTACAAAAAATGGATTTCTCATTTAAAAGGCATAATAAACGCAGAATCGACCATAGATTCCCATTGTGCACTTAGAATTGATCTATAATAAGTATTATAGGAGCTATCGCAATTGTCATATATTTGCTCTAAAAAAAATGCATGAATTATAGTTCATAGATTTTGCGATTTCTACAAAAAATGGATTTCTCATTTAAAAGGCGTAATAAACGCAGAATCGACCATAGATTCGCATTGTGCTCTTAGAATTGATCTATAAAAAGTATTATAGGAGCTATGGCAATTGTCATATATTTGCTGTAAAAAAATGCATGAATTATAGTTCATGGATTTTACGATTTCTACAAAAAAAGGATTTCTCATTTAAAAGGCATAATATACGCAGAATCGACCATAGATTCACATTGTGCATTTAGAATTGATCTATAATAAGTATTATAGGAGCTATCGCAATTGTCATATATTTGCTCTAAAAAAATGCATGTATTAAAGTTCATGGATTTTGCGATTTCTACAAAAAATGGATTTCTTATTTAAAAGGCATAATAAACGCAGAATCGACCATAGATTCGCATTGTGCTCCTAGAATTGATCTATAATAAGTATTATAGGAGCTATCGCAATTGTCATATATTTTCTCTTAAAAAATGCATGAATTATAGTTCATGGATTTTGCGATTTCTACAAAAAATGGATATCTCATTTACAAGGCATAATAAACGCAGAATCGACCATAGATTCTCAATGTGCAGTTAGAATTGATCTATAATAAGTATTATAAGAGCTATGGCAATTGTCATATATTTTCTCTAAAAAAATGCATGAATTATAGTTCATGGAATTTGCGATTTCTACAAAAAATGGATTTCTCATTTAAAAGGCATAATAAACGCAGAATCGACCATAGATTCGCATTGTGCTCTTAGAATTGATCTATAATAAGTATTATAGGAGCTATCGCAATTGTCATATATTTACTCTAAAAAAATGCATGAATTAAAGTTCATGGATTTTGCGATTTCTACAAAAAATGGATTTCTCATTTAAAAGGCATAATAAACGCAGAATCGACCATAGATTCGCATTGTGCTCTTAGAATTGATCTATAATAAGTATTATGGGAGCTATCGCAATTGTCATATATTTTCTCTTAAAAAATGCATGAATTATAGTTCATGGATTTTACGATTTCTACAAAAAATGGATTTCTCATTTAAAAGGCATAATAAACGCAGAATCGACCATAGATTCGCATTGTGCTCTTAGAATTGATCTATAATAAGTATTATGGGAGCTATCGCAATTGTCATATATTTTCTCTTAAAAAATGCATGAATTATAGTTCATGGATTGTACGATTTCTACAAAAAATGGATTTCTCATTTAAAAGGCATAATAATCGCAGAATCGACCATAGATTCTCATTGTGCTCTTAGAATTGATCTATAATAAGTATTATAGGAGCTAGCGCATTTTTCATATATTTTCTCTATAAAAATGCATGAATTATAGTTCATGGATTTTGCGATTTCTACAAAAAATAGATTTCTCATTTAAAAGGCATAATAAACGCAGAATCGACCATAGATTAGCATTGTGCACTTAGAATTGATCTATAATAAGTATTATAAGTGCTATCACAATTGTCATATATTTGCTCTAAAAAAAATGCATGAATTATAGTTCATGGATTTTGCGATTTCTACAAAAAATGGATTTCTCATTTAAAAGGCTAGATTCGCATTGTGCACTTAGAATTGATCTATAATAAGTATTATAAGTGCTATCGCAATTGTCATATATTTGCTCTAAAAAAAATGCATGAATTATAGTTCATGGATTTTGCGATTTCTACAAAAAATGGATTTCTCATTTAAAAGGCATAATAAACCCAGAATCGACCATAGATTCGCATTGTGCTCTTAGAATTGATCTAATATAAGTAAAATAGGAGCTATCGCAATTGTCATATTTTTCTCAAAAAAAAAGGCTTGAATTTATAGTTCATGGATTTTGCGATTTCTACAAAAAATGGATTTCTCATTTAAATGCATAATAAACGCAGAATCGACCATAGATTCGCATTGTGCACTTAGAATTGATCTATAATAAGTATTATAGGAGCTATCGCAATTGTCATATATTTGCTCTAAAAAAAATGCATCAATTATAGTTCATTGATTTTGCGATTTCTACAAAAATTGGATTTCTCATTTAAAAGGCATAATAAACGCAGAATCGACCATAGATTCGCATTGTGCACTTAGAATTGATCTATAATAAGTATTATAGGAGCTATCGCAATTGTCATATATTTGCTCTAAAAAAAATGCATGAATTATAGTTAATGGATTTTGCGATTTCTACAAAAAATGGATTTCTCATTTAAAAGGCATAATAGACGCAGAATCGACCATATATTCGAATTGTGCTATTAGAATTGATCTATAATAAGTATTATAGGAGCTATCGCAATTGTCATATATTTTCTCTTAAAAAATGCATGAATTATAGTTCATGGATTTTACGATTAATACAAAAAATGGATTTCTAATTTAAAAGGCATAATAAACGGAGAATTGACCATAGATTCGCATTGTGCACTTAGAATTGATCTATAATAAGTATTATAGGAGCTATGGCAATTGTCATATATTTGCTCTAAAAAAAATGCATGAATTATAGTTCATGGATTTTGCGATTTCTACAAAAAATGGATTTCTCATTTAAAAGGCATAATAAACGCAGAATCGACCATAGATTCCCATTGTGCACTTAGAATTGATCTATAATAAGTATTATAGGTGCTATCGCAATTGTCATATATTTGCTCTAAAAGAAATGCATGAATTATAGTTCATAGATTTTGCGATTTCTACAAAAAATGGATTTCTCATTTAAAAGGCGTAATAAACGCAGAATCGACCATAGATTCGCATTGTGCTCTTAGAATTGATCTATAAAAAGTATTATAGGAGCTATGGCAATTGTCATATATTTGCTGTAAAAAAATGCATGAATGGGATTTTACGATTTCTACAAAAAAAGGATTTCTCATTTAAAAGGCATAATAAACGCAGAATCGACCATAGATTCACATTGTGCATTTAGAATTGATCTATAATAAGTATTATAGGAGCTATCGCAATTGTCATATATTTGCTCTAAAAAAATGCATGAATTAAAGTTCATGGATTTTGCGATTTCTACAAAAAATGGATTTCTTATTTAAAAGGCATAATAAACGCAGAATCGACCATAGATTCGCATTGTGCTCCTAGAATTGATCTATAATAAGTATTATAGGAGCTATCGCAATTGTCATATATTTTCTCTAAAAAAATGCATGAATTATAGTTCATGTATTTTGCGATTTCTACAAAAAATGGATTTCTCATTTAAAAGGCATAATAAACGCAGAATCGACCATAGATTCGCATTGTGCACTTAGAATTGATCTATAATAAGTATTATAGGAGCTATCGCAATTGTCATATATTTGCTGTAAAAAAAATGCATGAATTATAATTCATGGATTTTGCGATTCTACAAAAAAGGGATTTCTCATTTGAAAGGCATAATAAACGCAGAATCGACCATAGATTCGCATTGTGCTCTTAGAATTGATCTATAATAAGTATTATAAGAGCTATATCAATTGTCATATATTTGCTCTAAAAAAAATGCATGAATTATAGTTCATGGATTTTGCGATTTCTACAAAAAATAGATTTCTCATTTAAAAGGCATAATAAACGCAGAATCGACCATAGATTCGCATTGTGCACTTAGAATTGATCTATAATAAGTATTATAAGTGCTATCGCAATTGTCATATATTTGCTCTAAAAAAAATGCATGAATTATAGTTCATGGATTTTGCGATTTCTACAAAAAATGGATTTCTCATTTAAAAGGCTAGATTCGCATTGTGCACTTAGAATTGATCTATAATAAGTATTATAAGTGCTATCGCAATTGTCATATATTTGCTCTAAAAAAAATGCATGAATTATAGTTCATGGATTTTGCGATTTCTACAAAAAATGGATTTCTCATTTAAAAGGCATAATAAACCCAGAATCGACCATAGATTCGCATTGTGCTCTTAGAAGTGATCTAATATAAGTAAAATAGGAGCTATCGCAATTGTCATATTTTTCTCAAAAAAAAAATGCTTGAATTTATAGTTCATGGATTTTGCGATTTCTACAAAAAATGGATTTCTCATTTAAATGCATAATAAACGCAGAATCGACCATAGATTCGCATTGTGCACTTAGAATTGATCTATAATAAGTATTATAGGAGCTATCGCAATTGTCATATATTTTCTCTAAAAAAATGCATGAATTATAGTTCATGGATTTTGCTATTTCTACAAAAAATGGATTTCTCATTTAAAAGGCATAATAAACGCAGAATCGACCATATATTCGCATTGTGCTCTTAGAATTGATCTATAATAAGTAGTATAGGAGATATAGCAAATTGTCATATATTTGCTCTAAAAAAATGCATGAATTATAGTTCATGGATTTTGCGATTTCTACAAAAAATCGATTTCTCATTTAAAAGGCATAATAAACGCAGAATCGACCATAGATTCGCATTGTGTTCTTAGAATAGATCTATAATAAGTATTATAGGAGCTATGGCAATTGTCATATATTTTCTCTAAAAAAATGCATGAATTATAGTTCATGGATTTTGCGATTTCTACAAAAAATGGATTTCTCATTTAAAGGGCATAATAAACGCAGAATCGACCATAGATTCGCATTGTGCTCTTAGAATTGATCTATAATAAGTATTATAGGAGCTATCGCAATTGTCATATATATTCTCTAAAAAAATGCATGAATTATAGTTCATGGATTTTGCGAATTCTACAAAAAGTGGATTTCTCATTTAAAAGGCATAATAAACGCAGAATCGACCATATATTCGCCTTGTGCTCTTAGAATTGATCTATAATAAGTATTATAGGAGCTATGGCAATTGTTATATATTTGCTCTAAAAAAAATGCATGAATTATAGTTCATGGATTTTGCGATTTCTACAAAAAATGGATTTCACATTTAAAAGGCATAATAAACGCAGAATCGACCATAGATGTGCATTGTGCTCTTAGAATTGATCTATAATAAGTATTATAGGAGCTATCGCAATTGTCATATATTTTCTCTAAAAAAATGCATGAATTATAGATCATGGATTTTGCGATTTCTACAAAAAATGGATTTCTCATTTAAAAGGCATAGTAAACGCAGAATCGACCATAGATTCGCATTGTGCTCGAAGAATTGATCTATAATACGTATTATAGGAGCTATCGAAATTGTCATATATTTGCTCTAAAAAAATGCATGAATTATAGTTCATGGATTTTGCGATTTCTACAAAAAATGGATTTCTCTTTTAAAAGGCATAGTAAACGCAGAATCGACCATAGATTCGCATTGTGCTCGAAGAATTGATCTATAATAAGTATTATAGGAGCTATCGCAATTGTCATATTTTTGCTCTAAAAAAATGCATGAATTATAGTTCATGGATTTTGCGATTTCTACAAAAAATGGATTTCTCATTTGAAAGGCATAATAAACGCAGAATCGACCATAGATTCGCATTGTTCACTTAGAATTGATCTATAATAAGTATTATAGGAGCTATGGCAATTGTCATATATTTGCTCTAAAATAAAATGCATGAATTATAGTTCATGGATTTTGCGATTTCTACAAAAAATGGATTTCTCATTTAAAAGGCATAATAAACGCAGAATCGACCATAGATTCGCATTGTGCTCTTAGAATTGATCTATAATAAGTATTATAGGAGCTATCGCAATTGTCATATATTTTCTCTAAAAAAATGCATGAATTATAGTTCATAGATTTTGCGATTTCTACAAAAAATGGATTTCTCATTTAAAAGGCATAATAAACGCAGATTCGACCATAGATTCGCATTGTGCTCTTAGAATTGATCTATAATAAGTATTATAGGAGCTATGGCAATTGTCATATATTTGCTGTAAAAAAAATGTATGAATTATAGTTCATGGATTTTGCGATTTCTACAAAAAATCGATTTCTCATTTAAAAGGCATAATAAACGCAGAATCGACCATAGATTCGCATTGTGTTCTTAGAATAGATCTATAATAAGTATTATAGGAGCTATGGCAATTGTCATATATTTTCTCTAAAAAAATGCATGAATTATAGTTCATGGATTTTGCGATTTCTACAAAAAATGGATTTCTCATTTAAAAGGCATAATAAACGCAGAATCGACCATAGATTCGCATTGTGCTCTTAGAATTGATCTATAATAAGTATTATAGGAGCTATCGCAATTGTCATATATATTCTCTAAAAAAATGCATGAATTATAGTTCATGGATTTTGCGAATTCTACAAAAAGTGGATTTCTCATTTAAAAGGCATAATAAACGCAGAATCGACCATATATTCGCCTTGTGCTCTTAGAATTGATCTATAATAAGTATTATAGGAGCTATGGCAATTGTTATATATTTGCTCTAAAAAAAAATGCATGAATTATAGTTCATGGATTTTGCGATTTCTACAAAAAATGGATTTCACATTTAAAAGGCATAATAAACGCAGAATCGACCATAGATGTGCATTGTGCTCTTAGAATTGATCTATAATAAGTATTATAGGAGCTATCGCAATTGTCATATATTTTCTCTAAAAAAATGCATGAATTATAGATCATGGATTTTGCGATTTCTACAAAAAATGGATTTCTCATTTAAAAGGCATAGTAAACGCAGAATCGACCATAGATTCGCATTGTGCTCGAAGAATTGATCTATAATAAGTATTATAGGAGCTATCGAAATTGTCATATATTTGCTCTAAAAAAATGCATGAATTATAGTTCACGGATTTTGCGATTTCTACAAAAAATGGATTTCTCTTTTAAAAGGCATAGTAAACGCAGAATCGACCATAGATTCGCATTGTGCTCGAAGAATTGATCTATAATAAGTATTATAGGAGCTATCGCAATTGTCATATTTTTGCTCTAAAAAAATGCATGAATTATAGTTCATGGATTTTGCGATTTCTACAAAAAATGGATTTCTCATTTGAAAGGCATAATAAACGCAGAATCGACCATAGATTCGCATTGTTCACTTAGAATTGATCTATAATAAGTATTATAGGAGCTATGGCAATTGTCATATATTTGCTCTAAAATAAAATGCATGAATTATAGTTCATGGATTTTGCGATTTCTACAAAAAATGGATTTCTCATTTAAAAGGCATAATAAACGCAGAATCGACCATAGATTCGCATTGTGCTCTTAGAATTGATCTATAATAAGTATTATAGGAGCTATCGCAATTGTCATATATTTTCTCTAAAAAAATGCATGAATTATAGTTCATAGATTTTGCGATTTCTACAAAAAATGGATTTCTCATTTAAAAGGCATAATAAACGCAGATTCGACCATAGATTCGCATTGTGCTCTTAGAATTGATCTATAATAAGTATTATAGGAGCTATGGCAATTGTCATATATTTGCTGTAAAAAAAATGTATGAATTATAGTTCATGGATTTTGCGATTTCTACAAAAAATGGATTTCTCATTTAAAAGGCATAATAAACGCAGAATCGACCATAGATTCGCATTGTGCTCTTAGAATTGATCTATAATAAGTATTATAGGAGCTATCGCAATTGTCATATATTTGCTCTAAAAAAATGCATGAATTATAGTTCATGGATTTTGCGATTTCTACAAAATATGGATTTCTCATTTAAAAGGCATAATAAACGCAGAATCGACCATAGATTCGCATTGTGCTCTTAGAATTGATCTATAATAAGTTATATCGGAGCTATCGCAATTGTCATATATTTGCTCTAAAAAAATGCATGAATTATAGTTCATGGATTTTGCGATTTCTACAAAAAATGGATTTCTCATTTAAAAGGCATAATAAACGCAGAATCGACCATAGATTCGCATTGTGCACTTAGAATTGATCTATAATAAGTATTATAGGAGCTATGGCAATTGTCATATATTTGCTCTAAAAAAAAAATGCATGAATTATAGTTCATGGATTTTGCGATTTCTACAAAAAATGGATTTCTCATTTAAAAGGCATAATAAACGCAGAATCGACCATAGATTCGCATTGTGCTCTTAGAATTGATCTATAATAAGTATTATAGGAGCTATGGCAATTGTCATATATTTTCTCTAAAAAAATGCATGAATTATAGTTCATGGATTTTGCGATTTCTAGAAAAAATGGATTTCTCATTTAAAAGGCATAATAAACGCAGAATCGACCACAGATTCGCATTGTGCTCTTAGAATTGATCTATAATAAGTATTATAGGAGCTATCGCAATTGTCATATATTTTCTCTAAAAAAATGCATGAATTATAGTTCATGGATTTTGCGATTTCTACAAAAAATGGATTTCTCATTTAAAAGGCATAGTAAACGCAGAATCGACCATAGATTCGCATTGTGCTCTTAGAATTGATCTATAATAAGTATTATAGGAGCTATCGCAATTGTCATATATTTTCTCTAAAATAATGCATGAATTATAGTTCATAGATTTTGCGAATTCTACAAAAAATGGATTTCTCATTTAAAAGGCATAATAAACGCAGAATCGACCATAGAATCGCATTGTGCTCTTAGAATTGATCTATAATAAGTATTATAGGAGCTATGGCAATAGTCATATATTTGCTGTAAAAAAAATGTATGAATTATAGTTCATGGATTTTGCGATTTCTACAAAAAATGGATTTCTCATTTCAAAGGCATAATAAACGCAGAATCGACCATAGATTCGCATTGTGCTCTTAGAATTGATCTATAATAAGTATTATAGGAGCTATCGCAATTGTCATATATTTGCTCTAAAAAAATGCATGAATTATAGTTCATGGATTTTGCGATTTCTACAAAATATGGATTTCTCATTTAAAAGGCATAATAAACGCAGAATCGACCATAGATTCGCATTGTGCTCTTAGAATTGATCTATAATAAGTTATATCGGAGCTATCGCAATTGTCATATATTTGCTCTAAAAAAATGCATGATATATAGTTCATGGATTTTGCGATTTCTACAAAAAATGGATTTCTCATTTAAAAGGCATAATAAACGCAGAATCGACCATAGATTCGCATTGTGCACTTAGAATTGATCTATAATAAGTATTATAGGAGCTATGGCAATTGTCATATATTTGCTCTAAAAAAAAATGCATGAATTGTAGTTCATGGATTTTGCGATTTCTACAAAAAATGGATTTCTCATTTAAAAGGCATAATAAACGCAGAATCGACCATAGATTCGCATTGTGCTCGAAGAATTGATCTATAATACGTATTATAGGAGCTATCGAAATTGTCATATATTTGCTCTAAAAAAATGCATGAATTATAGTTCACGGATTTTGCGATTTCTACAAAAAATGGATTTCTCTTTTAAAAGGCATAGTAAACGCAGAATCGACCATAGATTCGCATTGTGCTCGAAGAATTGATCTATAATAAGTATTATAGGAGCTATCGCAATTGTCATATTTTTGCTCTAAAAAAATGCATGAATTATAGTTCATGGATTTTGCGATTTCTACAAAAAATGGATTTCTCATTTGAAAGGCATAATAAACGCAGAATCGACCATAGATTCGCATTGTTCACTTAGAATTGATCTATAATAAGTATTATAGGAGCTATGGCAATTGTCATATATTTGCTCTAAAATAAAATGCATGAATTATAGTTCATGGATTTTGCGATTTCTACAAAAAATGGATTTTTCATTTAAAAGGCATAATAAACGCAGAATCGACCATAGATTCGCATTGTGCTCTTAGAATTGATCTATAATAAGTATTATAGGAGCTATCGCTATTGTCATATATTTTCTCTAAAAAAATGCATGAATTATAGTTCATAGATTTTGCGATTTCTACAAAAAATGGATTTCTCATTTAAAAGGCATAATAAACGCAGATTCGACCATAGATTCGCATTGTGCTCTTAGAATTGATCTATAATAAGTATTATAGGAGCTATGGCAATTGTCATATATTTGCTGTAAAAAAAATGTATGAATTATAGTTCATGGATTTTGCGATTTCTACAAAAAATGGATTTCTCATTTAAAAGGCATAATAAACGCAGAATCGACCATAGATTCGCATTGTGCTCTTAGAATTGATCTATAATAAGTATTATAGGAGCTATCGCAATTGTCATATATTTGCTCTAAAAAAATGCATGAATTATAGTTCATGGATTTTGCGATTTCTACAAAATATGGATTTCTCATTTAAAAGGCATAATAAACGCAGAATCGACCATAGATTCGCATTGTGCTCTTAGAATTGATCTATAATAAGTTATATCGGAGCTATCGCAATTGTCATATATTTGCTCTAAAAAAATGCATGAATTATAGTTCATGGATTTTGCGATTTCTACAAAAAATGGATTTCTCATTTAAAAGGCATAATAAACGCAGAATCGACCATAGATTCGCATTGTGCACTTAGAATTGATCTATAATAAGTATTATAGGAGCTATGGCAATTGTCATATATTTGCTCTAAAAAAAAAATGCATGAATTATAGTTCATGGATTTTGCGATTTCTACAAAAAATGGATTTCTCATTTAAAAGGCATAATAAACGCAGAATCGACCATAGATTCGCATTGTGCTCTTAGAATTGATCTATAATAAGTATTATAGGAGCTATGGCAATTGTCATATATTTTCTCTAAAAAAATGCATGAATTATAGTTCATGGATTTTGCGATTTCTAGAAAAAATGGATTTCTCATTTAAAAGGCATAATAAACGCAGAATCGACCACAGATTCGCATTGTGCTCTTAGAATTGATCTATAATAAGTATTATAGGAGCTATCGCAATTGTCATATATTTTCTCTAAAAAAATGCATGAATTATAGTTCATGGATTTTGCGATTTCTACAAAAAATGGATTTCTCATTTAAAAGGCATAGTAAACGCAGAATCGACCATAGATTCGCATTGTGCTCTTAGAATTGATCTATAATAAGTATTATAGGAGCTATCGCAATTGTCATATATTTTCTCTAAAATAATGCATGAATTATAGTTCATAGATTTTGCGAATTCTACAAAAAATGGATTTCTCATTTAAAAGGCATAATAAACGCAGAATCGACCATAGAATCGCATTGTGCTCTTAGAATTGATCTATAATAAGTATTATAGGAGCTATGGCAATAGTCATATATTTGCTGTAAAAAAAATGTATGAATTATAGTTCATGGATTTTGCGATTTCTACAAAAAATGGATTTCTCATTTCAAAGGCATAATAAACGCAGAATCGACCATAGATTCGCATTGTGCTCTTAGAATTGATCTATAATAAGTATTATAGGAGCTATCGCAATTGTCATATATTTGCTCTAAAAAAATGCATGAATTATAGTTCATGGATTTTGCGATTTCTACAAAATATGGATTTCTCATTTAAAAGGCATAATAAACGCAGAATCGACCATAGATTCGCATTGTGCTCTTAGAATTGATCTATAATAAGTTATATCGGAGCTATCGCAATTGTCATATATTTGCTCTAAAAAAATGCATGATATATAGTTCATGGATTTTGCGATTTCTACAAAAAATGGATTTCTCATTTAAAAGGCATAATAAACGCAGAATCGACCATAGATTCGCATTGTGCACTTAGAATTGATCTATAATAAGTATTATAGGAGCTATGGCAATTGTCATATATTTGCTCTAAAAAAAATGCATGAATTATAGTTCATGGATTTTGCGATTTCTACAAAAAATGGATTTCTCATTTAAAAGGCATAATAAACGCAGAATCGACCATAGATTCACATTGTGCTCGAAGAATTGATCTATAATACGTATTATAGGAGCTATCGAAATTGTCATATATTTGCTCTAAAAAAATGCATGAATTATAGTTCACGGATTTTGCGATTTCTACAAAAAATGGATTTCTCTTTTAAAAGGCATAGTAAACGCAGAATCGACCATAGATTCGCATTGTGCTCGAAGAATTGATCTATAATAAGTATTATGGGAGCTATCGCAATTGTCATATTTTTGCTCTAAAAAAATGCATGAATTATAGTTCATGGATTTTGCGATTTCTACAAAAAATGGATTTCTCATTTGAAAGGCATAATAAACGCAGAATCGACCATAGATTCGCATTGTTCACTTAGAATTGATCTATAATAAGTATTATAGGAGCTATGGCAATTGTCATATATTTGCTCTAAAATAAAATGCATGAATTATAGTTCATGGATTTTGCGATTTCTACAAAAAATGGATTTCTCATTTAAAAGGCATAATAAACGCAGAATCGACCATAGATTCGCATTGTGCTCTTAGAATTGATCTATAATAAGTATTATAGGAGCTATCGCAATTGTCATATATTTTCTCTAAAAAAATGCATGAATTATAGTTCATAGATTTTGCGATTTCTACAAAAAATGGATTTCTCATTTAAAAGGCATAATAAACGCAGATTCGACCATAGATTCGCATTGTGCTCTTAGAATTGATCTATAATAAGTATTATAGGAGCTATGGCAATTGTCATATATTTGCTGTAAAATAAATGTATGAATTATAGTTCATGGATTTTGCGATTTCTACAAAAAATGGATTTCTCATTTAAAAGGCATAATAAACGCAGAATCGACCATAGATTCGCATTGTGCTCTTAGAATTGATCTATAATAAGTATTATAGGAGCTATCGCAATTGTCATATATTTGCTCTAAAAAAATGCATGAATTATAGTTCATGGATTTTGCGATTTCTACAAAATATGGATTTCTCATTTAAAAGGCATAATAAACGCAGAATCGACCATAGATTCGCATTGTGCTCTTAGAATTGATCTATAATAAGTTATATCGGAGCTATCGCAATTGTCATATATTTGCTCTAAAAAAATGCATGAATTATAGTTCATGGATTTTGCGATTTCTACAAAAAATGGATTTCTCATTTAAAAGGCATAATAAACGCAGAATCGACCATAGATTCGCATTGTGCACTTAGAATTGATCTATAATAAGTATTATAGGAGCTATGGCAATTGTCATATATTTGCTCTAAAAAAAAAATGCATGAATTATAGTTCATGGATTTTGCGATTTCTACAAAAAATGGATTTCTCATTTAAAAGGCATAATAAACGCAGAATCGACCATAGATTCGCATTGTGCTCTTAGAATTGATCTATAATAAGTATTATAGGAGCTATGGCAATTGTCATATATTTTCTCTAAAAAAATGCATGAATTATAGTTCATGGATTTTGCGATTTCTAGAAAAAATGGATTTCTCATTTAAAAGGCATAATAAACGCAGAATCGACCACAGATTCGCATTGTGCTCTTAGAATTGATCTATAATAAGTATTATAGGAGCTATCGCAATTGTCATATATTTTCTCTAAAAAAATGCATGAATTATAGTTCATGGATTTTGCGATTTCTACAAAAAATGGATTTCTCATTTAAAAGGCATAGTAAACGCAGAATCGACCATAGATTCGCATTGTGCTCTTAGAATTGATCTATAATAAGTATTATAGGAGCTATCGCAATTGTCATATATTTTCTCTAAAATAATGCATGAATTATAGTTCATAGATTTTGCGAATTCTACAAAAAATGGATTTCTCATTTAAAAGGCATAATAAACGCAGAATCGACCATAGAATCGCATTGTGCTCTTAGAATTGATCTATAATAAGTATTATAGGAGCTATGGCAATAGTCATATATTTGCTGTAAAAAAAATGTATGAATTATAGTTCATGGATTTTGCGATTTCTACAAAAAATGGATTTCTCATTTCAAAGGCATAATAAACGCAGAATCGACCATAGATTCGCATTGTGCTCTTAGAATTGATCTATAATAAGTATTATAGGAGCTATCGCAATTGTCATATATTTGCTCTAAAAAAATGCATGAATTATAGTTCATGGATTTTGCGATTTCTACAAAATATGGATTTCTCATTTAAAAGGCATAATAAACGCAGAATCGACCATAGATTCGCATTGTGCTCTTAGAATTGATCTATAATAAGTTATATCGGAGCTATCGCAATTGTCATATATTTGCTCTAAAAAAATGCATGAATTATAGTTCATGGATTTTGCGATTTCTACAAAAAATGGATTTCTCATTTAAAAGGCATAATAAACGCAGAATCGACCATAGATTCGCATTGTTCACTTAGAATTGATCTATAATAAGTATTATAGGAGCTATCGCAATTGTCATATATTTTCTCTAAAAAAATGCATGAATTATAGATCATGGATTTTGCGATTTCTACAAAAAATGGATTTCTCATTTAAAAGGCATAATAAACGAAGAATCGACCATAGATTCGCATTGTGCTCTTAGAATTGATCTATAATAGGTATTATAGGAGCTATGGCAATTGTCATATATTTGCTCTAAAAAAAATGCATGAATTATAGTTCATGGATTTTGCGATTTCTACAAAAAATGGATTTCTCATTTAAAAGGCATAGTAAACGCAGAATCGACCATAGATTCGCATTGTGCTCGAAGAATTGATCTATAATACGTATTATAGGAGCTATCGAAATTGTCATATATTTGCTCTAAAAAAATGCATGAATTATAGTTCATGGATTTTGCGATTTCTACAAAAAATGGATTTCTCTTTTAAAAGGCATAGTAAACGCAGAATCGACCATAGATTCGCATTGTGCTCGAAGAATTGATCTATAATAAGTATTATAGGAGCTATCGCAATTGTCATATTTTTGCTCTAAAAAAATGCATGAATTATAGTTCATGGATTTTGCGATTTCTACAAAAAATGGATTTCTCATTTGAAAGGCATAATAAACGCAGAATCGACCATAGATTCGCATTGTGCTCTTAGAATTGATCTATAATAAGTATTATAGGAGCTATCGCAATTGTCATATATTTTCTCTAAAAAAATGCATGAATTATAGTTCATAGATTTTGCGATTTCTACAAAAAATGGATTTCTCATTTAAAAGGCATAATAAACGCAGATTCGACCATAGATTCGCATTGTGCTCTTAGAATTGATCTATAATAAGTATTATAGGAGCTATGGCAATTGTCATATATTTGCTGTAAAAAAAATGTATGAATTATAGTTCATGGATTTTGCGATTTCTACAAAAAATGGATTTCTCATTTAAAAGGCATAATAAACGCAGAATCGACCATAGATTCGCATTGTGCTCTTAGAATTGATCTATAATAAGTATTATAGGAGCTATCGCAATTGTCATATATTTGCTCTAAAAAAATGCATGAATTATAGTTCATGGATTTTGCGATTTCTACAAAATATGGATTTCTCATTTAAAAGGCATAATAAACGCAGAATCGACCATAGATTCGCATTGTGCTCTTAGAATTGATCTATAATAAGTATTATAGGAGCTATGGCAATTGTCATATATTTTCTCTAAAAAAATGCATGAATTATAGTTCATGGATTTTGCGATTTCTAGAAAAAATGGATTTCTCATTTAAAAGGCATAATAAACGCAGAATCGACCACAGATTCGCATTGTGCTCTTAGAATTGATCTATAATAAGTATTATAGGAGCTATCGCAATTGTCATATATTTTCTCTAAAAAAATGCATGAATTATAGTTCATGGATTTTGCGATTTCTACAAAAAATGGATTTCTCATTTAAAAGGCATAGTAAACGCAGAATCGACCATAGATTCGCATTGTGCTCTTAGAATTGATCTATAATAAGTATTATAGGAGCTATCGCAATTGTCATATATTTTCTCTAAAATAATGCATGAATTATAGTTCATAGATTTTGCGAATTCTACAAAAAATGGATTTCTCATTTAAAAGGCATAATAAACGCAGAATCGACCATAGAATCGCATTGTGCTCTTAGAATTGATCTATAATAAGTATTATAGGAGCTATGGCAATAGTCATATATTTGCTGTAAAAAAAATGTATGAATTATAGTTCATGGATTTTCCGATTTCTACAAAAAATGGATTTCTCATTTCAAAGGCATAGTAAACGCAGAATCGACCATAGATTCGCATTGTGCTCGAAGAATTGATCTATAATACGTATTATAGGAGCTATCGAAATTGTCATATATTTGCTCTAAAAAAATGCATGAATTATAGTTCATGGATTTTGCGATTTCTACAAAAAATGGATTTCTCTTTTAAAAGGCATAGTAAACGCAGAATCGACCATAGATTCGCATTGTGCTCGAAGAATTGATCTATAATAAGTATTATAGGAGCTATCGCAATTGTCATATTTTTGCTCTAAAAAAATGCATGAATTATAGTTCATGGATTTTGCGATTTCTACAAAAAATGGATTTCTCATTTGAAAGGCATAATAAACGCAGAATCGACCATAGATTCGCATTGTTCACTTAGAATTGATCTATAATAAGTATTATAGGAGCTATGGCAATTGTCATATATTTGCTCTAAAATAAAATGCATGAATTATAGTTCATGGATTTTGCGATTTCTACAAAAAATGGATTTCTCATTTAAAAGGCATAATAAACGCAGAATCGACCATAGATTCGCATTGTGCTCTTAGAATTGATCTATAATAAGTATTATAGGAGCTATCGCAATTGTCATATATTTTCTCTAAAAAAATGCATGAATTATAGTTCATAGATTTTGCGATTTCTACAAAAAATGGATTTCTCATTTAAAAGGCACAATAAACGCAGATTTGACCATAGATTCGCATTGTGCTCTTAGAATTGATCTATAATAAGTATTATAGGAGCTATGGCAATTGTCATATATTTGCTGTAAAAAAAATGTATGAATTATAGTTCATGGATTTTGCGATTTCTACAAAAAATGGATTTCTCATTTAAAAGGCATAATAAACGCAGAATCGACCATAGATTCGCATTGTGCTCTTAGAATTGATCTATAATAAGTATTATAGGAGCTATCGCAATTGTCATATATTTGCTCTAAAAAAATGCATGAATTATAGTTCATGGATTTTGCGATTTCTACAAAATATGGATTTCTCATTTAAAAGGCATAATAAACGCAGAATCGACCATAGATTCGCATTGTGCTCTTAGAATTGATCTATAATAAGTTATATCGGAGCTATCGCAATTGTCATATATTTGCTCTAAAAAAATGCATGAATTATAGTTCATGGATTTTGCGATTTCTACAAAAAATGGATTTCTCATTTAAAAGGCATAATAAACGCAGAATCGACCATAGATTCGCCTTGTGCACTTAGAATTGATCTATAATAAGTATTATAGGAGCTATGGCAATTGTCATATATTTGCTCTAAAAAAAAATGCATGAATTATAGTTCATGGATTTTGCGATTTCTACAAAAAATGGATTTCTCATTTAAAAGGCATAATAAACGCAGAATCGACCATAGATTCGCATTGTGCTCTTAGAATTGATCTATAATAAGTATTATAGGAGCTATGGCAATTGTCATATATTTTCTCTAAAAAAATGCATGAATTATAGTTCATGGATTTTGCGATTTCTAGAAAAAATGGATTTCTCATTTAAAAGGCATAATAAACGCAGAATCGACCACAGATTCGCATTGTGCTCTTAGAATTGATCTATAATAAGTATTATAGGAGCTATCGCAATTGTCATATATTTTCTCTAAAAAAATGCATGAATTATAGTTCATGGATTTTGCGATTTCTACAAAAAATGGATTTCTCATTTAAAAGGCATAGTAAACGCAGAATCGACCATAGATTCGCATTGTGCTCTTAGAATTGATCTATAATAAGTATTATAGGAGCTATCGCAATTGTCATATATTTTCTCTAAAATAATGCATGAATTATAGTTCATAGATTTTGCGAATTTTACAAAAAATGGATTTCTCATTTAAAAGGCATAATAAACGCAGAATCGACCATAGAATCGCATTGTGCTCTTAGAATTGATCTATAATAAGTATTATAGGAGCTATGGCAATAGTCATATATTTGCTGTAAAAAAAATGTATGAATTATAGTTCATGGATTTTCCGATTTCTACAAAAAATGGATTTCTCATTTCAAAGGCATAATAAACGCAGAATCGACCATAGATTCGCATTGTGCTCTTAGAATTGATCTATAATAAGTATTATAGGAGCTATCGCAATTGTCATATATTTGCTCTAAAAAAATGCATGAATTATAGTTCATGGATTTTGCGATTTCTACAAAATATGGATTTCTCATTTAAAAGGCATAATAAACGCAGAATCGACCATAGATTCGCATTGTGCTCTTAGAATTGATCTATAATAAGTTATATCGGAGCTATCGCAATTGTCATATATTTGCTCTAAAAAAATGCATGAATTATAGTTCATGGATTTTGCGATTTCTACAAAAAATGGATTTCTCATTTAAAAGGCATAATAAACGCAGAATCGACCATAGATTCGCATTGTGCACTTAGAATTGATCTATAATAAGTATTATAGGAGCTATGGCAATTGTCATATATTTGCTCTAAAAAAAAATGCATGAATTATAGTTCATGGATTTTGCGATTTCTACAAAAAATGGATTTCTCATTTAAAAGGCATAATAAACGCAGAATCGCCCATAGATTCGCATTGTGCTCTTAGAATTGATCTATAATAAGTATTATAGGAGCTATGGCAATTGTCATATATTTTCTCTAAAAAAATGCATGAATTATAGTTCATGGATTTTGCGATTTCTACAAAAAATGGATTTCTCATTTAAAAGGCATAATAAACGCAGAATCGACCATAGATTCGCATTGTGCTCTTAGAATTGATCTATAATAAGTATTATAGGAGCTATCGCAATTGTCATATATTTTCTCTAAAAAAATGCATGATTTATAGTTCATAGATTTTGCGAATTCTACAAAAAATGGATTTCTCATTTAAAAGGCATAATAAACGCAGAATCGACCATAGAATCGCATTGTGCTCTTAGAAATGATCTATAATAAATATTATAGGAGCTATCGCAATTGTCATATATTTGCTCTAAAAAAATGCATGAATTATAGTTCATGGATTTTGCGATTTCTACAAAAAATGGATTTCTCTTTTAAAAGGCATAGTAAACGCAGAATCGACCATAGATTCGCATTGTGCTCGAAGAATTGATCTATAATAAGTATTATAGGAGCTATCGCAATTGTCATATATTTGCTCTAAAAAAATGCATGAATTATAGTTCATGGATTTTGCGATTTCTACAAAAAATGGATTTCTCATTTAAAAGGCATAATAAACGCAGAATCGACCATAGATTCGCATTGTGCTCTTAGAATTGATCTATAATAAGTATTATAGGAGCTATGGCAATTGTCATATATTTGCTGTAAAAAAAATGTATGAATTATAGTTCATGGATTTTGCGATTTCTACAAAAAATGGATTTCTCATTTAAAAGGCATAATAAACGCAGAATCGACCATAGATTCGCATTGTGCTCTTAGAATTGATCTATAATAAGTATTATAGGAGCTATGGCAATTGTCATATATTTGCTCTAAAAAAAAATGCATGAATTATAGTTCATGGATTTTGCGATTTCTACAAAAAATGGATTTCTCATTTAAAAGGCATAATAAACGCAGAATCGACCATAGATTCGCATTGTGCACTTAGAATTGATCTATAATAAGTATTATAGGAGCTATGGCAATTGTCATATATTTGCTCTAAAAAAAAATGCATGAATTATAGTTCATGGATTTTGCGATTTCTACAAAAAATGGATTTCTCATTTAAAAGGCATAATAAACGCAGAATCGACCATAGATTCGCATTGTTCACTTAGAATTGATCTATAATAAGTATTATAGGAGCTATCGCAATTGTCATATATTTTCTCTAAAAAAATGCATGAATTATAGTTCATGGATTTTGCGATTTCTACAAAAAATGGATTTCTCATTTAAAAGGCATAATAAACGAAGAATCGACCATAGATTCGCATTGTGCTCTTAGAATTGATCTATAATAGGTATTATAGGAGCTATGGCAATTGTCATATATTTGCTCTAAAAAAAATGCATGAATTATAGTTCATGGATTTTGCGATTTCTACAAAAAATGGATTTCTCATTTAAAAGGCATAGTAAACGCAGAATCGACCATAGATTCGCATTGTGCTCGAAGAATTGATCTATAATACGTATTATAGGAGCTATCGAAATTGTCATATATTTGCTCTAAAAAAATGCATGAATTATAGTTCATGGATTTTGCGATTTCTACAAAAAATGGATTTCTCTTTTAAAAGGCATAGTAAACGCAGAATCGACCATAGATTCGCATTGTGCTCGAAGAATTGATCTATAATAAGTATTATAGGAGCTATCGCAATTGTCATATTTTTGCTCTAAAAAAATGCATGAATTATAGTTCATGGATTTTGCGATTTCTACAAAAAATGGATTTCTCATTTGAAAGGCATAATAAACGCAGAATCGACCATAGATTCGCATTGTGCTCTTAGAATTGATCTATAATAAGTATTATAGGAGCTATCGCAATTGTCATATATTTTCTCTAAAAAAATGCATGAATTATAGTTCATAGATTTTGCGATTTCTACAAAAAATGGATTTCTCATTTAAAAGGCATAATAAACGCAGATTCGACCATAGATTCGCATTGTGCTCTTAGAATTGATCTATAATAAGTATTATAGGAGCTATGGCAATTGTCATATATTTGCTGTAAAAAAAATGTATGAATTATAGTTCATGGATTTTGCGATTTCTACAAAAAATGGATTTCTCATTTAAAAGGCATAATAAACGCAGAATCGACCATAGATTCGCATTGTGCTCTTAGAATTGATCTATAATAAGTATTATAGGAGCTATCGCAATTGTCATATATTTGCTCTAAAAAAATGCATGAATTATAGTTCATGGATTTTGCGATTTCTACAAAATATGGATTTCTCATTTAAAAGGCATAATAAACGCAGAATCGACCATAGATTCGCATTGTGCTCTTAGAATTGATCTATAATAAGTTATATCGGAGCTATCGCAATTGTCATATATTTGCTCTAAAAAAATGCATGAATTATAGTTCATGGATTTTGCGATTTCTACAAAAAATGGATTTCTCATTTAAAAGGTATAATAAACGCAGAATCGACCATAGATTCGCATTGTGCACTTAGAATTGATCTATAATAAGTATTATAGGAGCTATGGCAATTGTCATATATTTGCTCTAAAAAAAAAATGCATGAATTATAGTTCATGGATTTTGCGATTTCTACAAAAAATGGATTTCTCATTTAAAAGGCATAATAAACGCAGAATCGACCATAGATTCGCATTATGCTCTTAGAATTGATCTATAATAAGTATTATAGGAGCTATGGCAATTGTCATATATTTTCTCTAAAAAAATGCATGAATTATAGTTCATGGATTTTGCGATTTCTAGAAAAAATGGATTTCTCATTTAAAAGGCATAATAAACGCAGAATCGACCACAGATTCGCATTGTGCTCTTAGAATTGATCTATAATAAGTATTATAGGAGCTATCGCAATTGTCATATATTTTCTCTAAAAAAATGCATGAATTATAGTTCATGGATTTTGCGATTTCTACAAAAAATGGATTTCTCATTTAAAAGGCATAGTAAACGCAGAATCGACCATAGATTCGCATTGTGCTCTTAGAATTGATCTATAATAAGTATTATAGGAGCTATCGCAATTGTCATATATTTTCTCTAAAAAAATGCATGAATTATAGTTCATGGATTTTGCGATTTCTACAAAAAATGGATTTCTCATTTAAAAGGCATAATAAACGCAGAATCGACCATAGATTCGCATTGTGCTCTTAGAATTGATCTATAATAAGTATTATAGGAGCTATCGCAATTGTCATATATTTTCTCTAAAAAAATGCATGATTTATAGTTCATAGATTTTGCGAATTCTACAAAAAATGGATTTCTCATTTAAAAGGCATAATAAACGCAGAATCGACCATAGAATCGCATTGTGCTCTTAGAAATGATCTATAATAAATATTATAGGAGCTATCGCAATTGTCATATATTTGCTCTAAAAAAATGCATGAATTATAGTTCATGGATTTTGCGATTTCTACAAAAAATGGATTTCTCTTTTAAAAGGCATAGTAAACGCAGAATCGACCATAGATTCGCATTGTGCTCGAAGAATTGATCTATAATAAGTATTATAGGAGCTATCGCAATTGTCATATATTTGCTCTAAAAAAATGCATGAATTATAGTTCATGGATTTTGCGATTTCTACAAAAAATGGATTTCTCATTTAAAAGGCATAATAAACGCAGAATCGACCATAGATTCGCATTGTGCTCTTAGAATTGATCTATAATAAGTATTATAGGAGCTATGGCAATTGTCATATATTTGCTGTAAAAAAAATGTATGAATTATAGTTCATGGATTTTGCGATTTCTACAAAAAATGGATTTCTCATTTAAAAGGCATAATAAACGCAGAATCGACCATAGATTCGCATTGTGCTCTTAGAATTGATCTATAATAAGTATTATAGGAGCTATGGCAATTGTCATATATTTGCTCTAAAAAAAAATGCATGAATTATAGTTCATGGATTTTGCGATTTCTACAAAAAATGGATTTCTCATTTAAAAGGCATAATAAACGCAGAATCGACCATAGATTCGCATTGTGCACTTAGAATTGATCTATAATAAGTATTATAGGAGCTATGGCAATTGTCATATATTTGCTCTAAAAAAAAATGCATGAATTATAGTTCATGGATTTTGCGATTTCTACAAAAAATGGATTTCTCATTTAAAAGGCATAATAAACGCAGAATCGACCATAGATTCGCATTGTTCACTTAGAATTGATCTATAATAAGTATTATAGGAGCTATCGCAATTGTCATATATTTTCTCTAAAAAAATGCATGAATTATAGTTCATGGATTTTGCGATTTCTACAAAAAATGGATTTCTCATTTAAAAGGCATAATAAACGAAGAATCGACCATAGATTCGCATTGTGCTCTTAGAATTGATCTATAATAGGTATTATAGGAGCTATGGCAATTGTCATATATTTGCTCTAAAAAAAATGCATGAATTATAGTTCATGGATTTTGCGATTTCTACAAAAAATGGATTTCTCATTTAAAAGGCATAGTAAACGCAGAATCGACCATAGATTCGCATTGTGCTCGAAGAATTGATCTATAATACGTATTATAGGAGCTATCGAAATTGTCATATATTTGCTCTAAAAAAATGCATGAATTAGAGTTCATGGATTTTGCGATTTCTACAAAAAATGGATTTCTCTTTTAAAAGGCATAGTAAACGCAGAATCGACCATAGATTCGCATTGTGCTCGAAGAATTGATCTATAATAAGTATTATAGGAGCTATCGCAATTGTCATATTTTTGCTCTAAAAAAATGCATGAATTATAGTTCATGGATTTTGCGATTTCTACAAAAAATGGATTTCTCATTTGAAAGGCATAATAAACGCAGAATCGACCATAGATTCGCATTGTGCTCTTAGAATTGATCTATAATAAGTATTATAGGAGCTATCGCAATTGTCATATATTTTCTCTAAAAAAATGCATGAATTATAGTTCATAGATTTTGCGATTTCTACAAAAAATGGATTTCTCATTTAAAAGGCATAATAAACGCAGATTCGACCATAGATTCGCATTGTGCTCTTAGAATTGATCTATAATAAGTATTATAGGAGCTATGGCAATTGTCATATATTTGCTGTAAAAAAAATGTATGAATTATAGTTCATGGATTTTGCGATTTCTACAAAAAATGGATTTCTCATTTAAAAGGCATAATAAACGCAGAATCGACCATAGATTCGCATTGTGCTCTTAGAATTGATCTATAATAAGTATTATAGGAGCTATCGCAATTGTCATATATTTGCTCTAAAAAAATGCATGAATTATAGTTCATGGATTTTGCGATTTCTACAAAATATGGATTTCTCATTTAAAAGGCATAATAAACGCAGAATCGACCATAGATTCGCATTGTGCTCTTAGAATTGATCTATAATAAGTTATATCGGAGCTATCGCAATTGTCATATATTTGCTCTAAAAAAATGCATGAATTATAGTTCATGGATTTTGCGATTTCTACAAAAAATGGATTTCTCATTTAAAAGGCATAATAAACGCAGAATCGACCATAGATTCGCATTGTGCACTTAGAATTGATCTATAATAAGTATTATAGGAGCTATGGCAATTGTCATATATTTGCTCTAAAAAAAAAATGCATGAATTATAGTTCATGGATTTTGCGATTTCTACAAAAAATGGATTTCTCATTTAAAAGGCATAATAAACGCAGAATCGACCATAGATTCGCATTATGCTCTTAGAATTGATCTATAATAAGTATTATAGGAGCTATGGCAATTGTCATATATTTTCTCTAAAAAAATGCATGAATTATAGTTCATGGATTTTGCGATTTCTAGAAAAAATGGATTTCTCATTTAAAAGGCATAATAAACGCAGAATCGACCACAGATTCGCATTGTGCTCTTAGAATTGATCTATAATAAGTATTATAGGAGCTATCGCAATTGTCATATATTTTCTCTAAAAAAATGCATGAATTATAGTTCATGGATTTTGCGATTTCTACAAAAAATGGATTTCTCATTTAAAAGGCATAGTAAACGCAGAATCGACCATAGATTCGCATTGTGCTCTTAGAATTGATCTATAATAAGTATTATAGGAGCTATCGCAATTGTCATATATTTTCTCTAAAATAATGCATGAATTATAGTTCATAGATTTTGCGAATTCTACAAAAAATGGATTTCTCATTTAAAAGGCATAATAAACGCAGAATCGACCATAGAATCGCATTGTGCTCTTAGAATTGATCTATAATAAGTATTATAGGAGCTATGGCAATAGTCATATATTTGCTGTAAAAAAAATGTATGAATTATAGTTCATGGATTTTGCGATTTCTACAAAAAATGGATTTCTCATTTCAAAGGCATAATAAACGCAGAATCGACCATAGATTCGCATTGTGCTCTTAGAATTGATCTATAATAAGTATTATAGGAGCTATCGCAATTGTCATATATTTGCTCTAAAAAAATGCATGAATTATAGTTCATGGATTTTGCGATTTCTACAAAATATGGATTTCTCATTTAAAAGGCATAATAAACGCAGAATCGACCATAGATTCGCATTGTGCTCTTAGAATTGATCTATAATAAGTTATATCGGAGCTATCGCAATTGTCATATATTTGCTCTAAAAAAATGCATGAATTATAGTTCATGGATTTTGCGATTTCTACAAAAAATGGATTTCTCATTTAAAAGGCATAATAAACGCAGAATCGACCATAGATTCGCATTGTGCACTTAGAATTGATCTATAATAAGTATTATAGGAGCTATGGCAATTGTCATATATTTGCTCTAAAAAAAAAATGCATGAATTATAGTTCATGGATTTTGCGATTTCTACAAAAAATGGATTTCTCATTTAAAAGGCATAATAAACGCAGAATCGACCATAGATTCGCATTGTTCACTTAGAATTGATCTATAATAAGTATTATAGGAGCTATCGCAATTGTCATATATTTTCTCTAAAAAAATGCATGAATTATAGATCATGGATTTTGCGATTTCTACAAAAAATGGATTTCTCATTTAAAAGGCATAATAAACGAAGAATCGACCATAGATTCGCATTGTGCTCTTAGAATTGATCTATAATAGGTATTATAGGAGCTATGGCAATTGTCATATATTTGCTCTAAAAAAAATGCATGAATTATAGTTCATGGATTTTGCGATTTCTACAAAAAATGGATTTCTCATTTAAAAGGCATAGTAAACGCAGAATCGACCATAGATTCGCATTGTGCACTTAGAATTGATCTATAATAAGTATTATAGGAGCTATGGCAATTGTCATATATTTGCTCTAAAAAAAAAATGCATGAATTATAGTTCATGGATTTTGCGATTTCTACAAAAAATGGATTTCTCATTTAAAAGGCATAATAAACGCAGAATCGACCATAGATTCGCATTATGCTCTTAGAATTGATCTATAATAAGTATTATAGGAGCTATGGCAATTGTCATATATTTTCTCTAAAAAAATGCATGAATTATAGTTCATGGATTTTGCGATTTCTAGAAAAAATGGATTTCTCATTTAAAAGGCATAATAAACGCAGAATCGACCACAGATTCGCATTGTGCTCTTAGAATTGATCTATAATAAGTATTATAGGAGCTATCGCAATTGTCATATATTTTCTCTAAAAAAATGCATGAATTATAGTTCATGGATTTTGCGATTTCTACAAAAAATGGATTTCTCATTTAAAAGGCATAGTAAACGCAGAATCGACCATAGATTCGCATTGTGCTCTTAGAATTGATCTATAATAAGTATTATAGGAGCTATCGCAATTGTCATATATTTTCTCTAAAATAATGCATGAATTATAGTTCATAGATTTTGCGAATTCTACAAAAAATGGATTTCTCATTTAAAAGGCATAATAAACGCAGAATCGACCATAGAATCGCATTGTGCTCTTAGAATTGATCTATAATAAGTATTATAGGAGCTATGGCAATAGTCATATATTTGCTGTAAAAAAAATGTATGAATTATAGTTCATGGATTTTGCGATTTCTACAAAAAATGGATTTCTCATTTCAAAGGCATAATAAACGCAGAATCGACCATAGATTCGCATTGTGCTCTTAGAATTGATCTATAATAAGTATTATAGGAGCTATCGCAATTGTCATATATTTGCTCTAAAAAAATGCATGAATTATAGTTCATGGATTTTGCGATTTCTACAAAATATGGATTTCTCATTTAAAAGGCATAATAAACGCAGAATCGACCATAGATTCGCATTGTGCTCTTAGAATTGATCTATAATAAGTTATATCGGAGCTATCGCAATTGTCATATATTTGCTCTAAAAAAATGCATGAATTATAGTTCATGGATTTTGCGATTTCTACAAAAAATGGATTTCTCATTTAAAAGGCATAATAAACGCAGAATCGACCATAGATTCGCATTGTGCACTTAGAATTGATCTATAATAAGTATTATAGGAGCTATGGCAATTGTCATATATTTGCTCTAAAAAAAAAATGCATGAATTATAGTTCATGGATTTTGCGATTTCTACAAAAAATGGATTTCTCATTTAAAAGGCATAATAAACGCAGAATCGACCATAGATTCGCATTGTTCACTTAGAATTGATCTATAATAAGTATTATAGGAGCTATCGCAATTGTCATATATTTTCTCTAAAAAAATGCATGAATTATAGATCATGGATTTTGCGATTTCTACAAAAAATGGATTTCTCATTTAAAAGGCATAATAAACGCAGAATCGACCATAGATTCGCATTGTGCTCTTAGAATTGATCTATAATAAGTATTATAGGAGCTATCGCAATTGTCATATATTTTCTCTAAAAAAATGCATGAATTATAGTTCATAGATTTTGCGATTTCTACAAAAAATGGATTTCTCATTTAAAAGGCATAATAAACGCAGATTCGACCATAGATTCGCATTGTGCTCTTAGAATTGATCTATAATAAGTATTATAGGAGCTATGGCAATTGTCATATATTTGCTGTAAAAAAAATGTATGAATTATAGTTCATGGATTTTGCGATTTCTACAAAAAATGGATTTCTCATTTAAAAGGCATAATAAACGCAGAATCGACCATAGATTCGCATTGTGCTCTTAGAATTGATCTATAATAAGTATTATAGGAGCTATCGCAATTGTCATATATTTGCTCTAAAAAAATGCATGAATTATAGTTCATGGATTTTGCGATTTCTACAAAATATGGATTTCTCATTTAAAAGGCATAATAAACGCAGAATCGACCATAGATTCGCATTGTGCTCTTAGAATTGATCTATAATAAGTTATATCGGAGCTATCGCAATTGTCATATATTTGCTCTAAAAAAATGCATGAATTATAGTTCATGGATTTTGCGATTTCTACAAAAAATGGATTTCTCATTTAAAAGGCATAATAAACGCAGAATCGACCATAGATTCGCATTGTGCTCTTAGAATTGATCTATAATAAGTATTATAGGAGCTATGGCAATTGTCATATATTTTCTCTAAAAAAATGCATGAATTATAGTTCATGGATTTTGCGATTTCTAGAAAAAATGGATTTCTCATTTAAAAGGCATAATAAACGCAGAATCGACCACAGATTCGCATTGTGCTCTTAGAATTGATCTATAATAAGTATTATAGGAGCTATCGCAATTGTCATATATTTTCTCTAAAAAAATGCATGAATTATAGTTCATGGATTTTGCGATTTCTACAAAAAATGGATTTCTCATTTAAAAGGCATAGTAAACGCAGAATCGACCATAGATTCGCATTGTGCTCTTAGAATTGATCTATAATAAGTATTATAGGAGCTATCGCAATTGTCATATATTTTCTCTAAAATAATGCATGAATTATAGTTCATAGATTTTGCGAATTCTACAAAAAATGGATTTCTCATTTAAAAGGCATAATAAACGCAGAATCGACCATAGAATCGCATTGTGCTCTTAGAATTGATCTATAATAAGTATTATAGGAGCTATGGCAATAGTCATATATTTGCTGTAAAAAAATGTATGAATTATAGTTCATGGATTTTGCGATTTCTACAAAAAATGGATTTCTCATTTCAAAGGCATAATAAACGCAGAATCGACCATAGATTCGCATTGTGCTCTTAGAATTGATCTATAATAAGTATTATAGGAGCTATCGCAATTGTCATATATTTGCTCTAAAAAAATGCATGAATTATAGTTCATGGATTTTGCGATTTCTACAAAATATGGATTTCTCATTTAAAAGGCATAATAAACGCAGAATCGACCATAGATTCGCATTGTGCACTTAGAATTGATCTATAATAAGTATTATAGGAGCTATGGCAATTGTCATATATTTGCTCTAAAAAAAAATGCATGAATTATAGTTCATGGATTTTGCGATTTCTACAAAAAATGGATTTCTCATTTAAAAGGCATAATAAACGCAGAATCGCCCATAGATTCGCATTGTGCTCTTAGAATTGATCTATAATAAGTATTATAGGAGCTATGGCAATTGTCATATATTTTCTCTAAAAAAATGCATGAATTATAGTTCATGGATTTTGCGATTTCTACAAAAAATGGATTTCTCATTTAAAAGGCATAATAAACGCAGAATCGACCATAGATTCGCATTGTGCTCTTAGAATTGATCTATAATAAGTATTATAGGAGCTATCGCAATTGTCATATATTTTCTCTAAAAAAATGCATGATTTATAGTTCATAGATTTTGCGAATTCTACAAAAAATGGATTTCTCATTTAAAAGGCATAATAAACGCAGAATCGACCATAGAATCGCATTGTGCTCTTAGAAATGATCTATAATAAATATTATAGGAGCTATCGCAATTGTCATATATTTGCTCTAAAAAAATGCATGAATTATAGTTCATGGATTTTGCGATTTCTACAAAAAATGGATTTCTCTTTTAAAAGGCATAGTAAACGCAGAATCGACCATAGATTCGCATTGTGCTCGAAGAATTGATCTATAATAAGTATTATAGGAGCTATCGCAATTGTCATATATTTGCTCTAAAAAAATGCATGAATTATAGTTCATGGATTTTGCGATTTCTACAAAAAATGGATTTCTCATTTAAAAGGCATAATAAACGCAGAATCGACCATAGATTCGCATTGTGCTCTTAGAATTGATCTATAATAAGTATTATAGGAGCTATGGCAATTGTCATATATTTGCTGTAAAAAAAATGTATGAATTATAGTTCATGGATTTTGCGATTTCTACAAAAAATGGATTTCTCATTTAAAAGGCATAATAAACGCAGAATCGACCATAGATTCGCATTGTGCTCTTAGAATTGATCTATAATAAGTATTATAGGAGCTATGGCAATTGTCATATATTTGCTCTAAAAAAAAATGCATGAATTATAGTTCATGGATTTTGCGATTTCTACAAAAAATGGATTTCTCATTTAAAAGGCATAATAAACGCAGAATCGACCATATATATGAAGCACACATAGTATATAAGCTTATGTAGGATAGCATCCATGCTGGTTAGCATAGTATTTATGTAGGTTTACACGCATATCTGTTTAGCACAGTATGTAGGCTTAGCATATTATTTATGTAGGTTTACAAGCATATTTGTTTAACACACTATATAAGCTATCATTCATCCTGGCTTAACATAGGCCTATGCGGGTAACGGGGATATTTGCCCAATACAGGATGTATATAGGTTAACCTGCATATTGGTTTAACAGCGTATATATGGCTATTTAGAGTATATTGCATGCTGGTTTAACATAGTATATATGCCTATATTGGTTAGCATTGTATGTATATAGGTTGCGTAACTTTTTTAAATTATATTGTAATATTTGTTGACCGTCATGGGCGTGATAGGTTATGCATTGTTAGCTATACCATATAGTACTTCCCGTATTATACGGTTGCCAGGTTCTACCTGATAGACGAGGTGAAACTAGCTCAGATCATATAGGCCTTGGCCAGTGGTTTACCGACATAGTAGGCACATTTAGGGATTCATGTAAGTCGGCTTGGCATAGTATGCAGGTTTACACGCATGTTTGTTTAACACATTATGTGTACCATCATGTATGTAGGCTTAACGTGGTATATACGCCCATGTATGATAGCTTGCATGTTGACTTAGCATCGTTTTAGGATCGTTTTATAACATATATTTATTCACGTTTTGTGATAGGCCTCATTATTAGTGTTTCTCCATATATACCTTTATATCTAGATACATTTACAGCTATAGGAGATGTCCATTGAGGCTATTTGATTATTTACACTGATTTCTGATTATATATATGTAGGCCTTGGTATGCCTACAGTACACAGTAATTTGATACAGTAATCAAAACATAAACACGTGCCTAGATTCACAACGACACAACCGTGCGGGTTTTTATGCCTGCTATAGTGGTCGCCGACAGCCGTTGCGGTTTTTAGATAATGCGTTATCTCTGCATGTCTTTACATGTCTAACACACGGTCAAGCGTATTCCCTGAAACGACGGGGCTTTATTGCTTTGTTTATTATTTTGTAGCATAGACAAATTTTGACAATCATAACCCTTGCCCCCTCTAGTTATGGAGGGCCTAATACCTGAGTCGCTCGAACGCCGATACGTCGTCAAATATATTAAACCTTTACGTGGGCTTGATAGGTTATGCATTGGTAGATGTACCATATAGTACCTCCCATATTATACGGTTGCCAGGATCAACCTGATAGAAGAGGTGAAAATAGCTCAGGTCATAAGGGTTTGGCCTGTGGTTTACAAACATAGTAGGCCCATGTATGTTGGCCTAGCATAGTATGTATGTAGGCTTACATATTTGATTAACACATTATGTGGGCTATCATATATATTGGTTTAACGCTGTATATAAGCCTTTCCGTCTTACAGCGACCGTTTGCGTGGACCTACAGGGCCCCTGTGTTGTGATTGGTCGATCATTTTTGGCAATCAACCCCCCACTTGCTCTAGTGTGAATTTGCCTCAGGCCTTTCTCCAGGGTGTCTCTAGCTAGGGCCCGGCTTCGGGGTGGTTTTAACCTAGGCCCATACTCTGTAGGGGCTGAACGCTCACCAAGACTTGGTGGAGGTATTTGTCTTGGTCGAGAGGCTGTATTTGATATAGCATCCATCCTAAGGCCCGACTCTTGGGCAGCTTTACTTAAGGGCTGACTGCTTCACCTAAAGTCTTGCTCCGAGGAGGCTTTACCTAGGCCGCGACTTCGTGGTAGCTTTACCTAAGGTCGAGTTCCCGGATTACTTTACCTAGGGCATAGCTTAGGATTGGCTTTACCTAAGTCCTGGGTGGCTTTACCTGTGGCCTTGCTCCTTATTGGCTCTACCTAAGTCCTGGGTGGCTTTACCGAGAGGTCGGCCTCGTGATGGCTTTACCTAGGACTTGGTGGAGGTACTTGTCTTAGTCGATAGGCTGTAATTGATATAGCAATCATCTTGACCCGGCTCTTGAGTAGCTTTACTTAAAGGCTGACTGCTTTAACTAAGGCCCGGCTCCTGGGTGTCTCTAGGTATGGCCTGATTCCGGGGTTACTTTACCTAGGTTGGCGTTACCTTGCTCCGTGTTAGCTTTACCTAAGGCATAGCTGCTGGGTGGCTGGGCTTGGATTGGCTTTAACCGAGGCCGTGCTCCGTGTTAGCTTTACCCGCTCTTAGGCGGTGTTACCTCAAGCGCGGGTTCGGTGGTGACTTTTACCTAGGTCACCGTTCAATTTTGGCAATCTGATTACAGGTGAAACCACCCCCACAGTCGTCCATAATGGACTCTAGACATATCCCGTACGGTCGTTTGATCCAACCGATTGATTTTCGGCAATTTCATATTTTTTGTAAAACTACCCCTAGGTGAAACAGCCCCCGCAACGGTCCAAAAAGGACTCTACACGTATCCCATACTGTCTGTTGATCCAGCCGATCGATTTTTGGCATTTTCGTATTTTTTGTAAAAACTACCCCTAGGTGAAACTACCCCTACCGACGCAATAATACACTCTAGACTCACCCTATCGGTCAAGGCACGTTTTTCCAAAATTTTTTCGAAAACTACCCCCCACTCCCAATCCACCCCCGGAGCTACCCCCGGAGATGGTCCTGAACGTAGCTGAGGTCACCCCCGACACTTAGGTTAGGTTAGGTTGGATCCAATTTGGCTAGCTTAGGTTAGTAGGTTAGAATCAAATTTTTTCGAAAAACTACCCCCTACCCCTCTAAACGTGGTCGAAACCACCCCTAAGGCTGGGATCAGGTGCGCGACGTCCGCTTGCAAACTACCCCTATAGTCCTAGGTTACGTAGCGGCCGAGTTAGGGGTAGTTGTGCTAGGGTAAGGGTAATCCTACTCCCCTCTAGTGGTTTCTGTGGTCGCTGGCTGGAGCAATGCACAAATGCTGCAGGCAAGAATAATGTCAGGGGCGCACCCAGATACACTCGCCCTAGTGTAGTCCATACAGGCGGAGATTGTGCTCGATCCGTTCTTACACATATCACCTATGTCCCCTCTAGAGGTTTCTGTGGTCGCTGGCTGGACCAATGCACAAATGCTGCAGGCAAGAATAATGTCAGGGGCGCACCCAGATACACTCGCCCTAGTGTAGTCCATACAGGCGGAGATTGTGCTCGATCCGTTCTTACACATATCACCTATGTCCCCTCTAGTGGTTTCTGTGGTCGCTGGCTGGACCAATGCACAAATGCTGCAGGCAAGAATAATGTCAGGGGCGCACCCAGATACACTCGCCCTAGTGTAGTCCATACAGGCGGAGATTGTGCTCGATCCGTTCTTACACATATCACCTATGTCCCCTCTAGTGGTTTCTGTGGTCGCTGGCTGGAGCAATGCACAAATGCTGCAGGCAAGAATAATGTCAGGGGCGCACCCAGATACACTCGCCCTAGTGTAGTCCATACAGGCGGAGATTGTGCTCGATCCGTTCTTACACATATCATCTATGTCCCCTCTAGTGGTTTCTGTGGTCGCTGGCTGGAGCAATGCACAAATGCTGCAGGCAAGAATAATGTCAGGGGCGCACCCAGATACACTCGCCCTAGTGTAGTCCATACAGGCGGAGATTGTGCTCGATCCGTTCTTACACATATCACCTATGTCCCCTCTAGTGGTTTCTGTGGTCGCTGGCTGGAGCAATGCACAAATGCTGCAGGCAAGAATAATGTCAGGGGCGCACCCAGATACACTCGCCCTAGTGTAGTCCATACAGGCGGAGATTGTGCTCGATCCGTTCTTACACATATCACCTATGTCCCCTCTAGTGGTTTCTGTGGTCGCTGGCTGGAGCAATGCACAAATGCTGCAGGCAAGAATAATGTCAGGGGCGCACCCAGATACACTCGCCCTAGTGTAGTCCATACAGGCGGAGATTGTGCTCGATCCGTTCTTACACATATCACCTATGTCCCCTCTAGTGGTTTCTGTGGTCGCTGGCTGGACCAATGCACAAATGCTGCAGGCAAGAATAATGTCAGGGGCGCACCCAGATACACTCGCCCTAGTGTAGTCCATACAGGCGGAGATTGTGCTCGATCCGTTCTTACACATATCACCTATGTCCCCTCTAGTGGTTTCTGTGGTCGCTGGCTGGACCAATGCACAAATGCTGCAGGCAAGAATAATGTCAGGGGCGCACCCAGATACACTCGCCCTAGTGTAGTCCATACAGGCGGAGATTGTGCTCGATCCGTTCTTACACATATCACCTATGTCCCCTCTAGTGGTTTCTGTGGTCGCTGGCTGGACCAATGCACAAATGCTGCAGGCAAGAAAAATGACGGGCGCACCCAGATACACTCGCCCTAGTGTAGTCCATACAGGCGGAGATTGTGCTCGATCCGTTCTTACACATATCACCTATGTCCCCTCTAGAGGTTTCTGTGGTCGCTGGCTGGAGCAATGCACAAATGCTGCAGGCAAGAATAATGTCAGGGGCGCACCCAGATACACTCGCCCTAGTGTAGTCCATACAGGCGGAGATTGTGCTCGATCCGTTCTTACACATATCACCTATGTCCCCTCTAGTGGTTTCTGTGGTCGCTGGCTGGACCAATGCACAAATGCTGCAGGCAAGAATAATGTCAGGGGCGCACCCAGATACACTCGCCCTAGTGTAGTCCATACAGGCGGAGATTGTGCTCGATCCGTTCTTACACATATCACCTATGTCCCCTCTAGTGGTTTCTGTGGTCGCTGGCTGGAGCAATGCACAAATGTTGCAGGCAAGAATAATGTCAGGGGCGCACCCAGATACACTCGCCCTAGTGTAGTCCATACAGGCGGAGATTGTGCTCGATCCGTTCTTACACATATCACCTATGTCCCCTCTAGTGGTTTCTGTGGTCGCTGGCTGGACCAATGCACAAATGCTGCAGGCAAGAAAAATGACGGGCGCACCCAGATACACTCGCCCTAGTGTAGTTCATACAAGTAGAGATTGTGCTCGATCCGTTCTTACACATAATACCAATGTCCCCTCTAGTGGTTTCTGTGGTCGCTGGCTGGAGCAATGCACAAATGCTGCATGCAAGAATCCTGACAGGGGCGCATCCAGATACACTCGCCCAAGGATAGTTCATATAAGTAGCGATTACATGCGCGCACGCGCGCGCTTGTGTGTGTGTGTGTGTGTGTGTAATAAAATACTCACAAAAAACTTTAATTAATTAAGTATCATCTATTAGCTCACACTGTTCTGGTATACACCTTGTAATCATCAGTTGTTGAATAAGTTGTCATTCATCCAGTCAAGTTCTAATACCTTTTTTTAAACCTAAAGTGGATGGCAATTGATGTGAATAAAGTTGTTTCAAATATTTATTCAATAGTTAAATTATAAAAATTTGGAGAACCTATCGGGATTCGAACTGAGAATCTTCGTATTATCCTTCTAACGCGCTTTAGCAGTACGGTAACTTTCCAATACCTGGACATTTATTTCTCAAAGGCAGGAGCGGATCTAGAAAAATATTTTGGGGAGGGCTGGTATGAGGGGAGGAATAGGGTTCCCCCCGTCCGAAAAATATTCAGGACATATGGTAGATAAAGTGTAAACTCTAAGGGTCTTCTACCTGAGGGAAATAGTTATAAGCCTTCTATGTGATATTACCAGACGCATAATTTAGCCCGATTCACCATATATTTACAATTTAAACCACCTGTTTATTAATGATTATAGTACGGTATTAAAGTGAATAATATGGGTTTATAATCAAATTCTACTAATTATTAAGTAGATTTAAATCGGGGACGAACACAGACATCGGAAATGGCATTTTAGTTTACATTTATAGTGTTATTTTATACTTTACAAATTTTCACTTTTTCATATTTTGGGAGGGGCTTGAACATATGTTAAATCCAACACTGCTCAAAGGTGTATATGACAATTTATATATGTAATACAATTACATTAAACTGTTATCATGGTTATACACAGAATCATAAATTGTAGGTCTACTTTAAGGTTAAAAATGAATGTAAAGAATAAAATAAAGAAACAAACTGGAAGTAAGCAAACATGATAAAAGTTTTCTTTGTTGACCTCAGTAGGAATTAGTTATTATTTATTTTTATATTACTTGTTTTCACATTTAATTAAAATAGTTTTACAGGTAAGTTGAAGATGAAGTGAACTCCTTTGTTTTGGTTGGAGAAAGACGATTAGAGTTGAACAATCACTTGTGCACACTCAAGGTTACAAAACTACTTGTTCATTGCTCACTCTAAGCCTAACCTTATCACTTGATGTTTCATTAGGCCTATAAAGGTTTCCGGTGATTGCACTGGTTGCAGATAGTGACCTACAACTTGTGTTTAACAGTTCCTATCAGATATTACAATTAACTATGATTATTAAATAGCACATTCAAGCACGCCGTGGTGTAATTCCAAATATAATTCTAACGCATGATATAACAATAAATATTCTAGGAAATAACCAATTCGACAAACTATGACCAAATACTTTTTGACAACTGTGAATGGCGAAATTAGTACAATTTGTATGTACAAAATTACTGTTTTTAGGGAAACGTGTAACGGGGCCATCCCTAAATTACGTAACGCTAAAATGGATGTTTTTTAGCCCCCGTCCCACTCCGTAACGAACTGGTAACGGTAGTACCCCCCCCTAATTACATAACGTCTTGCCCTCCTTTACTGATGTAATTGTTTTGAATGCCGAATTTGTAGGCCAATAAAAAAGTACATAAAATGTGACAATAAATATTTTGTTAATAATGAAAAACAAAATAAATCTGTAAAATAAATAAAATAGGAATAAGAAAATTTTTTTTTTAATATAGGACCTCACGTGTAGTCTACTGGAAAACTAACAAAAATTATACATTCAAAATAAACTTTAGGTTATGTTTAAAGTTAAGACAATATTAATTGAAAATATTGTTTTATAAAAATGTGACTTGAATGAGTTTAAACGCAGAGATCAACCCGTTTGTAACATTGTCTAAAGTTTATTAATCTTTGCAGGCAGTAGTTTTTTTTTTTTTTTACCCGGGTCTGAGCCCCAAAACCCGCCCAGCCCTCGTGGCAGCCAACGTCATGACAGGCAACACTGGTGCTGCTATCTTCAGGAAAACTTATATATACATAGTAAGCCTAATTTTAAAATAGGTCAAACTCCGCGCATTGTTTACAAATACTAAAAGTCCACCAAACTCGCTCATGCGCAGTAAGGCGCAATACACATTTTGACGAGTCCATGACCCGAGTGTGCCCAAGCTTCGGTGTACTTCTGAGTCCCGTGGTTAGGCCTGAAAAGATGTTGCCATCGAATTAAAACAATATGGTTTCGTTAACCCATTTCCGTGCCAGTTTTTCAGAGCATCGTGCAAACTGAGAATTCCTAGTAATTTGACACTTTTACTAAAAACGACTATAAGTTTTGTTGTTTATCATTATATTATCTTGAAACTTCCGTGACTTATTACTTGTAATGTATACTTCATAAAACTACTATTATAATTTTTTTAAATGTGTGTTGGCTATGACCAAAGTTGTTCCAGGCTTGATAAGGGCAACAAATTAGTTGTGGAAACGTTGCGCAAAATAAACAAACTTTTGACTCGATATTCAACCATCTTATCATCTATACGAGTTATCTCGAGTGATCACATAAACATAAATAAAACTAAATGTATTTCACTTTAGTGTAAACCCCGATGCGACATTGTTTACACCAAACACAACCTCAAAACTTCATGATGTTAAGTTATATTCGTATTTCCAGAAAGGTTAGTCACCCAAGAAACAAAATATTTGGTATATGGGGGCCCCCTACACTGGACGAAACAGTTCCGTCCAGGAATATCACGACGCCGCTACGGTTCGACGGAAATGCTCCGTCCAAGTATGCCAATGGTCTAAAAACTGTTAGTGATAAGTGAGGCCGCTTTAGCTGACACGTCTGTACAGCAAGAAGCCGCCTGATCGTCATAGTGTGTACAATGTAACCTGTACAGTGCGTGAGGTTTACCGTTTTGCTCTAGCATTTGACTACTAGCCTAACTGAAAACATTATACAATATATATATATATATATATATATATATAGTCTCTTTCGTAATCGCGTCTCTTTCTTTGCAGAAGCAGAGCAACACATTTAAAGATCGTGTCTACATCAAACTATTATGGTGTTATCATTTAGTACATTAGAGCTGTTTACACATTAAACACGAGACTGATGTTTTCTGAACTTTTGAGCCTGCACTGCAGCCCAGTCCACCCTAGCGATCTCAAGGTCAGAGACACAGTTAAACCTCACGCATTGTAAAACAGTGGTAAACATGGTAAAACAGCTGTACTACCACATAACCTATAACGTAAAATCAGCTGTTTTATGAAATCATATTTTATCACTTATTTTAAGCCAATTGGGACAAAATAACTATATTGCATACCCCCTTTTGTGAAATTTTGTCTTCCACATAAAACTAAAATTAATTCATTAAATTTAATTAATGAGTTAATGTTTGAAAAAACTATTAGCAGGTTTTACAAAATGTATTTGAACTTGAGTGGATGGTTAAAAAGTATTTAATAAACAATTAATAATTTGAACAATTATATATATATATATATATATATATATATATATATAAAATACGTTTTCTTGTTTAATAATTTAAAACAAAATAGGTTATTCAAATACAAGAATATTTATTAATTTATATTCAAAGCTTTTCGTTGGTAAACAGTACCAACATCATCAGGAATGAAAATTACAATCAATAAATTAATAAATATTCTTATATTTGAATAACCTATGTTGTTTTAAAATATATATATATATACATATTTTATATATACATATGTGTATATATATATATATATATATATATATATATATATATATATATATATATATAGTGGCGACGGTAAGCATTTGGGCCCCCCCGCGAAAAGAAATGGGGGCCCCCTTTAACAAAATGGGTATCAAACTGATTTTAAAGATGCAATGCAAAGCCTATAATATTTTCACTTATTATTATAGTACAAGGCTATACGATTTTACTATTTTATATAGTATGTTCTTATGCCAAGATAGTAGAAGCTCTATACCGGTTTGGCATAGAAATCTACAACTGAGAATTAGGCCATGCATCCTTATCCCGGTATTGCCAAAGAAAGAATGTGAATTGGTAGTTAGTCCCTTGCTATTTGCGGGTTCTTTTATTCGCGGTTGGTAATATTACAGGATATCCCGCTAACATGTATCGTATTTAAAAGGAAAGGACAAGAAAGACAGTATAGTTGCTGTGCAAGTTGTAGGATAATGTGTTCTCGTCTTATTTATTTTGTACAGCACTGTATTTATTTATCACAAAGACATCTGATTATTCTCTAAACATCCGTTATAGTGTACACTACTCTAAATACATACATGCCTTGTTTATAACAAGTAGTGTTATCGTCACTGACAAACCGGCGCTCGCATCGAACTCTATACATAAGTTTAGAGTTTAGCATAGGGTGACCATATTTGTAATGACCTCAAAGCGGGACACACATTAGGAGGGTCGGGGTCCCCCCCCCCCATACCGTGTGAAAGATATTTTCTAAATTGACACAACTAAACGTCCTAAACTCATTATTTTATCTATTTTATCACTTAAATTTACAGAAATAAGCATAGGCAAAACTTTACTGTTCAGGTAGTAACACAATTACACTAATCGGACCTTCAGTTAAATTAATTTATTAATAATGAAACAAACAAAAATACACATTTAACAATTGAAAATATTGTAAGTTACACAGTAAAATCAACTGAATGAAGTGTACTGTCCGACTGCGAGGAGAAAATAATTGGAAAACTATCTAGACAAGTTTGGGATACATCTTTTACCAGACTTGTAAAAAGGTTAATTGGCAAATTCGTAAAGTTTAAATTGTCAATGCAATCTCGACACATTTCAATATAAAAACAAGAGTACAGTATGTCCACTAGCCTACACGTTCACGCATTGGCATACTTTTTTGATGAATATATGTCTTTAACGAGAGCTGGTTCTCCTTTTATTTTGTCTTAAAACTTATCACAAGTTAGTCCAACATTGTACTTCAGCATAAGCATTGCTCTTAAAGTCAGAACGTTCAATTGAGATTTATTTTCAGTCCATATATTGTTCATGTTAGTAAACACTCGTTCAACCTATGCTACGCGATGACAGATTAGTTAAGTAGCAGAATTGCCAATCCAAAACTACAAAAATTCCCCGATGCAGGTATAATTTACAGCGAACCAAATAACAATAGGTTTAAGTGTATGCAATGTCCTTGTTGCTTTTATATTGTGAAAGAGTCAGTCAAGAACATTTTATTTTGGGATATGATATTAAATAATATTTAAAGCGGGACGTTTATTTGTTTATTTTTATCCTGCCAAAGCGGGACATAATAACGTCTCCCGAGTAAATCTTGGGACAGCGGGACACTAACCTAAAAAGCGGGACTGTCTCGTCGAAAGCGGGACGGAGGGTCACCTTAGGTTAGCATCACTTCTGTTTTCTTGCTGCTAATTTAATAGTTTCCGAAACCCAAACATGTATAACCGTTTCTGGCGACCGTAACTAACTCGGATTTGTTTTCCCGTCAGTTACCAAACAGGTGTCGCATTCGCTTGTCGTGTGTGGTAATTTTGGCAACGTCGCATCTACTTGTAGAATTGTTTAGTTTTATCTTCTCCTTTAAATTGTTTATCCAAGCCATGATGTCATCAAACATTGATTGGGACAAGAAAAGGCAAAACAAGATAAATTAAAATATGGTGAAACCATAGCGTCTCTTGCAAAGAATGCTAGCGTTAACGAGTCAACAGTGCGTTGCGTAAAGAATAATGAAGAAAATATAAATAGCAGTGTCAGAGAAGGGCTTGTCAAATCGGCAAAAGTTTTCTCTGTGTCGCGGTATGGACATCGAAAAAACGGAAAAAGCTTTGAGTGTGTGGGTAGAAGCTCAATCACGAAAAAGGATACCTCCGAGTTCAATTTTTACTCGTGAGAAAGCTAAGCGTCTGTATCAATGATGGTTTTCTCTCAGTAAATCAGCATCAGTGGACCGCGATACCAATTCATTTCCAATGCATTTTAAAAATCATATTTCGAAAAAAAAATGCTACACAGTCGATAGGGTTTTTAACTCGGATGAGAATTGACTGTTTTGGGAAAAAGTGCCATCACGAACTTTCTTATCCAACGAGGAGAAATCTGCTCAGGGTTCAAGGCCGGAATGGATCGTTCTACTCTACTGTAGTGCTAGGGACTGATATCGTCTCAATAGCAAATGAATTAACGGCGAAGGACTTTAAGACATTAACAGTGAAGATGTCGACAATCTTTTAAAAAGAACTGATCAAGATTTGACGTAAGGAGAGCTGGAAGAACTAATTACTGAACCTATCTCGGGTACGAGGTAAATCGTAAAAATGTTTCACTGAAGTTGATTGGCATTAAAATCTGTCGGTGAACTGTATGATTAGGGAAACACTGCCGCCGTTACTGAAATTGATCCCTATTTAGAATGGTTATTCAGATTTAGTCGAGAGCTGGAAGAGCCACTATCCTCACGCCATATAAAGAAGTGTGTGAAGAACTAGAGACAAATCGTATACAAGACAAATCGTATACAAAGTAAAACAAGTTTTTTAAAAATCAAATTAACAATGTTTAAACATTATTTGTCTGAAATTAGGTGCTCAAAATTTAGTGGATAGTGTTTAACAATAAAGAATACGCGCGTGTGTGTGTGTGTGTGTGAGCGCGCATATTTAATAGAATTTCCGTGTTTTCGGATTGAAGGGAAATGTAAATAAACAATAAAAATATGTATGTAATTATGTAGTAGGCTACGTAAATATATACTGTGTTACAAGTGTACAGTATAGCTGTAGCTAATGTTAACCTTTTTGATGTGGAATGTTGGTTTCACAAACTCCTCTTTCCATATAGGCATACAGTTGGTATCAATATTCGCGGTAAGTTCGGGGAACGTAACCCCCGCGAATAACGAGGGATCACTGCATTTGAGTATAAGTAGATGCTATGCAATAATAGCATAATATTTATACAAATATACTATTGAATTTATACGTTTTTGTCATAGGATTGTCTTTTACCAAATTAGTATAGTTTTCTAATACTAAAATAACAATGGTTTTCTTTCAGTGCAGCACTGCCGATTGCAGCGCGTTGGTAGCCGATAGGTGTGCACGGTCGGAGGTTACTATGTTGTTTCCATTTAAGCTGTTTTTTTTTAAATTTTCATAGGTCAGTTGGGAGCCCCCTTAATCCTGACGGGGACTGCGGGGGCCTTATCGCCGCCACTGTGCTGAACTAATATATTTGCGACCCAATTTAACTACAAGTCCTTGGAACCCTGTAGCTATAAATAATGACAGTCCGTAGATTGAGTTTGAAGTGGTAAATGATGATTGAGTATATCCAAATCATTGAGATAGAGCAAATATTCCCAGCGTAGTTATTCTTTGTTTAGCCTCATTATAATTTAAGTTGCTAGTTGTAATCATCTTGAATTTACTGATTAAAATACTTAGGACTTACTTGCTGACGCGTTTCGAAACAATCGTTCCTTTACGAAGTAAAGCCTCTACTGGCGGCGTTCGCTAGGTACAAAGGTTGTCGGATGAGATTTATGAGTGTAGTGGGAGTAGGTTAAGTTGGTGCTATGTAATGGAACAGGGTGTTGGCTTCAAAGTGTGTGTGGTCATTTAATGTGTTTTCTTTATCCGTTGTGTAGTGTTTGTATATTTTATATTTTTTCTAAAGTTGTTAGTTTTTTACTTTGGTTTAATATGTGGAGAATATTTATCTGAAATTTATCTATATCTGACTGAAGGGAGAGTAAAATTAACAGCAAGTAAGTCTTGAGGAAGGGGCACTTTAAAAACCCTCCAGGTAGTGTGTGGCCCCCAAAAATATCTTGGGTTCAACAAATTCACTGTTCAACAATTACTATTTTTGACATGGCACTGATAATGATTACGTAATACACATGAACACCTATAGCAATAGGTTTTAAAACATTACATTAATTTTAGGTTTTTACAAGTTAGGTTACAAAACTCTCATATTGATAGATTCGCTCAAATTCATGGGCCATTAAATTGAAGAAATAATAGTTATTGACTTACTATGGTGGGTGTTAATGTAACTTGAAGATTTAATGACATTAGATTGTAGTAGAATGAAATAGAAAAATATGCTGCTTTTAAACTGACGTAATTTGTAAAATTTTTAAGGTGGAAAGATTTTAGCCATGGGTCAGTTATCTTATGGTCAAAATTATATTGTATAAAATAGAATTTAGGCAAATCTCTAAAGAACGTTTTAATTATGCTTCCTTAACATTGTTCTAAGTTTAAATTCCTAAATTTGCTTGTTCTAATCATCTTGAATTCACTGATTCAACTATAAGTAAATATTGTGTAACTGAATGAATACTTGTGAGCTTACGTGCTGACGCGTTTTGAAACAATCGTTTCATTTACAAAGCTGGCCCTCTACTGGCGGCGGTCACACGAAGTTGCGTAGCTCAACCCACCCTTCTACACTCATAAATCATACGCCGGTAACCTTTTTCCTTGTGCGACCGCCGCCAGTAGAAGGTCATCTTTGTAAATGTAATGATTGTTTTGAAACGCGTCAACACGTAAGTACATGAGTATTCATTCAGTTATGCAATAATTCCTGCCTATCACAACTGTAAAATAACTTCAAAATTTTACTGATGAAACCTATCTTCTATTATTGCAGCACCTGAAAGAAAACACATGCATTTCTATTTAGAGTGGTTTTAATGTGATTGTTGTAATTTGCTTGAGTCACCACTGCATAAATGTATTTGATATCATTAATATTTTATATAATAGCATCATTTCGACTAGTTGCTGACAAACAATGAATTAATGTTGAACAAAAGTTTAAATGACCACCAAATTCTGATTTCAGTAGGGGAAAGAAACAGGTAGCTGACTTGGAGTGCCACCCACTAGCTCCTCTAAGGGTTTTAGGGCCGAAGTGACCATTAAGGCTGCAGTAAAAGTATGTTGTATTTGTTTACATTCAATACGGAATTACCTATGTTGAGATATTACAATTAATATAATTTATAATGTACACAATACACCGAATTGAAATAGACAGTTAAACCTGGCACAGAATTTGTGTGAAAAAATACATTTTCGATAAAACATTATCAAACCTATAAAACAAAATTTAAAGTTCGGATGGTCATAAACTAATGTTAAAGTGATTAAATGAGATTCGCCGAACGTAATGGACTACAAAATTCAAAAGATTAGCAAACTATTAAATATATTTTAAAAAGTCTTGATTATAACAAAAGTCATCACTTTTGTTCATAATAATTCAGACTTCTGGTGCCATAGAGGGATATTTAAGCACTCCAATAAATAAAATTAAAACTAAAACACTTGTAAATATTTACAAACTTGCCTATAGTATCACTTACTTATATTTATTGATGACAATGGGACACATCTCCCGAAACGGCCGTCCTCAACAGATATAAGTAAGTGCTACTATAGGCAAGTTTGTAAATATTTACAAGTGTTTTAGTGAAAACTAGTAGCTCATGTAAAGATGGAATCAACAAATATAAAATTAATACATTCTACAATTTATTTTGTCCGCTTGATATTTGAATTTATTGTAATACTAATTCCTTTTCATTTATTTTTTACAGTTTTATCCATAGTTTCTATTCTTAAGTGTATATTTTAAAATAATATTTGTAAATTTTTGTACACAAAAGTTTTAAAAAATTGTTTATGATATAAAAACAGAGATGATAAACAATGCAGTTGCCTCTTTAAATTTTAATTTAATACACTTTACTGTATAACAAAAATAAGCTTGAATGAAGTAAAGTTTAGGTAAAGTATATATTTTACCGCACAGAACATGTTCATTTCAATGCATAAATAAATCAAATTATTTAAAGTAAGCAATAATTCACTAAATTTTATACCAACAAATTAATTATCTCAGTACAATAGCATTTCTTCCATTTATTGAAAAAAAAACAATTTGTATGAAATGCTAATACTAAAGTCACAATGATTTAAATTGGATTAACTAAACTTAAAAAAAAAACAATTTCATCAATACCAACACAATTACTACAATTTTTTTTTTTTTTATTTGGTCTGCTGCCCCAAAACCCGCCCAGCCCTCGTGGCAGCCAACCTCTAGCAAGCTGCCTCCGTCTCTTTCCATGGAGAATCCGAGGATAGTGAAATGAAACAGTGCAATAAGTGTCGACTAGAAGTGATTTTTTTAACGGTTCTGGGCCCCCAAAACCCGCCCAACCCTCGTGGCAGCCAACCTCTAACGAGCTGCCTTCGTCTCTTTCCATGCAGAATCCGGGGGTAGTGACATGAAACAGTACAATAAGTGACGACTAGAAATGATCTTTTTTTTACCCGGGTTCTGGGCCTCCAAAACCCGCCCAACCCTCGTGGCAGCCAACCTCTAACGAGCTGCCTTCGTCTCTTTCCATGCAGAATCCGGGGATAGTGAAATGAAACAGTACAATAAGTGTCGACTAGAAGTGATTTTTTTTAACGGTTCTGGGCCCCCAAAACCCGCCCAACCCTCGTGGCAGCCAACCTCTAACGAGCTGCCTCCGTCTCTTTCCATGGAGAATCCGGGGATAGTGAAATGAAACAGTACAATAAGTGTCGCGCTAATAGCGGGATGAAAAAACCTGGCAAGAAAGAAACCCTGCCAGGAAAAGCCCCGCGACAGATCATGCAGGAACCCTGGGGCTTAGATCACCTTATGCTAAGGAATAAATAAGGAGGGGTATTACCTTACAAATACCTTGTTAGTGGGTCTATGGCAGGAATGGCATGCATCTCTTCTTCTGCTGCCTACTCGAAACTGAAAGGGCATGCAATCAAATTAATACTTCCGTTGGGGCTAAGCTGCTACCCTAGGGATGTGCCCCTGCGTCACCTGGAACATAACTGTGAAGCAGAATCTATTGGTATGTATATTTTTTTGTATTATGGTTAGAGCTAGGCAGTCAGTAAGGACAGCGGCCGGACTAGAAATGATTTTTCGGCGCAGACTGTTCTGCCATCTATGAGCCAAATGTAGTAACTATGTTAACGCTAGAATTGCTCTACCAATTGAAAAAAATGTCAAGATTCAATTTTCGAGAAATACAACACTTGTGTAATTATATAATGTTTCGAAATGAAATATTGTAAAAATAAATGATTAAAATTAACTTCCAGATACAAATAGACTAATTTTTTTCCTCCTAAATAACGTTAACTTAATGAAATAACAATATAAAAAACATCCTCTCAGCCAATCTAATTTTCATGAGCGTGGAACATATAGACAATAGTTGCATTAGTAATACGGGGAGGACCGAAGCCTCTAGGTGTCCCGACTTTCGTCAAACCCAATTAGATTAAGCCAAAAAATTCCTTAACCCACACCTTAGAGGCAACTATGTTCTCCCTTTTTAATATTTTACCTTTTTAAAACTTTTGATTTTATCCCGAAACGACCGTCCTCAACAAGCAAAGCAAGTGCTACTATAGGCAAGTTTAAAACATTTTAAAGTGTTTAGCCACTTTAGTTATTAATTTAAAGGCATAACAATGATTTAAATTGGATTAACTAAACTTTAAAAAAAAAACAATTTCATCAAAACCAACACAATCACTAGAAATGATTTGAAAACATTTTTTTTTTAAATTTTGGTCTGAGCCCCCAAAACCCGCTCAGCCCTCGTGGCAGTCAACCTCTAGCGAGCTACCTCCGTCTCACATGTTAGTATCCCTACCGAGAGTGAAGGAAACGGGATTGATTGCCCATGTACCAAGCTCATAAGCTCTCTCCATGGAGAATTTGAAGATAGTGAAATGAAACAGTACAAGTGTTGACTAGAAATGATTTTTCAGCGCAGGCTGTTCTGCCATCTATGAGCCAAATGTAGTAACTATGTTAACGCTAGAACTGCTCTACCAATTGGAAAAAATGTCAAGATTCAATTTTCGAGAAATACAACACTTGTGTAATTATATAATGTTTCGAAATGAAATATTGTAAAAATAAATGATTAAAATTACCTTCCGGATACAAATAGACTAATTTTCCCCCTCCTAAATAACGTTAACTTAATGAAATAACAATATAAAAAACATCCTCTCAGCCAATCTAATTTTCATGAGTGTGGAACATATAGACAATAGTTGCATTAGTTATATGGGGAGGAACGAAGCCTCTAGGTGTCTCCGACTTTAGTCAAACCCAATTAGTTAAGTTAGAAGGCAGCGAACCCCACACCTTAGAGGCAACTATGTTCTCCCTTTTAATATTTTAACTATTTAAAACTTTTGGTTTTGCCACTTTTTTTATAAATTTTTTTCAATTCATTGGTCTATATTAATCCTACACATCAGTATATTGTATAATATATAAAAGAAAAGAGACACAAATGCACAAACATTTACCATAACCTAGAAATCCTACACATCAACAAAAAAATGGACCATATCTCAACATACTAGAACAATATGAAATTTACAGACACACAAAGTACAAACATATTAAATGGATAAACACAATCCTTTTTTATATTTTAGCTATTCAAAACTTTTGATTTTATCCACTTTATTTATTACTTTTTTTTCTATTCATTGGTCTATATTAATCCTACACATCAGTATATTATATAATATATAAAAGAAAAGGGACACAAATGCACAGACATTTACCATAACCTAGAAATCCTACACATCAACAAAAAATGGACCATATCTCAACACACTAGAACAATATGAAATTTACAGACACACAAAAACACAAAGTATAAACATATTAAATGAACAAACACAATACAAATAACACATACTTTTTGATACTATCGAAAACCTGACTTTAAAACCGTCATAGCTTGACCCGACATCTCCAAGCAGAGGAGATGTTTAATCTTTTAAAACATGTATTATTTAATGTATTTTGATTAAAGAAATAATCAAAATCACATTAGTGTTTTAAAATAAGAGTTTACACATTTTGTTTCAGTGTTTTCTTGTAATATAATAAATGAGTAAAAATATTTCAAATACAAAAATTGTCATTTGTTAATTCCATCTTCGCGTGAGCTACTAGTAAACACTAAACACTTTTAAATGTTCAATGGTCTGAGTTGACAAAGGGACACATCTCCCGAAACGGCCGTCCTTAACAAACAAAAATTGTTTAACTCTACTAAAACCATTATTCAAAATGGATTATTTAATGTATTTTGATTAAAGAAATAATCAAAATCATTGTAGTGCTTTAAAGAGTTTACACAAATTAATAAATATTTTCTATAATTTAATCGTCTTATTCTTATAAATACTTCCTCATTCTATTTTTAACTGTTTATAGTTCTTTCAATCCCATTACAACCAAGGGGATTACAAATTTATATTTATGTTACACCTGTTTGTATTATCTTGACAATAAAACCACTACTTACTGATTTATTCAGCAGACGTGTTTCACACTAGGTCAGAGCTTTTTCAATGCTGTGAATTACTGACAAGACTGTTGCTCAGGTGTGTTGTGTTGGCGTGAGTCTGTGGTGTATTTCTGTTCTGTGGTGTATTATCGTTCATAGAGTAGTTGTTAATTATGTGCTCAAATATAGTGTTTGATTGGGAGTGTTTTGTCATTTAGAATGTGTTGTGGATAGTATTTATGGTGTTTATATATCTCATAGTTTTCTACTGTGTTAAGTGTTTTGCTTTTATTGATGTAATGTAGGATTTTTAGATTGGTTTCTATGTCAATCTGTGAGTCTAGTGTGTTTTGTATGTGTATGGCAACATTTGATGTGGGTTGTGTCTTTCTTATCTGTTTTATGTGTTCTTTGTGTTTTGTGGTAAATGTTCTCCCTGTTTATCTTATCTAAAAGCTGGGACAGTTGATGCATGTAATCTTGTATATGCCTGCCCTGTCATGTTTACCCTGGTGTGTTTTTGAACTGTGAAGGTGTTTTTTAATTGTGTTGTCTGTTGTTAATGCTACTTTATATTTAAGTTTTTAAAATTTAATTTTCGTTTTCTGTATTTAAACTTTTTTGTTTTCTGAGTGTTATCCTCAATGTCATTAAACCTTTGTTTTTTGAGAGATCTAGCGACATACAATAACTACAGATGTAACGTGTGTATTGATATGGTTTATAGGATTTTCACCTGTGTCTAGAGTCGAAATAAATTACAAGATTGTATTCGAATGTCAAATAAGATATTGTTAAATTATTTTCACACATCCCATCCTGATATTCTCAACTTATTTCTAAATTATTCTCCTCACTATTATTAAATGTATTGCTTTGAAGTATACTACTGAAAAGGATTATAAACTTTCCATATCTTGTAGTCGTTTTATTTTCAAAATATCTGAAATTTACTATAATTAAATAATGCTTAACTAAGTGAATACAAAAGGGCTTACTTGCTGACGTGTTTGCGAAACTATCGTTCCTTTTACGAAGCAAAGCCTCTACTAGCAGCATTCAGCTAGATACAAAGGTTGTCGGTATGAGTGTAGTGAGGGTATGTTATAAGTTAAGTTTGTTGTTTACTATGTAATGGAACAGGGTGTTGTTTTCAAAGTGTGTGTGGTCATTAAATATGTTTTCTTTATCTGTTGCGTAGTGTTTATATATTTCCTATTTGTCTATAGTTGTTAGTTTTTTACTCTGGTTTAATATGTGGAGAATATTTTATGTAGTATGTATGCCCGTGTATGTGTGTTGCCTAGCTGTAACCCATGGATTCACTTAGTTAAGTATTATATTTTAATTAGTGAATTCAAGATAACTGCAACAAGCAACTTTAAAATGCTATTAACATTAAAAATGTTTTTGATAAGTTGTGTAAACCACTGGAAATGCTCCAACAACTACAAATAGGAAATACACATTATTTAGGTCACACCTTTTATCTCTGATTTCAATCTTTTTATAATTTTTCTACATTTTTTAAGTGAATACATAAGGGCTTACACACTTGAAAATCAAACACACATACTCTTACATACATTCTAATTTAAATATTCTCCACTTATTAAACCAAAGTAAAAAACTAACAACTATAGAAAAATACGAAATATACAAACACTATGCAACAGCTAAAGAAAACAATAAATAACCACAAATACATTGAAGCCAATACCCTTTTCCATAGCATAGTAAACAACCAACTTAACCTACCCCCACTAAACTTATACATTTTATGCCAACAACCTTTATACTTTGCGGGATGCCGCCAGTAGAGGCTTTGCTTCGTATAAGGAACGATTATTTCAAAACCCATCAGCAAGTAAGCCCTTACATATTCACTTAGTTAAGTAATATTTAATGATCATTATAATTGTTTGAATGATTGTTTTGGTACAATCATGTAACCGAAATTCTTAATTAAAGTGAATTTATAGTGTTTAATGATATAATACTTATAACATGTAATGTTCTTGCCCTATTAGAAGATCATGTTATACCAATTTCTATCGACAGACATAAATGAATTCTTTAATTTTGTAGTCCATTACGTTCCGTGAATCTTATTAATCACTTAAAACAATAGTTTATGACTATCCGAACTTTAAATTTAGTAAATTTGTTAAAATATACTGAGACAAGCTACTGAGACGCTATACTGAGCGTTTTCAATCGCTATGTGGAGATCTTCATCAGTGTCTTCTGCTTGGAGATATTGGGTTAAGCGGTGAAACCTAGCTCCTCACCTACACTAATAAAATACACCCAAAACTCCACTTCACTTCAGAAATTGAAACCAACCCATCCCTAAACTTCCTCGACCTAACCATAACAAAAAGCCACACACAAAACACAGCTTCAACATTTACAGGAAACCCATAACAACAAAAACTCTTATCCACAACACCTCAAGCCACCCTATCCAACACAAATTCCCTGCCTTCAGATCCATGCTCCATAGACTTAAAGAAGTCCCAATGCACACCGAAAACATGAACAAAGAACTAAACACCTAGCATACACAAATGGATACAACACCGCAATAATAGACAAACTATGGTACAAAATACAAAAAACCACTATAATTAACACTACAGACAGAGAAAACAAATACATCACATTACCATACATAAACAAAACAACAAACAAAATAGCCCGCAAATTTCAAAAAATAGGATACAAAATAGCATACAAAACTAATAACAAGTTACAATACGAAATACAACACAACACCCACAACAAAGATAAACTACAAGCACCAGGCGTATACAAACTGAACTGCGCCGAATGTAATAAATTCTACATTGGACAAACAGGTCGGAGCTGTAAACAAAGAGTTGAGGAAAACAAACAGAACACCAACTCAACATTTTACAATCATATAAAAGAAACAGGACACAAATACACAGACATTTACCACAACTTAGAAATCCTACACATCAACAAAAAAGGACCACATCTCAACACACTAGAACAATATGAAATTTACAGTCACACAAAAACACAAAGTATAAACATACTAAATGAACGAACACAATACAAATCACACATATTCTTTGATATTATCGAAAACCTACCTTTAAAACCGTCACCGCTTGACCCAATATCTCCAAGCAGAAGACACTGATGAAGATCGCCACATTGTGATCGAAAACGTTCTGTCTCAGTAAGTTTTAACAAATTTACTAAATTTAAAGTTCGGATAGTCAAAAACTATTGTTTTAAGTGATTAAGACATAAATGCCTGTGGAAAAGTCTTCGAAAGAATGAAGTAAAGAAAAATACTTTTGATTAAATGAGTAGCAGCATTCCTAATTTTACTTCTTTTAGTTATGACTGTTGTGTAGTGGAGGATGGATTCTTGAGGTCTTGTCATCGTTTAATATTCTTATTAAAATAATTACCGTATGCGCCTAAATAAACAGTACTGAAACTGAATCATCTGTAGTATAATGACCGATATAGGGTAATTCTTAGTTGTTTTATTGGAGACCTCAGGAGATTTTTTTGTAGCTGAAACCTGCCTTTACGTTCACAATGGTTCCAGCAAAATGGCTCTAACAGTGACACTGCTTTAGACAAAATTGTTTTCTTTCAAGAAACTTTTGGCAATTGCCTTGTCTCCCTTAGAACAGATTTTCATGACCCAACCCACTCATCCGATTTTACACCACCTGATGCCTTCATCTGGGGAATGATGAAGGAGAAGATTTTTTGTGATTTTCTATCATCCAACTACAGGAAAAAATATCCATATGTAAAACGAACATTGGACAACCCCTCTTGACACAAAACCTTCAAGAAGTTTACGTGTGTTGCCTCAAACTTAACAGAGGCCATATAAAACATGTTTATACCTGAGTCTAACTGATTTGCTTCTTTTTACTTGCATGTGTTTGTAAAAATAAAATAAAATTTTACAACTGTTTCAGTAAACTACTATTTATTTTGGCCCTTTCGGTATTTGTCAAAGCATAATTGAGTTATGATTTTGTTGATGAAACCATAAGACAGTTCCTGGTGTTAGGTTCATTTCAAACTGCCTTTTCATACCACCTTTTCAAATAGTTTTAGTAATATTTCAGTTATAAGGATTATGATGACAATATTGTTCATATTAATTATTGTTTTTCCTAATAAAGATATAAGTAAATGTCCAGCAATTAATTATACCTCCAATGATGGATCTTATATGGTATTAGAATTGCTGGTGTTCCTATTGGAATTAGATGACAAAATATTTTATTGGTTTTAAATGTTTTATCAGAGATAACTATAATGATAACTCAGGCGCCAACTTTTGTAAAAACATTCAAGTATCAAAAACGTTTCTAATGCTAATCCAATCCATTATGTGTACACAAATAGGACAAATGTAACATAATCTGGTAACGCACAGACACAACCTTAGCCTACAATACTGCAATAATACACCAGTAGCCGATATGTTAATTAAGTAAAATAAAATTAACACCTTTTGAATCCATTTATCGATTTTCTGAGATGATAAACATTTCTCGAAATTTTCCATAATCGTAGTAGTTTGTTTTATGTAGGGAAATGTTAAAAGTACTTGTTTCTTTAAATTTATTCTTCTGTTAGTAATTATTTCTGAATTTCAGCTGTGATTTATATAAATAAATTGAAAATATTCTATAATGTAAATTTAAATTGTAAATGTTTTGCAAAAATTTAATTTTCTGCTTTTCTTAATATCAAACCAGAACTACCATGGTACACAAATAGTTCTAACTAGATAAATGAAACCCACTAGCCGCAATACAAAACTCTTTTATTTTACTACAATTACTTTTTGTACATTTCGAGTAATTGTAATTAAAGGTAATTAAAGTGAATAAAAAATTTATATATTGTGGCTGGTGGGTGTTTACTTATTTAGTTAACATTAGTCCACTACGCTCAAGAAATTTATTAATAAATAATGCTGATTGATTCATGTTACTTGAAATATATTAAGAAAAAACATGAAAATTCTATGAAAGACAGAGCATTCAATGTACTTAAAATATTTAAATATATATATCTTCTTTTTCTTCTCCCAATAGCTCTCACTTGGCTCATGCCATTCGAGATCTTGCCTCCCAATACAATCCAGGTAAGTCCCTTCGTTGTTGTCTTTCCTTATCTAGTCCACTGCAGACCAAAAGGCAGTCCTTGTCCATAATAGATGTTAAGCATTCACATATTGTGCACCTGTTGCATTCTAATATTTTTATTCTGCTGAGATGTCCGGCGAGACAGTCATACCCTGTCACCAGTCTGAAGTTAGCAACAGATGTTTTTCTCGGGAGTGTTCTATTCACCTCAAATACATTATAGGACTTGTTTTTCAATATTTCCTCCATCGTATTCCTAAAACCTTGTTTATGAGATGTTTTAATACTTTTTATTCTTGCTTCCAGTGATAAAACTTTTGATGGCTCCAGAACAATTTTAGTCCCTCTCTCTATAAGTTCATCTGCGGCCTCATTCCCCTGTATTCCCATATGAGACGGGATCCACTACATCACAATATTGATTACATTGCTTTTTATAACTCTTTTTTATATTCTGTACAATTGCACTCCCTGTATTATCATTATTAGTCATTGCTTGAAATCAGGATTTAGAGTCAACCAATAAAACAATATTGGTATTAAGCCATGGTCTTAAAATCAGCTGTTGAAGAGCCTCGTTGTTGGCAAACAGTTTTGCCTCAACAACAGTTGAGTTATTGCTCTGTGTCATCTGGGCCAGTTGAGTTATTACTTAAGCTGTACGTATCACCTGGGTGGTGCTGAATGATCAACAATGTTGAGGAAAGCCTCCCAAAGTCAGAATAATCAAATGAAAGTAAGAATGAAAGAAAGAAAAGGAAGATATTAAACCCAACAACAATATCAACGACATTTACAACACTACTGGAGTTTACAAACTAACTTGCAGTTCATGCCCCAGTTTTTACATAGGCCAGACAGGGAGGTCATTCTACACACGTTACCAAGAACATATAAAAGCACTAAAAAACAATAACTACCAATCAAACTTCGCCGATCATCTCAACTCCACAAAACATGACTACATAGACATAACATCTAACCTACAAATTCTTCATAAACAACACAGAAATAACCAACGCTACACAACTGAACAATACGAAATATACAGGCACTTCAAACTACACCCTACACAAATACTCAATACACAATTACATTACAACTCACACGCACTTTTTGACATCATAACTCCTAATACACACAAAATATACCCACATCACCAAAATATCCCACCCCCACCCTAATCTACTTAAACCTTGAGATCAGTTACGGTCTGAGTTGACAAAGGGACACATCTCCCAAAACGGCCGTCCTCAACAAGCAAAGTAAGTGCTACTATAGGCAAGTTTAAAACATTTAAAAGTGTTTAGTAAAGAAAAGAAGAGAAAAAAGAACTGCACTTTTAAGCGCATAGCCTGACAAATTTCTGTATCAAAATATATATATATATATATATATATATATATATATATATATATATATATATATATACTTTGGACTAGGAGACTGACAGACTTACCTTGGTAAGAGTCCACACTGTAGAATTGAAATAGAAACACATAAAAGCACTTAAACATTGTTTAAGTGCTTTTATGTGTTTCTATTTCAAGACTACAGTGTGGACTCTTACCAAGGTAAGTCTGTCAGTCTCCTAGTCCAAAAAATCTAAATAATCTTTACCAACCAAAACTAACCTAAATATATATATATATATATATATATATATATATATATATATATATATATATATATATATATATATATATATATATATATATATATAGCCTAGAATATTTTACATTTCTGGTCATCTAGCATCTACACAATATCAAGAGCACAGTGGTACAATATATTACAATAAAAATATTGATGATCATTCTAGTTTGTAACTTCTTGTGTGCTAGATTGTGTTTTGTAACAAGACCCTCTGATGATGATGACATGGTCATCGAAATGTACATAAGGGTTTAATCTTAAGTAACTTGTTTTATTTGTTATTTTTGTGGTATTGGGGTTCTTTTCAATATTTTTATTTAATCTAGCATCTAGTTGAGATCAAACTGAGGTCCTACCCTTTACTACAATATTTTAAAAATCCCTTGCTCATTACAATGACTACCAACCTTTTCCTTCCTTAATAATAATTATATAAGATCTACTATTTCTATTGATATCACTTGGTAAAAAAAAACACTACTTACTGACATTCTTCTGCTGAAAAATATCAATAAGTAGTAGTATTTTTTCAAAGTGATATGAATAGAAATAACTTTAAAAACCTGAAGATGTAAAACAAAAACAAAAAAAACACTGCAAGTTTTAAAATATATTGTGTGCCCCTCAAGGAACTGAAATTGTGTGCCACCATTATACCAACGTGTCACTAACTTCATGTGAATTCAAATTACCTGCACTGAAATGATATTTGATCAGTTAGATTTCCATCTGTGTATGTCACATTTTAAAGAGACAAATTAAAATTTCTGTTTAAGAACTATAAGGGTAATTGTTTTGATCTGAGCCTAAAGAAGCTATCTAAACCCCATGATCCTCTCATTAATTTCTTCTTCAGACATAGTAATATAAGAACATTGGTTGGATCTTGTTAATTTATCTCATTTCTAAGCAAAAATCTCATTTTTTTCAAAATGTTCTAATTCCTTGAGTTTCAAAGTTCACTCATATATAATAAGGCAATTTTATAATTAACTCAAATATATTAACCTAACTCCAAGCAGAAGACACTAATGAAGATCGCCACGGAGTGATGGAAAACATTTTGTTTTAGTAGGTTTTTACAAAATTTAAAGTTTGGATAGTCATAAACTAATGTAAAAGTGATTAATTATGTTTCATTGAATGTAATGGACTACAAAATTCAAGACATTCATGTTGTAAGATTGTCAGTGGAAACCACTATAATGCAAACATTGTAATGCAAACTTAAGGTGTGCTTCAATTAAACTAATCAATTGTTATTGTGGTTATAATTACTACACAAGTAGTTTTGTAAACTTGAGTGTGCACAAGTGATTTATTTCAACTTTGTCTAAGGAAAATAAAGGGCCACTTTAATTTTATCTTTAACTTTTCTGTGAAACTATTTTAATTCAGTGTAAAAATAAATTGAAGTTAGAGTATTCCAGATTGATGTTGCTTAATACTGCACTATGATCAACAGTTCATTGTCCTTGCTGGGTAATCTGGTCGTGTGTAAGTACATCTGGTGAGTAATACTCAGACTTATATGATGCAAGATTATCAGAAAATCTTGGGTGGTTGAATAAAAGGAAAACACAAAAATTTGAAGATAGTAACTAAAAATACTTGCACATATGTTGTAACATTATTTTAGTCAAAAAAATATTATTAATATTATTTACCAGCATTCAAACACAAATCGGTCCAGTTATTAAAAAAAATTGCAAAGTTGTTCATTAATGAATATATATGGTAGATATCAGATTTCTACAGGCCACATAACGTGTATCAAGGCGTCCGAGATGCACCAGAAGGATGGGTGGAAGGTTAATAGTTGTGTGTAACTACAATTATTTCCTACTTCACCATGAGGGGTTCGAGCGAGAAGATTAGTTTCAAAAATGCAATAAATTCAAAGGAGAGGGGGTCATGGAAAACATGATCCATAGCAGTTTTGAAGCAATGTTTAGTTAGACATTTTTTTAGATAAAGTGCTTAAAATGACTTCATAAGGTATTGTTTTTATTTTTGCTGTAAACAGTCTAACTAACCCTGCAGTGGTCTCGCTGATTGCTATTGTAATTCAGGGGTAAATTTTGTGTGCTATTTGGGTCGGTAGGACTTATGACTTAGAGCTACCATCTACCTTGCACACACACATCCCCACTGTTACCAATCAAGTAGCAGAGCTGCAAGTAGGCAAGCTATTGTTTTTTGAATATTTTTAATTCACCTGGATTACAATAGTAATTCGCACGACCACTTATGATATGTTTCCTATACATGAAGTAGTTTTAATATTTTTTATTTAAATAGATATTTTGTTATTTTTGTGTGTGAAAACAATATTTAAATTAGTAACATATTTATCTGTAAATGATGTCTGAGCCAGAACGTGAACAAATACGACGCTGGCTTGCCGAAACCGACAGTTACAATGAAAGTATGATAGGCTGACCTAACACATGATCTAACTTAGTTTTATGTTATATATTACTTTTGTGCTACAATAAAAAAATTTTTTCACGTCAATTGTTTTCTATATGACCCCTCAAACACCCTAAAATACTTATAACATATTTTAAAAAATATTTATATTTTAAAAGCTATTTCTAAGTCGATTACAATAGTAATCCGCGCTACCACTACAGTGTTAATTACATCTCTCAATGCTACGTCCAAGCCAATCTAAATAGGAACATGGCGAAAGGCACAAACTGAAATGATCAACTCTACATAGGTTTTCCTGCTAAGTGATAAATAAATTTGGTACAATCTTTCATTTCAAAATTGCTTTCATATAAATAAAATTTAATGTTGTTAAAAGCTTAGGCCGGTCAAATAGTGAAAATCCTACATTTTGTGTTGCTATCCAAGTAATATAAATAAGCGATTAACCCATGTGGTGTTATAAATTCTATATTTTTTTAAATAACAATTTTTAGATTCAGAATATGAATAATAAATGTATTTAATGAAACAACCTTACTAGTTGTTATCTCATATCTATACCACAAATTCATTAACTGTACAATCCTTTAAATTGGTTAACTTCATAAAGAGATATAATATTTTGAAACAAGGTAACTAGTATATAGTTTTCTTTTGTTCAATTTTTGCTTATATTTTTAACTCATAAATAATACATTTTATATTTGTATTTTTCCTAAATAATGTCTTTCTTGAAACATACAACTTGTCAATTCAATTAGAATGCACATAATTTTACAGGTTAACTATTAATTATGTAACATATAACTGCCATATTCAACATCTTACCATAACAAATAGTGTTACAATGTTTTACTTGCCTATAATAGCACTTACTTTTTTGTTTGTTGACAACGGGTCACATCTCCCAAAATGGCAGTCCTCAATCATCAAAAAAGTAAGCGCTACTATAGGCAAGTGTAACATAATAACATATGTACAAGTGTTTTTTGGGGAAAACTAATAGCACACGTTAACATGGTATAAACTAATATGAAGTTAATATTTTTAACAATAATTTGTTTTATACAAAGCTACATTATTTATAAACAATCACTTCCATTTTGATTGTAACTCCATAAAACCTATCAATTTGTATAGGTCAAATTTTATAAGCTGGCACTTGGAACATAGGTAGAAATTGTATATTAGGCGTCTAGAAAACAACAGGGGTACTGTCGTCATCCCTCATCGGGGCAGTAAATCTTGGCCTGTCTTTAGACAATCATATTAGCTCGCTTCCGTGAACGCCCTATTTACATTTATTTCTAGTTTTATTATATTTTAAAAAGTATTAATAAGTAGCAAAATAATGAGTCAGCAGAATTCTAAGGGTTGGTGTTTTTTAAAATGATCTGCAAGCACCTCCACCCTCCCCTCGGCAAGAACCACAGCCCCCAAATACCAGATTATAAAATTTTACCTATACCATTATTTCACTACCATGAGTTCAACTGATGTCATTCCCAGTTTATTAAAACCATCAACTTATGATTACCCATTTTACAAGTATAGTACTTTTTCTAATATTTTTTGTAGTGTGTAATAAATGATAAAAATTTGACCGGATTAACATGGAATAAGAAGTGTAGTGGGTTGGATTAGCAAGGCTCTAGCGTATCTTATACACCAAAGCCAAACAATTAGTTTCAACAAGAGACAGTTGAAGTAATCTTTTAGCTTCTGACATTCTTAATACCGCACTTCAGATTAATAATGCTGCGCTTCTTCAGTTAATTCAAGAAGTGTAGTTAAAGCTTTGAGAAATGCAAACATTGGGGCAGAGATAGTGAGCAGTCTATGTGCAGCTTCATTTAAATCTTTATTCTCTAGACTTCTAATTTAATTTAATATGACAATCTATCAATACTTTTTTAGCTACCTCAGTTATTTTTTGTTTCAAAAGATCACAATTTTTAGTACATGTTTCAGTTTCCCTAAACATGAGACAGTTCCATTTTAACATGTTCCCATTACAGTCTAAAGTACTCATTTTTATTCAGTTTTGTCCCTTAAAATTTATTCCACAGCAGATGTTCTGTATTAAATTTACTGCTCAGAAATTATTTTTTGATGTACATTGATGAACATTAAAATGTTGATCTTCTTCACTGAAAAAAATATTACGACAAATAAAATGAATATTAAAATTGCTCTTTGTAATGTAAAATTTAGTGAATAAACCATAAGTTTCAAAATCTGGTTGTTGTTCATGACGAGCTGATTGTTAATTACTTATTACACTTTGAAATTACTTGCGACCAGACATTCTTTCAATATAAGTTGGTAAATTGTTAACTTACACTTGGAGAAAACGTTTTAGTAACTGTATGAAGCAACTGTGGCGTAATGTTTATTTTAAAATAAATTTGAAATAAATGTTATTTGTGGTTCAAAAAAAAAAAAAAAAGTTTTAGTCTTTTGACTTCTTCAGTCTCACATTTCTGCCGCTAAGATTGAGAATGTGGGATCTGAGAACAGTACGTGTGAATAAATGAACAAACACAACTGGCGGACCAAACTCAGGAGCGAAAGAACTTTTGAAACAGGTCATTAATTTAATAGTTTTCACTCAGCCACTCAAATAGTTTATGAAAATTTAAAATGTTTGTCTAGTAAGTAAAAAAAAAATACTGATACTTTTAATTTTTTTAACAATTAATTATATTTGTAGAGGTTTACTTGTTTTCATGAAAACTTTTTGCTTATTGCTGGTTTTATTTCTATACCAAAATATATTGTTTTTTATTTAAATCTTGTGTAAGTACTGTACTTTAATCCCTTTAAAGGCATAAAGGTAGATGAAGTTATATATAAGAATAACTGTCTGGATTGTAATACCTCTTATGTGGGTGAGACAAACAGGCAAATTTTGCTTCATATACTTAAAGATGAAAACAATATTAATAGGAATAAACACTTACTCTTGGATTTTCATTGAGCATAATAAAAAATTGGTGGCATAAATTTGATGATAAAAATTGTATAATAATGTCTCCATCTGGAAGAACAGGAATCACTTGGAAATTGTAAATATTAATTTACAACAAAATGGTATTACTCTATAATTAAATTATACTTAACTAAGTGAATACATGAGGGCTTACTTGCTGACACATTTTGAAACAATCGGCGTCCCTCAAGGTAAAATAAAGGTTGTCGGCATGAGATTTATAAGAGTAGTGGGGGCAGATTAAGTTGGTTGTTTACTATGTATTGCATATTTTGTATTTTTCTATAGTTGTTAGTTTTTTACTTTGGTTTAATATGTGGAGAATATTGTAAATAGTGTGTGTGTGTGTGTTGCGTGTTTTCCAGGTGTGTAAGCTCTTATCTATTCACTTAGTTCAGTTTTATTTAATTATAGTTTAATCAGTGAATTCAAGATGATTACAACAGGCAACTTTAAAATGGTATTGACATTGAAAATGTTTTTGATAAATTGTGTAAACCACTTGAAATGCTACAACCACTATATATTTGTTCACAAATATGTTAGAAAACAAGTATTATTTAGGTCACACCTTTTATCTCTGATTTCAGTCTTTTTATAATTTTCCTAAATCATTCAAATATATCAGTAAAACATAAATTTTCCAAGGCGCATGGGCGCCCATGTATATTTTTATAGGGGGGGGCTAACTCTGATACCTGGGGGGATGGGATTCCCTCCATGAAAAGGAGGGTCTGGGGAAATTTTGAAAAATTAGGGTTAAAATGGTGAGCTTTAAGGCACTTTAGAAAGTTCAAAACTTCTAATTTTTACAGGCTTTTTTATATCGATTAATTTATTTTTTTATAGAATGAGTGAATCTTTATTCCTTAAAATACTAAAAAATATAATTAAAAGCTTTTTTTTCTTGCGTCATTTCATTTATTATAGGATAGGATAGTAACCGACAAATTATTTTGAGGTTGGAAATTTTTTAAATATAGGCTATTATTTCAGTTTTATAAGTGGCGTTTTTTTTTTTTTATTTTAACCGAGGCATGACAGTCGAGTATCTGATTTTATTGAAATATCTCATTAGGTTCAGGGTGTTTGCGTGTTTCAGGAGGAACTTCTCATATAACGCTAAAACTGAGAAAAAATGCTTCGTTAGTTAGTTACGACTAGCGAAAAATTTCACCACCAATTCAGTTGCCCATGTGAAATAAATCAATAAATGTATAGGCCCTACTTAAGTAAGCAGATTCAAATTTTATCCTCCTTAGACTTTTTCTATAAATTTGAGCAATTAGTGGTAGTTTTCAACCTTGAAAATGAATTTTTAGAGGGTCGAAATATTAAACAATTACAATTAGAGTATCAGACAATAGTTATTTTTAATTAATCTCAACCAAATTTCACTCTTTTTACGCTTTTTTATAGATTTTGACAATAAGGGGTAGTTTTTACGCTTAAAAAATAAAAAGCGCCCGTCGGCACTATATAGATTTTGAAGTAGAGGGTAAGTTGACCTTAATCCCAAATTTGTATGCAAATCGGTCTTTTCCGAAAAATTTGCGAAGTTTTTTCCTATTTTAAGCTTTGTTTCCTGGACTAATAATAAAGATAAATCAAATTAAAACGTCAATTTCTACAATTCAATTAAAGGTAATGTAACACAGGCTATAACATATAATAAACTGTTAACATTAAGTTAACCAATACAGTACTACAATGTCGAACGCAGATGACATGCAACAGAGAAGAAATGCAGCGTCAGTCGGAAGGGCCTAGGTTATCCTTCCTGTCACGTTTTCCTTATCATTGGGATAGCTGGCTCGCTGTGTCAGCGTCTAGGATATTAGTCGTGTCGTCGTGTCCTGTTTAGCTGTTTTCCTTTAATTGACGCAACCATTAACTGGTCCACATTGGCATAATCACATAACATGGATATTCGATAGTTACTGACTTTAAAACCTATTTCGTTCAGTCCAGGTGTTAATATAGCAGAATCGCATAAATATACTATTTATATTGTTAATACTGTGAACATTTATTATAATTAAAATATAGTTCTTCCACATCAGCTGAAAATAAAAAAAGAAATATTTGTACGAAAGTCTTGATAATTTTAATTTGTATTTCTGGGAGCTAGGGGGGGGGCCACGGCCCCTCCCTGCCCGTGTGTATGGGCGCCCATGTTAAGGCGTCAATAATAATTATCAACCTAGCTCTTACACACTTATTAATTTTTTTGTATCATACTATTTTATAAATTTACTTTCAAATTATCACTCTTGTGAGATTATTTTAAAAAACAATAAGCCTGAGAGAAATCCTAATCTCTAAACTACTGATTTTAAGTTCCTACTGTTTAAGAAAAATCAGGCAATATTCGTTCTGAACGAATGTTTTCAAACGCATCAGCAAGTAAGCAATCACGTATTCACTTAGTTAAGTATTTTTAAAATTAGTTTAATCAGTGAATTCAAGATGATTACATCACGCCACTGCAAAGCATTACACTTAATTCTCATCAAAAAATTCTTATAAATTGTTTTAATTTATTAAAAAAACATTATTCTTTATTTTATTCTTTTTAATTTATTGAAGAAATAATTTAAAATACTTCTTTTCCAATAAACTAAAATTATAAGTAACTATAGCATAACTAGTGAACACTTTAGCACGTACACTCTTGAATTTTGTAGTCCATTATGTTTGGTGAAACTTATTAATCACTTTTACATTAGTTTATGACTATCTGAACTTTAAATTTTGTAAAAACTTACTGAGACAGAACATTTTTGATCGCTACGTGGCGATCATCAGTGTCTTCCATTCCATCGGAAGACATTGAGGAAAATCGCTACGTAGAGCTCGAAAACGTTCTGTCTCAGTAAGTTTTTACAAAATTTAAAGTTCGGATAGTCATAAACTAATGTTAAAGTGATTAATTTAGAATTTACTTGTTTCATTTACGAGGCTAACCGATTATGGTTAATCATTGAATTCAAGATAATTACAACCCGCAATTTTAAACTGAAATTATTAATTTTTTTGTAAAATTCATTAAAGATCATCTATATTTTATTAATACATGTTTTGTTTAATGAATATTAGATAACAATATAACCCCTTAACTACGATGAATACAGAGTACAGTAATTATAAAATGTACATTTCTCTAGCACCGAAATAAAAAAAACTTTAAAATGCAATTTTCATCTTGTAAAGGTTTAGAGTGGTTTATGTTATATAGAATGGGCTATAATGGTGTGTCATATTGAAAGCTGCATGGCCGAGGGAGAGGTACACCAAAAACAAGAACTTTGTACACTTACCAAACCCTCAGCTAAGCTTTATTTATTTTAGCTACTCTTCTATATGATTACCTGGTGATTTAAATTTACAAAAAGTGTTAATCTATAGTTAAGAAGTTAATTTTTTAAAAGTTGTGGTTATTGGGTTTTTATTGTTTAACACTAGATGATGTTATAGGAATACATTTTTATTACTCACCTGCAAGACCAAGAGATAAGACATAGCTGAAAAATTAATGAAATAAATAAATTGTATCTATTTAAATAGCAGGTTCCAAAATGTATGTTACAATAACTTCAGTCACTATTAGGCCAAAGTTTGAAGAACACACACAACTTCAAATTTTCAATTGTCAATCAAATAAAATACTTTTATTCATCCAGTTAAATTCAAATAAATTAGTTTAAACTTGTAGTATATGATATTTGATGGCAATACAGTTTTTTCAACTATTAATTCATTATTTTAGTTTTGTATGGGAGAGCAACTTTTCACAAAAGGGCCAAGTTATGCAATATATTTCGTCCCATTTAGCTTAAAATAAATGAACTTATTATCCATAAAGCAGCTGATTTTATAAGTTATGTGGTAGACCAGCTGATTTTGACAATCAGGTTATGTTACTTTATTTATATTAATTGTAATTATTTAATAAAAAGTAACTAAAATAAAGTTTGCCTTTGTTGACCTAAGTAGGAATTGACTTTAAAAAATGATTTGATATACAATCCCTTGAGAAATTCTTATAAGCTACATGTAAACAGAAAAATAAATGTCACGCATATTATTGTACATGCTTCAGCATTCAATTCTTCTATATTACTTTAATACAACTTTTAAAAATTAGTGAACAAAATTAAAATAATTATAAGACCAGTTAGATTTCAATCTATTCAAGCTGTACTTTTACTAATTTATAGTTCTGGTTACACTTCTAAACAATAAAGTTTATTTGAAATTAGGGAACCAAAAATATGTTGAACAATATAGGAGAGAGGTAAATGTGCTCAAATGTATGTGTGTAGGCCGGCAGCTGCTTCCAATTTCTTCATACACTGCTTACAATCCTTAATGCCATACCTGCTTTTATCAGTAGACAGTTATAAAATTCAATAATACACTGTTATATGTGGGTTATTGAGTTAGGAAAGGATTCACAAAAGGGAACAAAATTTAATTGAAAGAATATGTGTTTATTGATCCTTATTGGTTTACATTTAGAAGAAAACTAATTGTTTTCCTCAATACATGGTCCTTCCTTCCATATACATGATGTAATTAATTTATTATAATATAATTAAATATGTATGTTTAAATTTATATATTTAATTCCTAATATTTCTTGTTTAACATGGACCAATATAGATTAACATAAAAAAAATAAATATTTTTGCCCAATAATACAATTTAATTGCATATTTGACTTCAATGTAGCTACAAGCCTATGTAAAATTTACATTAGATTATTTATCCATACAATATTAATTCATACCTGAAAAATTAGCCAAATTACAAGTAAATATTTGCAAAACTTAACACTGTAATTATTTACAAAGACATATCTTTTAAAAAAGGCAAATTTCGTATTACTTAGAACTTTTAAATTCTACGTTCATTATAAAGCACTTTCCCTATCCCAGAAGTTTGTACTTTTATATAATACGGTAATATGAATGAATAAATAATTACGTAATTTCTAGAATAAAATGTTAATATATGTTAATTTTAATTTACTTAAATATTACAATAACGATTAATGATAAACCCTCTTTCACATGAAGTATTAAATATTATAAAGAAAAAACATATTACTGCTATATGGAAATGTAGTCAATATGGACACCAGTCTTATAGAGTACTTTGTTTTATAACTAACTATAACTTTATTGATGCAAAATAATTCCAGATTTTTTGTAGTTATGGTTAAATGTATTTGAAGTACATGAAACATATTATTTTTAAATTAATACGAAAAAGAAAATAATATTTTTACAAATATGTAGAAAATAAAAATATGTATTTCACACTAAACTCACTGCTTGAATATATAAACTAATTATTTCCATTGCATTACCTATTAATAAAATACCTACTAACAAATACATGTGGAATGAAGCGAAAATGATTTCCTATATAATTTTTAAAAAATCACAGGAATTCATTTGAAAATTTTCAAAACAACAAATACTAATTAACTTTGTACTATCCACTAAAACAAGAACAGGAAAAAAGAGTTCACAAGTTGATTTAGTGAGAGAATAATATTATATCAACTAAGAACAACTTGAAGCAAGTAAATATACGATCAATATCAGTTAAAAGATACGTAATTCTAACAATCTGAGATTTACATTCCTAAATTAAACCAATTTATTTGTTAAGACAGGAATGTCTATCAAATAAAATTAACTGGAGAAGGAATAAGCTTGGATACTGCATTCAAGCAAAATTAATAAATACTAAAAATATAAATATCAATTGTAAAAAAATGTAAAATATTTAACACATACTCAAAAGTAAAAAAAAACTATCTAAAATAAAGTTTAAAAATGGTGGTACTTTAGGCACATTTTGTCATGTTAGATCTATATGTTAAACTTTACATTGCATACTTTAAATAATATAAATTCAAACAAATTCAGTCTTTTTCTTGACTGTCAAATTAGTTAGCCACTAAACTACTTAACAAACAATAGACAACATTTACTGTCAGTGAATCTGCATAAAATATAAAGAAATTATAATATATATTATTTCATGGTCGTTGTTTTTATACACAGATTATTAATATTACTGCATTATTCCCTGCATTATACATATGTCCCTGTCTAAAATTTTCCCTGTAATATTAAGACATTAATTAAAAGAAAAATTCTGAAGATAGAAAATAAAGATAGCAATCACAATTTTTAATATATTTTTGAAAAATCAATATTAATTCTTGTTCATAATACCCTACTTAATTTTCATTAAAAAAAACACAAGTAGAAAAACAACCTAGTACAAAAATCAATATCATGAAACACTTTATCAATTAACGCTTCTCATAAACCACTAACCAACCTGGTTACTCCTATTTAAGTATATTTGATTAACCAATATTATACACTATTTTAGAATTTGTTTTTGCAAAAACACTTACTGAAATTATTAATATACTCATTTTCATTTCTGTTAGGAATATTCCTATATATTTGGGTACAGTTTTCTGCCATTCCTAACGTTATAATATTCTCCTCTGTTAACGCGTTTCAGAGCAACTCCATTTTCATACTCCAAGAAGTACAATTTAAGTTTTGAAAATGGAGTTACTCCGAAACGCATCAACAGAGGAGAATATTATAACGTTAAGAATGGCAGAAAACTGTAATGAAATATATAAAAAAACTTACTGTTTACAGTTGCTAACACTTCTGCAAATACATTACCACACTGCCATAGTTGTCCTAATTATTTGATAATAAGATACTTTGAGAAAGCTCAACAAAGACAAAAACCTGGATTCTTACAGAAAAGAGTTCTAAAATAATAAATATTAACACATAAATAGTATACACACAAAACACAAGTAACAATGATTAAAAATACTTATATATATATTCAGATTGCCTATATCTATAGATATGGTAAAAAGGTTGTGGGAATTGTATACAATATATAACACTACCTTAAATATTTCTCAGACTTATATATGTTGCTTGAAAACATTCTTAATACAAAAAAAGTTATTATAAATACAAACACAATCTAAATTTACACATACAAGGAAAACCCTATAATATAAATTTTTTAATGAAACAACTATTTAAAAGTCAATTACTGTATAGCTATTTTACAACACAGCAACAAAGTATCCAGTTTAGTTCAAATAGTGTTATTCAAATGAAAAAAAAGTTAATACAAAAACTAAGCAAATCACATATGTCTCAAGACGCATATTGAAAGATTTTATGAAAGCCACTTGTTTAATTTAGTAATAAGTTTATATAGGAAGGTTTTTTGTTTTTATTATTTTTTTAAACAAACCTATATTAATAGGACAGTACTATATTATACAGTAAAAACAAGAATTTATGTTCGCCATAATCAAATCTAAGTTGTGGGTATAAATTTATGTTATGTTTGTATTTTTTATAAAAAATTTTACCACTATTTTTGGTATGGAACAATTTTACTATCACTTTGTTTTTGTTTAGAATGTCATTTCAAGTAACAAAAAAAACTAAAAAAATTGGAGTTGACACCACTTATTGCATACGCTTACCAAGATAATGAAATTTCCCTATCAACAATAGGATACCAAAAGTGTTATAAACCCATTGCACCCAGATGAGTCTAACAGGCACATTGGGAAATTTTTGTCATCCCTGATTCCTAGCTGTATCCACGAGTGAGTCTACCATACTCTCATTAAACTAATTGTTCATTTCTTTTTATTAATTTTTAGATTAATATGAAAAAATAAACTAAGCTAGAAAAATAAATAATGACCTGAGATTCCATGAGAAACTGATGAGTTTGTTACAAGATTTAGGTGGAGATTCTGCCATTTGAATTCTAACGCTGTAACATAATTTGATCAATTGATGGACCACTTTATTGCAATGTAGAAGAAGGTCAGGAAAACAAAGCAAGGCACAATTCTCCAGGATCAAGCAGTATAGATGGTGGGTGACTTTAATTCTGATTGCGTTGCCAATCCCCCAAATTATTCACCCAGAATTTCAGACACTGATGACGATATATCAGATGAGGAAGGATCTAGAAAAACAACCTGTCTTGTCATCCATATTCCGCCCAATCTCAAAACACAACGATGCTCAAGACAGCCTCCATCTCTACAACTATCATTACTACATAAAATATTCTATGGTAAGAAAAGAAGCTGGCCAGCAGAGAAGAGGTAGATCTGCATAACATTTAGCGAATGAGAATGCCTGGTGGATGAGAATGACAGTGGAAATGAACCAAATATTTTGAGTCACGCTGAAGCAGAATCCCACTTAGATGAGCTAATGGTTTATTTTGAATGTGAGGAGGAAACAACTTCAACCGAGCTCCTAATATTGCACCTGACGAGTGATAAGGCAGCTCGCAAGCGCTACACAAAACTAACACTACAGAGTATCACATCCTTTTCAATTCCTAAAGTCGGTTCCAAATACCTCAATTCCAGTGCTTCCAGCGTTTACACATTGGGCGGTAAAATATCAATCGCCGCTCTAATTCAACGTCACGATAACACATTGGACAGTAAAATATCTGTCACCACTCTAACATAATGTCATGTTAGTGCGTAATCTCGGTTGTAATACAGGCACTATAACAATTTTTTGGGCTGGTAATTAAAATAAAAAATCAGGAATCAATTTCTTGGTATCGCCATCGGTATCAGTAAAATTTTGGACGAAGTAATATATATATATATATATATATATATATATATCCAACATTATTCATACTATAAAAAAGGTGATTTTCTGTAAGTATATGTTTTACTTAGGCACTCTCTGGTAAATCCAGATCGGCTCTGGTCCCAGTTAGTCCGAATTATTGAGGTTCTACTGTACACTGAATTCATATGAGAGTGGAAAGAAAAATACGTCCGAAAAAAAAAACGAGTGCTATTATTATTGATACCTGTATGGAGGAAACATTAGCTTATATGTGTTATATTTTACTGGCCAGTATTTATAAGCCAAATCTCTGTTGAGAAAAGTGTCTATGGCCATCCAATTCTTAGAGTAATTTTCTCATATCATCCGTTTGTTTCAATAAAAAAATCACCGAGATTTGTTGATCCACACACAAGGATTGGCAGTATAAAGACTGACCCTGGAACTGAAATACATTCTAAATTATTAAAAATAGTAATAATAAAAAATTTAAAATAATAAAAAAAGTAAATCAGAAATACTGTTTCACGTGAACATTGCACCATTATTCACTTTGCTAAGTTGTGGGTACAAATTCTGGATTTACATATGAAATAAACATCTTATATGTATGGAATGAAGATAATGAATATGAATGATTCTAAAACAGCTTATATTTTAGAACAGAAAAAGATCTCACAAAAATTTTAACCGAAGAAGAGAAAGAACCGACTTATACCAACCCAATCAGTACTTACTTTAGCAAAACCAATAAAAAATAGTAACAGAAAAGCATTACTGCAGACATCTGCTTTGCTTCTAATCAGTTTGTAAATGAACTTCAAAAGCGTGGTCTTACCCATGTAAGAACAATGAAAGAAAATTAGGCCAAATTACCTCAGGAATTTAACAATGTAGACAGGAATAGTCCTCTTAAAGACGCAATGTACCATTTCTCAGACGATATGAAACCTTTACTGCTTTATCTCTTCAAAGGTGAAAAGCAACCACTCTAAAAGTTACAATGATGAAGAAAAGAATATGAAATAAAACCAAAGCAGAGGATCCTTTAGATTATAAGCACAGTCAATAGAGCATCCAGAGAAAGGACTGAAGGCTAATATAACCTCTGTAATATCTTCATTGTACATAAGAGTTTTGATTCAATGCCATGTGCAGAAGATTTATTTTTCTTGAATTTTGTAGTCCATTACGTTTGGTGAATCTTAATTAATCACTTAAACAATAGTGTATGACTATCCGAACTTTAAATTTTGTAAATTTGTTAAAACTTACTGAGACAGAACGTTTTTGATCGCTATGTGGCGATCTTCATCAGTGTCTTCACTGATGATTTATTTTTACTGGAAAATTAGGCGTACAGCTTACAAGGCCACTTAGAACTCAATAACCAAGTTATTCCTAAAAATTTTCGGGGGTTGATTGTGAATGTATTGGGAACTAAAAAACCTACAAACATTCCACCAGCAGCTTTTCAAGATAAATTAGAAGTTGTCAGTACTGTATATTTTGTAGTTATAAGTTTCATAGGAAAACTGTGTATGTTTATATAAAGTAAAAACCCCTATATGTCTTGAACACTAGAGAAAACTGTATATTCAATATGCTAACAATAGGAATTTACTTATTATACATTATTGTTTCTATTTACTGTATGTTTTTTAAGTAATATTTTTCATAATATGCATTATTTTCTTATATTATATATGATAAACAGCCAAATATAATCAATTTGTTCATTGATTTACTTATTTCATTTTTCTGATTATCTAAAAATTAATCACTTTTACATTGTTTGTAAAAGGTTACATCTGTCTCAGTAAGTTTTTACAAATTTATAAATTTTAAAGTTTGGAAGTCATAAACTAATGTAAAAGTGATTAAGTTTTAACTGAACATAATGACTACAAAATTCAAGAGTTTATCTAAAAATGATCTTTTGTTAATTTATTCAGTTCAATGAAATATCCATCCACTTCACTGAAATAATATTTTGATAACTTGAGTACCTATGTCGTCATAAATAAATTAATCATAATTGGGGCATTTTGGAAATTTACATTCATTTTATATCTCTAAACTCAAAATAATATGTATGCATTTGTTAGGCTCACCTCCTGCAATATGTATAAAAACTCCACCTGGAATGTTGTTACATGATTAATTGCTAAATACACTAAAAAGTTCACATTATACAAGCTTATTTTAGTGAGTTTTATATACAACATTTCAAGGGACAAGAGCCATCGGTTATTTCATTAAAATAACACAATAACCTACACTATACATAACTGTTTAACAATTTTTGATTGTTATAAGCATTCCTACTATTACTTTTGTTTCCTTTTTAAAAAAAAAATTAGAATCAAACCTTATAACTTTTAAAAAATTCAAAGGCTTGTAATAATTATAACATTGACTTAGGAAATGTGTACAACAAAAAGATCCTTTTAAAAATAACTATGAATAAAGTAATAAACACTATTATGTCTCAGTGCAGTAATTACATTTCCAGGAAATTACTAACCGACTTCTGAATAATAAATACAGAATTATATACTTTTAAATTATAATTTGAATATGATTGTAGATATTTTAAGTTTATCAATAATAAAAAAATATTTTAAAACTTCTAAATTTACTTAAAAAACCCTTGTTTTTCAGTTACTATTAATTACTATGCTTATAACAGTTCATTTGTTACACTTCAACTAAATTTCAAAAAGATCCAAGTCATTTTTGTTAATTATTCATTTGAGCAGCTGTGGAATGTGAATTATATAAACACAATAAATAAAAACCAAACACCCATAATAACATTAATTTGTTCATCATAAATCAATAATTAATACACATTTTGGTTACAAAAAACATATTCCTTTGTAATACAACTGTACATAAGATGTTGATTTATAATAAATAAATTAAAGTACCAGTAGAAACTTCGTAAAAGGAACGAATGTTTTGAAACGCGACAGCAAGTAAGCAATTACGTATTCACTTAGTTAAGTATTTTTAAAATTAGTAAATAAATTAATTTTATTGAAGTTGTTGGTTTTTTATATATTGTATTTAGTTAAATCATTACCATGTCAAATTTTAAAATAACAATTTTAGAGATGATTTACTTTATAAATATTTTTTTAATATTTAATCAAAATTTTTACTATTGGTATCACTTGGCAAAACACCACTACTTACTGATATTTTTCAGCAGATGCTTTTCACAATAGTTTCTGCAGTGTCTTGTCTATGACTCTCAGCATTGAACAATGCACTGACCAAGTGATAGCAATAGTAGAAAGTTGAATGAAAAACCCTCAAGATGTAAAACAGAAAAACTGCAAATATTTAATCCGTTAAAAATCTTAATAGAAATGTATGAAATACTCTAAATTTTAAGCATCAGAAATTTGAAAGATTTGTTTGTATGTAAATGGTATCCACTGAATTCAGTTAGACCTGGTTTTTAGCATTATTATTTCATATCTTATGTTTTTGATAACGTTGTGTTTAATTAATATATTATTTTACATTCAATATTTCAAGGACTAATTGTTCATTTTGATACTTTTTTGAAATATTGGAGATAAATAGCTTGATGATATAACTAAATAATAATATCCAAAGCATTCTTTTTAAAGATAAGTAATACAACTGTCATATTTTTTTAAGCTACGCACTAGATATGATAGGTTTTTCTACTCACTACCTACATATAAAAAAATGCTTTACAGAAAATATCAAACTTATAAAATTAGAAATACAATTACAAAATTGTGAATGTTTTATTGGTTTTACCTCGTAAAAAAAACATTGTTCACAGAAAACTTTTGGAATATAACATTTACATTTAAAGCAATTATGAAAGACTCTGTTAAAACAGGGTAGTCATATTAAATGACCCTATTTAAATCACACAATAAAAGTAGTTTAATATCAAATGCAATAAAAATTTCAACTAACAGATCAAATAATTTGAAATATCAATTAAATGGTAAATTATCCACTAACCAGACTGTCCACATTAAGTGCAAATTTGATATTCTTTTAGACACACATACACTCATGCATGTGAATATATGTACACTTGTGCATGTAAATATTATAATAGAAAAAATGCCACAATAAATGCAAATTATTTAAATAACAATAAAGGAATAGAGCATTGGTTTTAAACATGAGTGTTTGTGTATGTAGACAACAATAGCCAATGAATTTGCAGCTAGGAAAGATTTCCTGATGTAGACAGAACATCAGTTTTCATTGTCACCTGAATTACTACCTCCAGCACCACTTGTTATTGCCATTCGTTTCATCTGATTGATTACAGCTGTTGCATGATATGCTTGTTTCCATCGTGACTTTACAAAATTTTTTCTTAGCTGTTCAGAAACCGTAGAGTGTATATTAATATTGCTTGCAGTGTTACCAGATATCCAAGGATGAGCAAGTGCTTGTTTACAAGTAAATCTTTTTTCTACATCAACGCACATAAGATGCTTCACAAAGTCTTTTGCAGAATCACTTATATCATCCCAGAATGGAGAATCGAATTCATATTCTCCTTTTAAAATCTGTGCAAACAGTTTGGCATCATTTTCATCATAGAATGGGGGATAACCACAGAGCAAAATATAAGATATAACACCTATGCTCCAGACATCCACTGCTTTTCCATAAGGTTTCTGAGCTAAAACTTCAGGAGCAACGTAACCAGGTGTCCCACAAGCAGTAGCCATAATACCGGAGTCTACCATTTTTGACAAGCCAAAATCACTTATCATGATCTTACTATTTTCATCAGGACTATAAAAAAGTAAATTTTCAGGCTTCAGATCTCTATGCACAACACCATTCTCATGCATAAAATCTACTGCTTCTAAAACTTGTCTAATTAGATCTGATGCATCTTTCTCTGTATATGACCCTTTTTCAACAATCCTATCAAACAGCTCTCCCCCAGTAACTAATTCCAAAATTAAATATACCTTATGTTTGTCTTCAAAAGTTTCATAAAGTTTAACTATATTTGGATGGGTTAAACTTGGACTTCTGGAATCATTAACCTCAGTTTCAGTGTTAAATTGGCTGAACCTTCGCAAAACCCTGATTTCATTTTCTAATGAGTCTTCTTTGCCTTTGAGCGCTTTTTTATCCATAATTTTAACAGCAAACATTTGACCAGGGTTTTCCTTACTTTCTGCCAACTTAACTTCAGAGAAAGCACCTGTCCCAAGTAATTTCTTAAAGTTATACTTATCTTCTACTGACGGTGTCTTCTCATCTTTTTTTGACTTTTTTCCTGAATCTTTTTTACTAAAGAGAAACATTTTACTGTCAGCCACAAATATCTAGAAAATCTAACCTCACTTGTTATTCACAGTACGCACAATTATAAGCTTTCACGTGAACATTAAAAAACTGTATAAATAATTCTTTGCAATCCTTATGATTTACAATATAAATTGCAATGTCCTATGGCATTCAACATAAATTTTTTTTTCGTTCACAATAGGCGGATACACGACTAAAAAACTGACAGTCCAAAGTTCCTTGTTCAATTACGTCTAAACTCTGAGGTCCAATAGTACTTTAATATATGGAATTTTAGTGACGGAAAGAATCGAAATAGGCCGAACAATGATATATGTATGAAAAGGCCATTGTTGTATATATAATTTTCTACTTACGATGGAAATCCAATGCAATTATGAATTGAGTTTTATATTATATTGAAAAGAGGATAATTTTTGTATTTATAACTAACAAATGTTGAATTAAATATTTTAAAATACAAAAAACAATAATGTATTTACTGTTACTCAAATACATAAATGCTGGGATTTGGATACAAAATAAAGAAATTGTGTATTGAAATGCAAAAATTTTTAAATTCATAAGTATTATACTGCGTTTCTCAAAAATATAACGAGACCCCTAAAATATATTATGTTCCATCTTTACGCGAACTACAAATTTTTAACAAAAAACACTAGTACATATATAAGTATGTTACACTTGTCTATAATAGCACCTACGCTTTTCACTATTGAGATGTGCAACTTAAGATCTGAATTGACAATGGGGAACATCTACCTAAACGGTCGTCCTCAATAATGCACAAGTGTTTATAGTTACAGTAGACTTTCACCGGTGCAGGACCTCCATAAACGAGGATGCGCAACCTTCAAATAGGTTCCTTGAGAGGGGAGAGAATGTACTAGATTTTCCCGAGTGCAGGATCTTCAACAACGCGCATGCGCGTGACGTCACAGATGGAGGGTTAACTGCAGCAGAGGGGAAAGTAGTATACTTCGTAGGTATACTTTAATAAAGGTAAATATTAATGTTGAATAAAATTATTACCAAATCTATCCTGACTGGATACGTCGTACGTATATTTTAATAAAAATAGATATTAATGTTGAATAAAATTATTACCAAATCTATCCTGACTGGATACTTCATATGTATATTTTAAGGTAGGTATAAAAGGAAGAAAACTCACTATGTAAAAATTAAATTTAACTTTGCCATTTTTATTCAAAAGTCATTTATAAATTGTTTATAATACCTAACCTAACCTATCACAACAAATAAGATCTATTAAAACTAGAATGTTTCAAGAAAAAAATTAAAATGGAAATTCGGAAAATGTAACACGATTACTATGCCTGTACCTTAACCATTAGGCCACGGGTTTCTACTGTTAATCTTGATACAGTTTCTCTTATTACATTCTCTCCCCTCTCAAGGAACCGAGTTGAAGGTTGCGCATGCGCGTTGTTGAAGATCCTGCACCAGTCAAAGTCTACTAGAGAAAACTAGGGGAAGCTATGAGCCACAATGTAATAAGAGAAACTGTATCAACTTCCCCCTCTGCTGCAGTTAACCCTACATCTGTGACGTCACGCGTATGCGCGTTGATGGAGTTCCTGCACTGGTGAAGATCTAGTATAAGTAGTTAAGGCCCTGGTGAATTATTGATGGTTGCATGAACTCAAAAGTATTTACTAAACACTTTTAAATGTTTAAAAAGCTGCCTGTAGTAGCATTTACTTGTCTTTGTTGAGGACGGCCGTTTCGGGAGATGTGTCCCTTTGTCAAGGTGAGTTACGGTCTGAGTTGACAAAGGGACACATCTCCCGAAACGGCCGTCAACAAATATAAGTAAGTGCTACTATAGGCAAATTTATAAACATTTAAAAGTGTTTAGTGATAACTAGTAGCTCAAGTGAAGATGGAATCAACAAATATCATAAGTATTTATATGTATAAGATTTGTCCTGGCTGGCTGATTCATTGAAACACAGCTTAAGCTATAATTACAAAATTGAAATTAGGAAGGAACATTCGTTTAGTGATATAGAGGGGAGGTGAGATAGGACTTTTTTAAATTATAATTTTTTATTTATAACTGTTAGATATCAATTTAAGTGAACGAGTGCTGGGTTACAATAACTAGTTGCTTTTTTAAAACGAATTTAGTATTCAATAATTGAATTTCTGTTATGCAAATTAACCTAATCACATATAAAAACTGTTTATGAAATGATATGTTTTCATTTAATTTAAGTATCACTTGAAGGTCATACTGCTCTCTATTCATTGATTAATAATACTTCTTAGTTTTCCATTCAAGTGACTGAATGTCCGGTTAGAGAAGTAGTAGCATTCTCTAAATGAATTCAGTATTTAATTTCTTTACATACAAGCCTGTCACCCATCACAATGTAGTTGTACTATACCAGATATTTTTAGCGGGTGTGTAGTCTACAAGTTCCCAAAGTTGCCTGTCAATCAGATGAATGGTGTAATAATAAATAAAGAAAAACATACATACAGATGTGTGTATCTATATATATATATATATATATATATGCCAACCACACAACGGCCCATTGAAACGGGAAAGAAATGGGAGCGGGCCCAATAACCTTTCAAATTCATAATCCTGAATTAAGGAACGTACTTCTGTAAAATCTGAGGGGGTCTCGGTCTCATTTATTTTGAATTATCAAGACGCTACTGTATTGTAATTAAATTTCAGTTATTTATTATTCAATCTACTTGTTCCGATAAAATTTCACCTTAATTACAATTTTGAGATTTTAAAACTGGTTGCTAAGTTTTTAACCAACCAAACCTAGCTGGTTACATTTACTGCAGTGGTAGCCAACATAGGTTTCAGTATTACTAAGGGAACTAAAACTATGCTGCAAATAAAGTCCTTTGTCACAATATTCTTTGCCTTCCTCTTTGTAGATTTTTAGTCTTTAGAACAATATTTGAAGCACAATTTTAAGTGTTTTTTTTTTAGTATCAGTTATTTTTATCTTATTGGCAGCAAAATGATAATCCTTTAAGAAAGACAGTCCACGTTTTCTTTTTAAAGCTAATCTATGACACCATCATAGCATAAAACACTTCAATAAGTACGTCATAGAGGTGGGGTAACTCTTAAGGTAAGGAGGAAGAAATGTTTACAAATATACCACTTACTAGACACCTCACCATTCTCCATCACATGGCCTGCTGATACATTTTACAAATGTGGTTGAAAGCTTGCTGATATTAAACCATGAGTGGAGTTAAGGGGGGCAAGGAGGGGCATTTACCCCCAACTTTCAGGACAAGTGTATTATTTTTTTATAATCAAAAGCTTACAATGAATCCATTAAAATACCACAAAAATAATAACAGTGCTGACAAGTAATATACTCGACAGTATCAGTTGTTATTTTGGTCGAATGCAAATTATTTTATAAATATGACTAATTTCAAAGAAAAATATGAACTTTATTTTAATCTTACAAGTCATGATGTTCAAAATAAAATTTTAGCAATTGTTTCTGACGAAGTTTGGTATTCAATGTTAGGTTTCTAACAGAAACAAAATCAGGCTTATTTTTAGACTTATTACTTTGCAAAATTCGAAAAAAATTTAAAATTTTGCAAAGTTATAGGTCTAAAAGACCCCAATTTTCGCTCCATAAGAAACATATCGTTGAACACCTTGCCTTATCTTACCAATCAAAAAATAGTTTTAAACAGGTACCTTATATTGTATGTTTTTCGATGTCAACAAGCCTTAAATGTTCTCAATTTTTTTAGGGAGTACTCCTGGACCCCATTTGATACCCCCCGGGGAAATCTGTTCTCCCCAGAACAAAACTTATAACTCAGCCCATGTATTGAATTGCTCACAACTGTTTCCAAATGCCCTCATAAAATAGTTAATTTCATATTACTTCTTTAAAAAATAAAAATGAATAAGACATACACTTAACATATACTGCTAATTAACCAACACAAATAGTGGAATGTGAAGAAGTAGACGAAGTATAAAAACTTACAGTAGTTAGATGAAGTAGGGAGCTGTCCACTGTCCAGTGATGGTAACTTCTTCACTAACTGGCTAGAAAATGAATCTATCTGGCAGATCATTGTAAAAATGATGACATAATAAATTTCTGGAGCTTGAAGGGTAATTAATTTATTAAAATGTGGAATTATGGGCATTTACTTCCGTTTTCAAAATGTTTATTATACTGCATTTTAAGTACACAATCCACAATAACTAAAAACAAGACAGTTTTACAATTTATTATACTAATCTCATATTTAAATTGCACTTAATAACGTACTTGGTAGAACTAACTAATGACAATAAAATAAATGAAGTAAAAATGATACATATACATATACAGATATGGCTGCTCTAAAAACATTCAATAAACAAGTAATAACATAAGATGTATCTTTAATTATATATTCATATATTAGCAAATTAATTTAGTAAAAATCAAAGTATAAAGAGTATTGTTAATAATTTATTAAGAAAAAATTCTCAATTTTTTATACAATGTTATTTAATCCATTATTACTTTCATTATATTTATTGTGGGTACACAAAAGTACAGGCTCAAGTAGAATAAACTTTTCTATTATGTTAAGTTCTCATGATACTTTCCTAGAGATATTGAAATGAAAATAATCTTAAGTGCCTTTGATATTAGACCTTGATAATTAGGGGTAAACAGGCCAATCAGGCTTTGGCAGCTAACGTGTTAATTGATGTCCATTTTAAAACTGTATTACATTTTTTAACATCTAATGGTCACTACGGTCAAAATTTATGTCTTATAACCAAACAGTTTTTTTTTACTATTCGACTTTTAAATACAGAGAGGAAAGATTTATCATAACTCTATAAGCCAATTAGAGGTTCAAGTTTAGGTTCAAACTACGTGAAAACACTTCATTTAATAGTAAAGCTACACACACTCAAGTCTTTCTACATTGAAATCATAGAGTTAATGCAGATCCCTGTTAATAAAGATAATGAGTTAAACTAAACATTTGTAAATATTTACAAACTTGCTATTTACAAGTGTCTAGTGAAAACTAGTAGCTCACGTGAAGATGGAATCAACTAATATGAATTAGTTAAAATGTTTCAGAATTGATAGACAATAAAAAGTTTTTTGTTTGTAAATAGCTTTACAATATTAACGTGAACATATTAAATATAACATTATATATGAACATTGCAATAAATAAATATCCTTCTTGTTGAGCCTTCTTCATACCCGTCTAAAAGTTAATATAGAAATGTATATCTGTTACTACTCTTGTTAGAGAAGTCCTACAAACTGTTCTCAATAACTACAGGTATATCTAATATAAATCTAGCAATAGGTCTTGTCAACCTAACCGGCCCAAGATACCTGACTCTGGAGGGTTTTCCAAAAAGGTCACTTTTATCACTGATCAATGAGGTACTTTATTGTTCATGGCTTCCACCTCTCAGTGAGCCTGTTACGTTATCTAAAGACCTTTAGGAGTTGAATATGTATGAAGAAATAAGTTTATGTAAAGCCATTTGGAGAATTACACTCTTTTATTATCAGAGTGTAAAAATGATGTACCATTTATAGCATTATGGATTGACCTGTAGTTCTATCCATTAGCGTTGTGGCCTCAAGGTTACATATCCATGTTTAGATTATTTGAGAATTTTCATTAGCATCTGATCACTTCTGTTTGTATCAGATATCTATAATTCTTGCATTACATAATGGAATGATCTCTTTAAAAACTATTGTCCCTGATGATATATAAAATTTAAGGTGTATCAGTTATCTCTGAAGATACAGTTTATGTTAAAACTTGTTTGCTCAACATTCAAACATCTCACATTTATTCATTTTATTAAAGAAAATCTAACTATTATCTAACAACTTTACAGAGGTAATAAGTTCTTCCCAACAGCTAAGATTACCTACTATCACAGCAAAACTATATACTTATTTGGTTCTCTATATCACTATGAATACAACACACAACTAATTTATATAGTCTTATTAATAATGACGCAAACATAAATTAAGAGCGTTGATACTAGTTAATTAAAGATTATTAATCTTAAAATGCCAATTATATCATTGGTAATAACATTCTCCAAGATATATTTTCCCTATAAACACTTGTAAATATTTTACAACTTGCCAATAGTAGCACTTATATTTGTTGAGGACCGCCGTTTCGGGAGTTACGGTCTGAGCTGACAATGTGACACATCTCCCAAAACAGCCGTCCTCAACAAATATAATTAAGTACTACTATAGACAAATTGTAACATATGTGCAGGTGTTTTTAGTGAAAACTAGTAGCTCACGTTAAGATGTAATCAACTAATTTATATTTTTCATTTAAAAACCTGACTGTTGTGTTGGGTGACTGGATTATGTACCCTATATTAGAACATGTTTAATTCAAAATGTATGTGGTCATTTAAAATATGTTATTTTTCTGTTGCAAGATGTTTGTATACTATATTTTGTATTGTATTACAAATATCATTACGACATAACGAAATATTTAACCCATTAACAAAGCAACATTTAACCCAATATTGATCTAATTACAAGCGAGTCGGAGACACTAACAGATACGAATTAATTCCTAGCATCAACTGAGTTTTATTTCCTTACAAAAATATTCTCACATATAAAGCACTAAATACTATATTTTTTTATACAGGTACAATTTTTTTATTCGTTATTTTGTACCTTTGTTAGTTTATTATTATTTGTAATTGATAATAATGTGTAATCATAATTAGTAAAAACAAATTAAAAGTTACTTACGGTTTAAAGTTTGCTTTATATTCTAGGCTCCCACTATTATTGTTCATTTCGTACGTACACAAGAATACACTAATTACAGCTACTGACCGATACAGAGAAAAACCTATACTGAGATTCTCTAGTTGACATAGAAACTGCTGAATCATTCTATTATGTTTAGATGTCTGACAGAAGGATAATGGGCCATAAATATCTCTTTTATTTATCACTTTTACATTAGTTTATGACTATCCAAACCTTATTTATTTGGTGAAAACTTACTGAGACTATTCCAATCGCTCCGTGGCGATCTTCATCAGACACTGATGAGGTTTTTACAAATTTACAAAATAAAGTTTGGGATGTCATAAACTAATGTAAAAGTGACTCATTAAGTTTCGCCAAACGTAATGGACTACAAAATTCAAGAAGTAACTCTTTTTATTTATGCTGTAAATTTCAAGAGTTGATAAATGTCCCTTAGAAAGCACAGACGTCTAGTCTTGTGCATGACCGACCAGAAAATAAACTGTCTTGAGGTAAACAAATCAATCAAACAATGATGACATTCATGACTAACTGGGCCAGTTTTTATACCCACTTATAAATAGTTGTGAGCAGTTGACCTAGTCCGTAAACCGCAATGGGTTAAGGAAAATTTAAACCGCAATGGGTTAGGCAAACGCACGTTTCTGTAACAGTGTTGTCAATGAATCAACTGTTTTGAGAAGTGTCAAACTAGTTACTCAAGTTTTTTCATAAAATAAGTTTTAGTAATACTTTTTAATATATACTTTAAATACTCTAAAATGCAATGTAAAACTTCTGAAGGAAATCCTTGGCAACAGGATTATAAGCAGTCTTCTTTTGGTACTAAACTTTTTTTAAAAATATTGTTTTAATAATCAACAATTAACAAGATCTGATTTTCTACAAGTGCGTCAAAGGGTATTTTTTGTATTATTGAGCTTTAAAGTTGCAGAGCCTGGCATGAAAATGTAAATAATCTCTAAACACTTTTAAATGTTTTAAACTTGCCTATAGTAGCACTTACTTTGCTTGTTGAGGACGGCCGTTTTGGGAGATGTGTCCCTTTGTCAACTCAGACCGTAACTCAAAGTAAGTGCTATTACAGGCAAGTTTAAAACATTTAAAAATGTTTAGTGATTACTAGTAGCTCACGTGAAGATGGAATCAACAAATGTAAATAATCTATTTTGAATGGGCCTTATATAAAAGAATGATATGAAGAAAAACAAATTATAGTAACAAGATAGCTTCAATTGAATAAGTGAGACAAAGGTTTGACGCTTAATTTAGCTTGCTTATCAATTAAGATAAAAAACTATTACGCTATAAAGCTTTTTTGAGCTGATCATCTTGACAAGGCGTTTATCAGCCTGATATGATAATACATTAAAATCCATGTTGGAGTGTTTTTGTACCAGTCTCCCATTTAAAAGCTTCTTTTAAATTTCGACTTTAACAATAAATAAACAAACACGCTCTTTAACTACAAAACAAGACATTAAAAGACAAACAGTGTATTTTAATTGTACTACTTTTACACAAATCTTGCTGCCTGAATGTTAAAAATTATTTGCTTTTATTCAAAAGGCACAAAAACATTTTAGAATAGAAAAGGCTAGGATTAATTTAAATATATGGAATCATATTAAAAATATTATTTCTAACAATTGCATATTAATTCTATGAAAAAGAATTAAAAATTTACTGTATTATAACAAGAACTTAACACATTAAAATAAATAAATTAAACTGAATACTCAAAAATATTTCTAATGTTAAAAAAATACTGATGACAAACAATATAATAATTCAGTAAATATAAATAGGTATAATTTTCTTGCATTAAATAAATTTTAAATGTATAATACTCTCTTGCGTTTTAAGTGAATTATTAGCCATGAAAATACTTACAAATTAAATACTTTATAACATTAAATGTCAACAAAATTAATTCTAATCATAATTTTCTAGAAAATATTTTCAAAAAATAAATTACTAAATATAGAAAGTAAAAAAAAAAATTACAATGCAGCAGTCTGTAGTATTGGTCAACAAAAGTGAATTCTTAATTTGTAAAGATGTAGTTGATAGAGGTTTAATAGAAAACCTTAATCACATGTTGAAAAATAAACTGAGTATAAATTTTATTTAACAATTCAATTAAAATTGGTTCTTACAAAGTGTTGGACCCACCAAGGAAATTTTCATCTAAAAATTGCAACAAAAATATATAACTCATTATGGTTATATTGAATTAATTGTAATAGGTTTTATTGAAATATAAATTAATATAGTTATTAACTGATTGAAAATATTGAACAATAACATTTTAATCTAATAATGTAGTGCCTACAATAAAGTAGCATAACCTATGTGTTAAAACAACTGTTCTACAACGTAAAATAAGCTGTGTGAAATCATTTACAGTACAGACTCGCTAATCCGGACGGCCCAAAATTTTTGTTTAGTTATAGTATTTTACAGTGCACAATCAGTCTGCCGTCCACAAAAATATTTATTTGTATATGTCTATATTTGTTATTTTTCAAAGGGGGTTTCCTACTCTAATAGACAAATAATATAATTTATTCATTAAAATATGAATTTACCATATTATTTGTTTCTTTTGCCTATTAAAGTAGGAAAAACTTCTTTGAAAAAATATATTCACATTAGATCTTCCAACACTACAACGCATGTGACATCAGAGACATCTTGTGATAAACGAAAGATAAAGGACTGCTGACTAAACGGATGCCACCTCTACTGCTTCTCGCAAGATATCTGCTCAGTTGTCATTTAATTCTAGTGCGATATTGATCTGTGTTTTTTATTTACGTCTCGTTCATTGTTCATTGAAAATGGCGACTAAACGTAAGTCAGTGACAGTGACAATGGAATAAAAACTCCAAGCTTTGTTTCGTATTGATGGAGGTGAATGGCTTACTAAAAGAGTTAGGCGTGGGAAAACAATCCGTTTCCGATTGGAAAAAAGCGACAGGAAATTGAAGATTTTGGTGCAAAAATGGTTGGTAAAAACAGTTTAGGCGGCAGAAGCACTTTAAAAAAACCAAAAAATGAAACCCTAGACGATGCTTTGTATGTTTGGTTTTGCCAACAACGGGAACAGGGTGTTCCATTATCGGGTGTAAATTTGCAAACGATCGCGCTGAAACTGAATGAAAAGTTAAAAGGAGATCCTAATTTTACTGGCAGTGTGGGTTGGCTGTCACGGTGGAAGGAGCGACACGACATCCGTCAACTCGGAATAAGTGGTGAAATTTTGTCAGGTGACAGTGATGCCAGTGAAAAATTCAAAGAAAAATTTGGTAAGTTTCTCAGAGATGAAAACTTACAACCTTGTCAGGTGTTCAACGCTGACGAAACCGGATTAAATGATAAAATGTTCCCAAAAAAACTTTAGCTTCCAAATTAGATTCAGTAGCAAAAGGCCATAAAGTTAAGAAAAAATGTATGACTTTGCTGCCTTGCAGTAATGCTTCTGGTGATCTAAAATTTTCACTTTTGGTGATAGGGAAATCCGTAAAGCCTAGGGTTTTTAAACATTAAAAATGTAAATTTAAGTGTTCTACCGGCCCAATACAAGTTCCTAAAATCAGCGTGGATGAACAGTCAAATTTTTAAGCACTGGTTTTTTGAAAACTTTGTTCCAACAACAGAAAAGTTTTTAAAAGAGAAAAAACTCCCTCGAAAAGCGGTTTTACTAAATGATAATTACCCATGCTACCCAAATCAAGAAGAATTGTGTCATGGTGACATTTTTGTTAAATTTCTTCCTCCTAACGTCACGGATCTCATTCAGCCGAAGGACCAGGACGTGATAGAGGCGATAAAACGGCAATTTTATCGCTTTTGGAACAAGAAGCAGATCCAGCTACACAATTTATTGAAATTCTTAAAAAAGTGACTATAAAGGATGTCATTTATATGGAGAATCGTGGGAGGAAATTCGACCGTATACACTCCAAAAGAGCTGAAAAAAATTGTGGCCTGAAATGCCACAGGAAAGTGAAAAAAACCGACAGTCAACCTACTAATGACGACGCTGAATTTGTTCAGATTTTTCAACAATTGGAGGGTTGTGCCTAGTTGAAAGACACTGATATTTTCGAGTGGATTATCAGTGATAATGGCATTGGGGACGAAATCGCCGCGGTGTACTGCAAACGCAGAAAATGACAGCTCAGAAGAGGAAGACTACACAGACGAACCGGTCAGCCCAACTCATGATGGGGCGGCTGCAATGCTGGAGGGGTTGATGACCTACTTTAAGAAACAAAATGATACGTCAACTGCGGAGCTACTGACGTACGAGATCGTACTGTGAAACGACGTCATTCATTGTTAAAACAAAGGAACATTACGGACTTTTTTCATAAGTTTTTTAAAGTTTATTTTTGTTTCAGTTTCATTTTTGTTTGAGTTTTTTGTGCGTTTATACAGTATAGTGTAAATAACTTTATGTGAATACATTTATTCAACGAGAAAGATGCTTTGATATTTATTCATATCATACCTTTTCTGTTACAATTACAGGATTTTTTGCTAAATAAGCTATGAAATACTGTACTGTAACCTATATTTAGGCCTCAATTTCACTAAAACTACAATTTCAATATGTTTCCCCGCCTAAAACACATATTGTATGCATTTGTTTGGTTTTTTCCATCTAATCTGGACTTTCGTTGATCCGGACAGGGTCTGGTCCCATCAAGTCCGGATAAGTGAGACTGTACTGTATCACTTAATTTAAACATATACAATTATATTGGATGTGTTAGTGTGAAATAAACTCAAATACCTTTTGCTATACAATGTTTCTGTTCAGGTGTACTAAGAGAATTATCCACTTCAACAAATAGTACAATTATGTAGAGTATATATTGTTGCTTCCTAAGTAGAGTTTGTATTTAACATATTTGATTGTTTCAATGATGAGTCTACTTTAACTGTGTTAAAGTGAAGTTAATTTCTGAAATATAATTATTTCATTTTTGTTATTATAGCTATGATAAGCTAATGAAACTATTAGTAACAGCTTCTTAGGAATCAAATCTGCAAGGTTATAAAATTAAGAATAAATAAAATGAAACAAACATAGAACTCACTCCAATAAGCAATTTTTGTTTTCAATGCACAAATTAGACCAAGCTAATATATAGTTTGTTTATAAGTATCCTACATGTGGCATAACCTGTAACATGTAGATGATTTCACATCAGAATGGAGTGTGGGCAACGAGAAATCCTAAAATATCAAACAATTCCAGTACTACAATGTGCAGGCTATTAGTTGTTTGATTTTTTTTGTCTGATCCACGACTTATTAGATTTTGAAATGTATTATTTTTTAATGTTAAGAGTTATCTTGTTACTGCAAGAAATTTACACCAAGCATTAGGTTAGTTTACAGTGGAAAATATCTATTAGCTTTAATGTTCAATTAGCTCTATTAACTATTAGCGTTAACTTATTACATTTTAAAAATATAATAGCTATGGTTATTTTTTCTAAAAGTTTCATTTTATGGGATACAGTCAACCTAAGTTACTATCTGCTAATTCATGCACAAACTTCCAAAAATTAATTGTTTCCAAATATATTTCTGTTACGTTTAACAACCAGAAAGATGGTCTGGTATGAGTTTTATAGGCTGACTGAAATAAATAAGGTGCAAAACAAAATGCAAATGAATAAAGTCAAGCCTTGATAAATTGAATCTTACTAGCAATCCATAAAATATTCTATTGTACAAAAATATTTAAATAGAGAAATCTTCAATCTGAATGCAGTTTGAGGAATGTATCAATTATAAAACTTAAGACAAACTTAAAAGTACAAAGTTTACATGCAGTATTACTGAACTTAAACAAGTTAAAGTTGTCTGTCAATTTATCTTGATGTCAGATGACTATCTTAAAAATATTACAAAAAGTAATAGAATAATATAATACTATATAAATACAAAAATATACATGAAATACTTTCATTAACTACTTGAATGAATACATTTTGTTCCCTAAAACATGACCAGTTGAGTTTTTCTAAACTGCTAAATTAAATTGTAAAAGTTAATAAATTATAGCTAATTTCTGAAAATTCCACTTCAAATACAATAAAAAAATAACAAGTGACCAAACAATGGGAATATCAAATACATCCATTAATAATACAAAATAAAAGTGACCAGGGTATCTCCACCAGAACTTTATACAGTTAAAAGTAGGGATGGGCCGATTCCGATTCTCGATTCCAGGAATTGTCAATTCTAATAGTATTGAGGAATCGTCGATTCTCCATTGATTAAAGTGCTGATTCCGATTCTTTTTTTTTTAACTGTTAAAATTATTATGCAGTGTAATTTAAAGGAAATATAGTTAATGTCTTAGTTGTATGTATTATTGTATAGTTGTTTTGAATGAATTAAATAATTAAAGCAAATGCCGATTAGAGATAACGAAAATATTATTATTATTTATGACGCAACAACAAAGAAAATCGGAGCATTTCTGGTCCATTTGTCACCGCTCTGCTGTCTCACTCTCATTCATGCTTGACTCTCTTTCTCTCTCTCCCAGCTCAGACCGCCACTACTCCGCCATTGCTTAAAGGTAGTTCCAATTTCTCCAGTTATACAAACTGAAATGGCTATTACTGAAGTTATATTATAATTGTGAACTGAAATTCTTATTTGTAATTTTAAATAAATCATTACTTTTATCCAATATGTTTGTCACCCTTTCAGAAATTCCTATTCATAAATCAAGGTTGAACGTTTTCTGTAGCCTATTACATTAAAACGGAACTTTTAAGAGGCTTCACTATATGACCAAGATGTTAACTAAATTCATTATTATCAAATATCATGCAGGCCTATATGACTTAAAAGAATAAAAAATCGACTTAAGAATCGACTCGAAAAAAAAAAATGAAAATCAGAATTGGAATTGATTCTTTTATTGCAAATATTAAATAATTTATTTTGTTTACCAACTATTCTTTGAGATCAGCTTGTGAGGTTATGTCAATAACAAATGAAAGATGCACATAAACTCACAAAGTAATAATTTATTAACTCAGACGAGTTTCAATATGAGTTTTATGTGGTATCATTATTCACTGATGATGATGACTTTATCAATGAAACATGCCTGAGTGAATAAATTATGAATTTGTGAGTTTGTATATGTCTTTTATTTGTTATCAAATGTATTTTTTAATTAGATTATGCAATAGGGGCTTTCAAATCAGATCATGTCCTAACATGGAGTTTATAGTTATACTTAATGAAGTCGCAATTGGACCTCCATTTAAAAAACATTGTTAATAGACTCTGTACTGCATTCTGGGCAGGAAAGCCATTAACCTTCTCTACATCATAGACCAGGAAGTTTTCTGTTTTCCCCTTAATCTTGACTCTATAATCTACTTCTATTCTTTAAAGGCAAAAATAGTCACTTGACAAACACCTAAACACTAATTATGCACAGAGAAGCAGGTAGATACTAAGGCTCAAGTAGTGTACAGAAAAATCCTATAAGTATCTCACATAACGGGCAATGATAGGCTACGTGTTTTTCACCTTAAAATATACATGTATTATTATATTTAAAAATTAAATTCTTCAAAAATACATCTACAGATTTCACTTCTAGGCTTGACCTTAAATCTTCCCTTTTAAGAATTTGATAAAAAATACTGTATTTCTGATTCTGAGTTACAAAATTAATATTTAAGATGGTTATTTTGTACACATTACATACATTGAAAAGATAATGTCGTTTTTATCCTACTTATTGTTACCACTACAGATATTTTTAAATGCTCTAAAAACTGAACAAGTATCATTGATAAACCAAACATTTTAAAACTAGAGGTTTGCTAGATATTTAGAATATATATTTTTACAGAACTATGTACCTGCCACATACTAAGGGCTATCTTCATATTTTATTCGTTATATTACCTATTTTTAATTATATTTAATTAAATCTATGATTAATGTTCTAATAAATTATGATATATATATATATATATATATATATATATATATATATATATATATATCAAAACACAATAAAAAATAATATATGCCCTACGTAATATTCTTAATATTAATAACTACAAAATATAACATTCAGGTAACAAATTTATCACCTAATAAACCATTCATGGCAAATAATTAAGAACATGCTGTAACACTATAAATATAATATAATACTCGTGTATATATAAAATACTACTACGATAAATAGTTTCTCATATAATGCAATTCATAATTTTTTAGTAATACACTACGATCAACTTACTCTACGCACTTAAATTATAAAACAATTATTGGTGTGACTAAAATGAAGGCAAGTTGTATAGTTGTCATGAAAATACATTATTGCTTAGCCCATTTTACAATAAGATAGTGAGAGATTATTCATTAAGGAAGAGAAGTATCTGCAGAAGAAAAATGGAGTCTCAGAACTATAAGATGAGTTTTCATTATTATTTCTTACAACCTAGTTATAATTGTTGTTTACACTTATCCTGTTAACAACATCAGTTTTGTTTTCCATAACAATTAGTAAAACCTTTACATTTGAACTTGGTAAAGCAACAACTTGCTGACACTTCCAACCACGTAATAGAAGCAAGAGACACTTACACAGACATCAACCTAAAAACTCTCCGCATAAAAAAAGGACACAACAATAAAGCAGTAGATAACTTACAGACATAAAAAAGCAAGAACTGAAGATATATTTAATGAAATAATTCAATTCAAACACCTACACATTCTGGCAACATATATAGACTACTTTTAAAGCCACAGCAGACTAGCTTCAACATAATTTCTTAAACACTGATAAGGATTGTTTAATACTATTAAACATTTTGCTCAGTAATATTTTCATAAATTTACTTTAATTATCAGTTGTTTAATTATTATGTTCAAATGTAGCAGTTTTGCCTACAGCAAAATCTGGTAAATTTATGAACAAACTTAATAAGACAAAATGTTTTTGTTTACACAAGACAATCTTTATCAGAAAGCCCAAGTCAAATCCAAATTATGAATTATAAATTAATAACACCTCTTAAATCACAAAAAACTTTATATTTATGTCCTGATGTACATTTCGATTGCAAAGCAAACATCTTCAGAGGAAATTACTACAAGACTAACTACATCTGGACTGTTAAAGCCCTCGTCACGCCTTTTACACTATCCAACCAATCATTTAATGACAAAGGTCACCTCTCTCCTATCAGCCGACTGTTTAAACTCACTTTAACTTAATCAACTTTCTTAAGTAATAAAAAGCAATATATTTTTCATAAGTAATTATTGAGTGGAAACTGTTAACTTACTTGTTTAGTTGTTTTGGAACAATCGTTTCATTGACAAAGCGAACCCGCTACTCCTATGTAGCGAGTTGAGTCTATTATTGAAACAATTGTTTCGAAACGTGATAGCAAATAAGTTAATAGTTTTCATTCAGTTACTCAATAATTACTACATTAAAGATGATTACAAACAACTTTAGTGTATTTTTAATGTATGGGAATGTTTAAGGAGATGTAACAGATTTTCATCATAGACAGTGACTGATACTACATCAAGTTTACATTACATAAATGGAGAAGAGAAGGATAATGTGTGAGTAAACTTCCAGCAGCAGTTAAGACGGTGAATAAAACATAAATGAACAACCCAATACAAATCCCTTACACTGTTTGATAAAATCATTGAATATCTACCTTTACAACCGTTGCTGCCTAGCTCAACTAGTGGCTAACCTAGATACCGATTAAGATCATTTGAAAAGGTTTTTCGTTAGTACGTCTTTTATAAATTCACTTGAACAAGTTCAGCAAGTTAAACATATACAAGTTTAAATCTAAAAGCTTTAGAAATACAAAATATTTTATTCGAATAAAGTAATTTTTCCACCACAGCTATTTCTTTTCAATTAATGAATTTCCCTTTAATTACTTAGCAATATGTAAATATATTCATTGTTTACATTTACAAACATTTTAATTTTTTAGCCTATATTTACAAAAAAACAACCTGTTAAAGATGTGTCACAGAAAGACATCAACATTTAGCCTGTTTCGTAAACAAAAGATTGTTGTATAATCCTGTTGTAAAGAAAGGTTTAACAAAAGATGAAAATTCCATATTCCAAGTTTCACTCAGTTATACCGTTTAGTGGAACCACAAAAACAATACTAAAAAAGCGATTTAAAAACTATTGAGAAAATAACAAATGAGAAAATAAACAATTTATATCTATAAATAAACAGTTCTTTTTATGTAAAAACACATGCCTAATTTTTGTAGATTTGTGAAATCTTTCTTTAAAACAAGCCTATGCTAACCATATGCATACATTTCTGTCAGTTACTTCAAGCTATACATTGAGATTTTTAAACCCTCAGTTTATATAAAGTTTGAAACAAACCATTTCTTATACTGGAGAAAAAAATAGTATCGAGTGAAAGTTAACAATAGCTATGCATAGAATGAATATTTGTCTGTGATTACATGTACTATTACGGAGGGAAAAATTCATTTCACAACGAAGTAGTTGGGTAATGGTTGTGCCTAGCCTCATAGCATCATCCAAAAGCATACCTAAAACTCCAGATCTTGTCAGTTGTAATGATTTGTTTTGTACACAATTTGCTTCAACTTTTGCAGTATGATCAAATAGGAGTGATACAACTGGTAGGAGATTTTATATTCATCTGTTTTAATCAGTATTATTCAGTAAAAAGTGTCTTGCGGTTTTTGTCTTTACATCTTGAGGTTTTTGTATAATTACACATTTTGGTATCAACTTGGCAAAAAAAACCACTACTTACTGTGCAACAGAAAACTATGAGATACACAAACCTTATAAATACTATCCACAACACATTCTAAATGACAAAACACACTCTCAATCAAATACTTTATTTGAGCACATAATTAACAACTAATCTATGAACAATAACACACCACAGAACAGAAATACACCACAGACTCACACTAACACAACATACTTGAGCAAGAGTCTTGTTCGTGACACCCAGGATTGAATAATGTGCTGACCTAGTGTGAAAGGCGTCTGCTGAATAAATCAGTATGTAGTGGTTTTTTTTGCCAAGTTGATACCAAAAAGTGTAAAAAATGTCTTTTAAAGTGAAAGCTGTCTAGAAATATAGAGGGCAATCCCAATTTTGGATAACATGCAAAGACACATTTTAACCGTTCAATCAAGTGAGGTACATCAATGAGCAGAATATCCTCAGTATGTATTTTAATACACAAATTAAGTTTCCCTAATTGGCTATCCCCCTTCAGGGCCACATGTCTGATTGTTTTTGTTACTCACCAGCTATCAGAGTGTTTGTCTTTCAACTCTTCATGTTAATTTTCACAGAGAGTCATGTTTTGTTTTGTAGCTGCGTAGTAAAGGCTCTGAATATATTGGAGCGTACTTCTAAAACTGACAAGCAACAAAAAGAGCAAACCAAGCCCAGATGTGTGATTAATTATAGTAGAGGGTTGTTTTGTGTAGATGTAGACCTTCGAGATATGGATCTATTATTTTCTCCTATCATGAGACAAACAATAAAAGCATGTTCTTAATGAAGATGACAATTTAAAACATCAACAGAAAAAGCATTTTACTGATTTTCATCCAAATCATTTCAAACAGATTTTTCTGTAGGTCTGGCAAAACTATGATTTTTTCTTTGTTATTACGAAGATATTCACACAAAAATTTGTTTCCTTCACGAAAAAAGTACATTGATGTTTATGAAAAAAATTTCATAAACATTTATATTGGCTTCTTAAAAATTATAATTTTCAAGTTTGTTGAAATATAATAATTTTGTAATTCTTTATAAATACCCTTTTTTAATTTATAGTTTTTAATTAATATTAAAAGCAATTATTAAAATGTTTCAAACAAAACAGTACTAGTTTAATTTGCCTATCTTTAACTATTGTTAGAAAAATAATAATTAATTAAAACTATGTGTTATTGCTAACATTAAATGGATCCTGAAATCCGCTGTTATTTAATAACTGATATCTCAATAAAAACAGGGGAGGTAAATGGTAAATAAAAAGTATATTTTGCGAATGTTCATTGGTGTATATACATATATATATATATATATATATATATATATATATATATATATATATATGAAGTTAATATATTACTATTGTAAGTAATTTTATCCACCATTAAGTGCAATGATTTTACCTTGAGTGATGAGGCGCCTTTCGGTCACTTGACCATTGTCAAATCATATCAAGAATATATATATATATAAGCAACAGTTAACACAATGACTGCTGCCCTGGCAAAACATTTGGCAGGAGCTGACATTACTTATTAAAAAAAACAAAGATGTACCCTCATTAATGAAAAAATATAATGTTCAAATTCAGTACAATGGCTAAATTATGTATTTAGCACTGTTACACAGTGCTGAAAATGCATGTTGTTCTTAAAATCAATGCTAGCAACCGAATGATACAATAACTTTGGTTGAGAAAAAGCACGGGATATCTCGCACACATCACAGCTGGGTCGTCTGTAAGCATGGGATATCCCGCACACATCACAGCTGGGCCGTCTGTGAGCATGGGATATCCAATGCGCCGCACTCAATGTGTTTAACATAGACATTAGCACTTGAATCCCAAGAATAGGGAAACCTCTTACTATATACACAATTGGTTTCATTGAATACTGTTTTGTGCCTTAACAAAGATATGCATTTAGATATAACAAGAGTATGGAGTATGGACGCGTCTCTTAAGTCCTTACATTTCTCTCACAGATTTTGGAAGGTTACATGTTTACAAAACCTTATGTACATCACCAATGTTATGCTGTACTGTGTTTATAAATATATGCTGATCACATGTCACAACTACGGGATTGGTTATTGTTGAGCTCATTACATCATGTAGCATACAAACCAACAACAATGAACTGACAATAATGTAATGTTTCCAAGAGCAATAAACTAGCTAGATCCATAACTGACCTGCCTTTAATTCTGAGTATGAAACCCACTAAACAAGAAGCCTAAATGCCATTGTTTAAATTCCATAAAAGTTCAACAGTTAGCATAATTATAAAAAGACATAACTGAATACAATATATAATTAATTTAACAAAAAACTCATTTGGATACAGCTTGTTAAAAAAAATAATAATAATAATACTGTATTGGGTAGTTTGATTCATAAAAAATCAAAACCTGTCTACATTTTACAAAAAATCAACACTATAAAACGATTTCATAAAAATACATTAATTTCATATTTTCGTGTTCATAGTAATTTCTAGTACTTATTTACACAGAATAAAAATAAATACAAAGTATCTAAATACACTTTAGCCCGCCTAGTCCGAACAAATTTGGATATTTTGTGTAAAATAGACAAGATAATGGGAAAGGTAAATAATGTAAAGAAATGAAAAAAGTAATTTATTGAGGAATACAAATGTTTTGTTTAATGTTTTTCTGACTAAATTGAAACAACATAAAGAATAAACAAAAGAAGAAATATGCTGTAAAATATTGTACATACCGTGATGCCCATAAAAGTGAACATTAATTTAGTTGTTATTGGACATATTTTTGTTTTTGCTGTTTTTAGTGTTTTTTGGGATGGCGCATAAATGAGCCATCGGTCTGTAGCACGAAAATCCTATCTTAGACCGAGCATCCCACGCAAGAGCCACTACAAAGGCTTATATCAACAAACACCCAACTAGCTCGTCTTGGATATTCACACTAGATAGATTGCATATATATCCAAAAAAATACAAACAGTATAGATATTATTGTAAAAGAGACAAAATATATTTACATTTGAGTTATAAACACAGTATAGAATATTTACAAACGCACACATCACTTGTGACACATTTACATCTTTTGTGATAAATGTCATTTAGAGTAAACCTAGTGAAACATGATCATTCAAAACAAACATGTCAGACACGTCTACAGACAAGACACTGATATATCAAGCCGTTAAAATAAACCCAGTGGTTTATTTGTCAGAAGAATAAAAGTAACACGCAGTGTCCCAAATATGAGTTGTCAGTTCACTTCAACTACCCCGAGCAGCGCATATGTGCCAGGAAGAGAGACCGTACGGCATATGTGTAACGGCCTATTGAAACTTGTTTTTGTGTATTATTCGTTCATATTACAACACTACAGATTCGCTAAGTTGTTTTGTTCTTCATTATTTACATTATTACGGCTAATCCGAACAGCGTTCGATCCCAATTAGTTTGGATTAGCCGGACTAAAGTGTACTTTGAAAAGCTACAATGAATATTCACAGGAAAACAAGAATAGAGAAAAACCTTATCTTGGCATGACCTTACTTTATCTCCTGCCTCAATAATTTAGGACATTGAAACCTTTAAATTTACTAAGACTTTACTTTGCAATATCAAGAGAAGAAATTGTTGTAGTAGAAAATTTAATAGAAATTTTACCTCATTACTTCCATCCTAAAATATAAATTCAGTAATGAAGAGTTTTCAGAAGAAAGTATTTTATAACTAATTATTAATACTGAATTTAGATTTGAGTTATTTTTCACTTCTGCTCAGTAAAAAAGAGTTTCATACGCATTCATAGTTTACAACTCATCCTGCTTGGTATCTATTTGGTATCTGCTTAGTATCTATTTCACACTAAACTCAACTTTCTCCAAATTGCCTCATTCTTTCGTCATATATAGACCAATGGATTATTTTGAGAAAATTATTTCAAAGTTAGTAAATTGTGGGAAAAGACTTAAAACTAAAATACTTTTATACAAAAATATGTGTTTTCTGTGAATATTTACACATTATTGTTTTTCAATAAAAAGTACGAGTAATTAGATTAATGTGTTTATTTTCTTTACACATTAAGTACCGTGGTCTTGTGCTTTATAAGTAGTAATAGGTTAAACAAGGTTAAAACTTGAAAATATTTAATATGAAACAGCTCCACATTAAGCCCCCCTACCAATCTCCAATGAATAATATATAACTATATATAACCAATCATGTAGTTAAAACATATCCTATTAGTCTTGACTCATTGCAGAAGAACTTCTATTTTAGTTAATCTTTCAAACTAAATTGTTGATCTGCCTTCATACCCCATTAGTACTATGATGAGGTATATTATAGAATATGGTTCTCTCAGTGATCAGTGTTTCAGATACTTTGCAATAATAGCTACAGAGCTGATTAGATGTTCAATGCTGTTTTCAAAGTCATTACAATGTAATGGTTAAGCATTAGTAACTAAAAACCCTTGTACACATGTTACACTTACATTTATGATTGTTGAGGACGACTGTTTCGGGAGATGTGTCCCACTGTCAACTCAGACCATAACTCTGAATAACTGTAACACTTTAGTAGGTGTAGAATTTTATGACAAAGCAATCAACATAAAATGTTTGCATTCGCGCAAGATCCAATCAAAGAGCTGAATGGCCGTGCTGATTTTATCTGTGTTCTGCTAATTTTTTTTTCAACCTTATGTGATTCAGCAATTCTTTAATTTAACTGAATGTTGTAATACAGATGGCTGATTGTTTCTGATCCCACGTGGGATTCACTTTACAATTCTATTACTGTATATTACTCACTACTACTAGAAGGCCTGCTGAACATGTTCAAAGACCTGACACCTAAGCAGTTACTTTCAGCTGCAAACATAGACTCAAGAAGTTGTTTGTGGAGAATAATGAAACTGTTGATAAGTGAGTCAAGTTATTTCACTGTAGCGACTTTATCTGACACGCTTATTAACAGTTTAATTACTTTTCACATAAAAACAAAATGAAAGAAGTACTTGACAGCAGGCCTAGTTATACGTCATGCCAAGAGGTTTATTAATTACACCAACATTTTTGCCTAAAATCACATCTTCTCTATTCACTTAATTAAAAGGCATTAAGGGTTTCAAAACTACTGTTACATAATATATTAATAAAAAGATTAAGTTATTTATTAAAGCGATCCTTACTAGATGATAAACTGAATTTTACACACACTTAAAAATATATATGTATATATAAATATTACTTATTATATCTAAATGTGTATATTTAAAGGCAATAATTCCGTGGTATGTTAAAAGTTCAATCTATGAGACAAAAATTAAAATAAATAAATTTATAGTAAACTATACGAGTACTGATACAAGGTTTTATAAAACCAGATGATTTTATTTCATTAAGATTAATAATTATGTATATTAACTTTGGGTTTTTGATAACTAAAGAGAGGCAATGCATACCTGACAATCAAATCTAAAATAAATAAATTTATAGTAAACTATACGAGTACTGATACAAGGTTTTATAAAACCAGATGATTTTATTTCATTAAGATTAATAATTATGTATATTAACTTTGGGTTTTTGATAACTAAAGAGAGGCAATGCATACCTGACAATCAAATCTCCAAAACTTACTTTACATTGCAATAAGTCGACTTTTACATTTGGTTCTTTTCCACTGTTCCTGTAACTTGATATTCTCAAGAGCATGTTCTGTTAAATTTGGCTTAGATGCGACTTTTTCCCCACTTACTTTCAATTTACGAGGATCTAAATTCGCACCAAGGCTTTGAACGCCTTTTGCTAATTTTGAAAAAGGAGATAACACAGCGGAAGGGCTTAAAACAGTTGTTCTGACAGACTTTAACGAATTTTCACTTTGAGAAGAGGATATCCCTAGAATTAAATTCCTTTCTGAATTGCTTCTTTTAACGTCAGCGTTTTCTAAATCTGAAGCCCCAGCTGATGTTTGTTGTCTTTCTTTTCCATCATTCAAGTCTACTTCGCCCGATGAGTGTGAAAACTTTTTTGCTTTCTCTAACTCTATACTCCCTTTTCGACTATCTTTTGCAAGAGCTATTTTTAAAGAATTTGGAGGTCCTAATTTTTCAGATTCATTCACAACAACAATTTCAGGCATTGCAACCTCTTTTATTACATTACTATTACAGCTATCTGTTTTACACAAATTATCTAATTTGGTTGTATCTATATGAGAAGCTGTTTGAGCATGGACCAAGGGGTGTTTACGTATGTGAACGTCATTTTGTACAACTTGGTTTAAAGATACGTCGATTATACTCGGGGCTAATTTTTCATTAACTGAAGCCCTCACGTTAACATCAGACTTTAAAATGTTTATGTTGCTTAAGACTATCCCAACGTTAGGAAGGTATGTTTCAAAAGACTTTTGTTTAGGAATTTCCCCAATATGTTTTGCAACAATAACATCATCGTCATCATCATCATCAATGTCTTCTTCTTCTTCTTCTTCTCCACTTGATGCTTTGGTATCGGTTAATCCTACAGTAAATCTAGGTTTGATACTTTCCTATGACATAATAATAATATTAATTATTAAAAATACAGTTAAAGAAAATAAATATTAATAGGTTATTTAACACCAACAACATTATTTTTCATTAAAATGCATCGCTTCTAGTGTAAAAGACTGTAATTTTAAACCAAGTAAAATTTATATTACTAAAGAGGTATTTTGTTACTAAAAACCATTAAATGTAATTAATTCCTCAGAGGAAAAGTTATATTTTCTTTTTAACCATTATTGGCAAAAAAATCTACAACTACCTATACGATGTGTAATAAAAAAATACGGTGAATAATAATTTTTTATTTAGAAAGTAATAAACTTACATCGAATTTGATTTAATCTCCTTCAAAGTACTGGCTGGCAATGCACTTATCCTAACGTTGAATCCATGATTGGAAATATTACTGGAAGGCTTCCTTCGGAAGGGTGTTAAGTTGCTTGATCGTGGGCATCTCAATGTCAGAAATGGTGTCAAAACATTTCCTTTAAACACAGTTTTAATTTTTGGGAAGAGGAAGAAGTCGTGTGGTGCTGAATCAGGTGAGTATGGCAGATGTGGACAGACAGGAACACATTTTTTGCCTAAAAACTCACAAATGAGAAGCGAGGTGTGACACGGTGCATTGTCGTGATGAAGAAGAAAACCATTTGCCCATTTTAATGAACCGTACAAGATGTTAAGACCTTCTGATAGTTATCGAATAATCCTTCGCCTGTTTGAACGAACCTTGTTTTTACTTTTTGCACAATGTCGTCTGTTTTTGAGGGTAATGTACGTCCCGAACGCTGCTCGTCTTCAACCGAGTCATTTCTGCTTTTAAATCGGTCATACCACTTATACATAGTCTTCAGAGTTACCACATTATCGCCATACACAGATTTTTAAATTTCATGAGCTTTTTTTGGCATTCTTTTGCAACTTAAAGCAAAACTTAATGTTAATGTGTTGTTCGAAATCCATAATGTGCACAGACACGATAAACACAAGCTCACTCTAGCGGCTCTGGCAGTCGACTGACAAGCTCCAGCGTGTTGAAACTTGTCACTGCCTGTCTCAACAGATCTAGCTATTAGGCAAATTACATCATATGGATGTAGTGCCAGCAGTTGCTGCCATAAAAATTAATTCACCGTATTTTTTCATCACACCTAGTATATTTGAGGAGTTTCATAGTATCTATAACTATTAATACAATAATACTTCTCTTAACACTTTCCCATTTAGCGTTTAATTTGCCTTCAAGCGTACTGATAACATACATCAAATGATTGTAGTAATCACTAATAAACTGGAAGACAGAGGTACAAATAAACATCCCGCTCACATCCCATTTCTATTATGAAAATTATGAAGGCTACATACTCTACTGTGTTTATATTACGCTACTATCAATAATTATGTTGACAAGTCCTTCGGTCTCAGCCTTGTTGATCGTGTGACTTTGGAAATATAACACTGTCTATTTCGTTCAAGTTCACTAAATGCCAATTTCAAAAAGTTGCAAAGTTTAAACTAAGAATGAACAAGTTTTGTTGTGAAATTAGAAGTTTAAAGGTGGCTTAAAAAATATTTAAACCTAATTACAAAAAAAAAACAAATAAGAAATATAGTACTATCAAATGCAAGTTATATTCTGGCATGATGAAGTAATTGTTTGACACAAGAGTTGATTCAGCGAGAGGCAGAGGGAGTGATCATTTAAATGTCCAGACTCCTCACACAACTATTTTATTAAAAAAATTATGAATTACAGTTCTTTTAAATATTCCAATCAATTCATATTGAATATGTTTATAAATAAGATCACAATTTAAGAACAGAGTTAAGAATAAACAGTTCATAAATACATGTTTGAGCATATGATGCCTCGAAATGTACTAACTATTGGTTATATCGTTATTAGAACACGCTTCCAACAGGGAGCAGAGGAGCATTGATTTCATATTCCAAAAACAGTTTGTGAAACTAATGAGTAGTTGATAATTCAGATCATTCTATAATACTGGGGAAAATATTTAATTAGGCCCTAATTAAAATTAGTTTTTTCATGACTAGCGGGATTCATTTGTTTTCAATGCTCGCTCAATGTTATGAAGTGAACTTAATTTCAACAAAAAACAAATTTGTCACATCTTTATTTCTAAAAAATATATCTAGATAGAGAAAAGGTACAAACATACTTGTTTTACTTTTAAAAAAAACTGTAGGAAACTCTTCCGCCCACCATGAGGAAGTTCTGGAATCACACTCAGTTCAATCCCATATAAAGCTGTTTGGTTTAGCACTATAACCGAGGGACGCATCTGCAGTGATAAACAAAGTAACGGTGTATCAATTATTATGGACTCTGGAGCAATCAAGTACCCCAATATGACACAACAACAAATAGCTACCTTCTAAGTGTGGGATTGGGCTAGAGACAATGAATGCCACTTTAAATCTCATAAAACTGGTTTTTTCTCACCTTGAAGGAGAGAAAAATGTGGCTTTAAAAAACCTACTGAAACACAGGATGATTTATTAGTGAGAAAAACGCATGTGAACCCAAAATTAACTGTTGTGGACTTAAATGGAGAATTAGCATCTGGTGGAATAAACCTGTAGGTGACAAGTGTCAATCTCTACTTGTTGATACTGGACAGAGAGCTGATCAACCAAATAAAAAATTACTTTTGACACCAGAAATTTGCGAAATTAGGTTCTGGCGAGCTTTTGGCCACCGCATGCTAACTGGACCGTTGGAGACGGTAAAGATGTAATATTTTCTGATGACTTACTACTGGTACAGAGGAATCACTAGTATTATTTGCGTCAGATCAGTATTATTCGAGTTATAGACACTAAAGCTACAAATGAGGAACCGGAATACAATCTGAAAAATATGAAACTTTTGTGTGGCCTACATGATATCTAAAAGTAAAACAAAAACCAACATACCTCAGTATTTGGTGCTGTGCAACGTTTCCGTCGCGTATTAAAGCTGTGACCCAGTTGGTTCAGCTTATATAACTGTTGCGACATATTGCTTAATGCTTTTGTACCTACAAAAATAAAATATACATCGACTATATAAAATTGTTTTAATACAACTAAAAAAACAACAAAATCGTAATTAAAAATACACTATATATTACTAATTTTAAAAATATTCAACTAAGTGAATACGTAATTACTTACTTGCTGACCCGTTTCAAAACATTCGTTTCTTTTACGAAGCTAACCCTCTACTGCTTTTGCAATAAAAGACGAATTAACTTAAGTAAAAGTCTAATTTAATAGAAAGTCCTAATTTAATAATATATTGTCGATTTTTAACCCAAAGTTCTTGAGGGTTGGGGGGGCGATCGCCCCCCCCCCTTGGATACGCACCTGTAATGGTGACAACTATTGTGTTGCTGAAGAATTAGCTTGTGTGTTCATTAAAGGGAGCGAGATAAGGATCTGACATTTATCAAGCATTTCAACAAACTATCACATATTTGACAGTACCTATGACCATTACTATTTATGGAGCACCATATATGACGTGATTCTTCATTGTGTCATAGGTGAAGAAGAAGCTCTGTATAAATCTGCTCTAGACATGAGACATGTGCCTGATGTTATTAAGCTTGGTAATAGCATTCGTTCATGAGCTCTCAATCATGGATAATTTCGAGAATTTCTTGACTCACTGTAGTCTGAATATTCTGATGTTATATTCTGATGAATATTCTGTGCATGCACGCACGCACACACACACACACACACATCTATAACATTTGGATATTTAACCATTTATACATGTCTGTGGTTCACTTTAGTCTTTTCTTCTTCTTTTTTGATTGAAAAATTTCATTGTATAGTCAAAATATTTCAATGGTGTGATATGTTTTTTATGTGTATTTATTTATTTCCAAGAGATTGCAGTTTTGGACTATTGCCACTAGGTAAGTCTGTAAGTCTTGTACCTAGTCCAAAAATACCTCTCTCTCTCTCTCTCTCTCTCTCTCTCTCTCTCTCTCTCTCTCTATATATATATATATATATATATATATATATATATATATTTATATATATATATATATATATATATATATATATATATATATTTATATATATATATATATATATATATATATATATATATATATATATATATATTTATATATCTTGATATTTTACGTTGTCCATTATTTTTCCGTTGCACTGACTTTATGAAGTTGATATATTACTGTTGTAAATACTTTTATCCACCACTAAGTGCAATAATTTTACCTTGTGTGATGAGGCACCTTTCGGTCACTTGACCATTGTCGAATCACTGTTACACACTGGCACACAAGGTAAAATTATTGCACTTAGTGGTGGATAAAAGTATTTACAATAGTAATATATCAACTTCATATATATATATATATATATATATATATATATATATATATATATATATATATAAATATATATATTTAGGTTAGTTCTAGTAGAGCTTTAGGAATTTTTTGACTAGATAGGAGACTGACAGACTTACCTAATGGCAATAGTCCAAAACTGCAATCTCTTGGAAATAAATATATAGATACATATAAAAAACTAGCATACTATTGAAATATTTTGATCAAAAATGATCTTTGTCAATCAAAAAAGAGAAAAAGAAAAGACTGAAGTGAACCACAGATGTGTATAAATATCCAAATGTCACAGATTTATAGTTTTAGGAGGCTCTCTAGATTTGGTGTACCACTGGTATGATAACTACCATCTTCTCAATTCTGAAGGGTTGCAATCAGGGGGGAGGGCCTTAATTATTTTGGTGGTATAACAATCATTGAAAGATATGATGTTGTGACTAGCAGCATGTTGAGCAGTTGGCCTGTCTATGTTCATGGTTCCAACGTTATATCTATGGCCATTCATTCTGATGCTCAGACCATCTGTGATAAAGCCTATGTACTGTGCCGAGCAAAATTTACATTGCAACTGGTATATTATATTTTTGGATGTACAAGTATGATGACCTTGAATCTTGAAGACCACATTGGTTGCTAGGCTATGGAAACTATTTGTTGGGATGTGTATTGGACATGTCTTGCATCTAGGTCTATTGCACGGATAGGAGCCATGAGGAAGTTTAGGCAGCTTTTCAGTATTTGGATCTGGTAATTTTGGATGTACTAAAATATTTTTCAAATTAAAAGGTTGTCTGAACCAAATATGTGATGGATTTGAGAAAAGATCTTTTGTGTGGGTGGAAGCTTGAAGAATCTTGAAGCCATCCTTTAATATTTTGTTCAGCTTCTGTAGGCCTGGATGGTAATCTGTAACTAAAGACAGTTTGTGTCTTCCATAGGTAGTCTGGGTTCGTCAGGTGATTTAGCTAAGCGGATTTGATCCTCAACAAGTTGTTTAGGATATCCTCTTTTTTGGAAAGCTAGAAAGGTCTTTCTATTAAAATCCTCCATTGCTATATAATTTGTTCCAACGATATGTATGTTTTTATAAATAAATAATAACCCAACAGAACTAAACTCACTAGAAAAATACCACATTTATAAAAACATACACAATTTAATGAACCTACAGACAACATATGCAGACGACATACTATTTAAAAACATTATACACAAGGCTCAAGAAGAAATATGTATGACGTCAACAAATATTAACATTAAGGACCGAACATTAACATCAGAAAAATAGAGAAAAATAATCAGTAATTCGACAATGGTCAAGTGACCGAAAGGTACCTCATCACATAAGGTAAAATTATTGCACTTAGTGGTGGGAAAAATTATTTACAAGTAATAACAATAGCTTCATATAAATATAAATATATATATATATATATATATATATATATATATATATATATATATATATATATATATATTATAATGATATGTTAACATGGACTCTAAAGGGAACTATAAATTAAGTGTGTAAAATTAAGACTACAATGTACAAGGCTAAGCTGACAGTATTATTACTTTATAGTACCATGAATTCCCAAAAAAGGTTGTCAGTTTTAAGACGCAAAGGCGCTCAAAAAACTAAAGAAAAAACTTGGTACCGTTAAGAAAAAGTTAGTTACAAAAAAGACATTAAATTTAAAAATAAATGTTAAAAAGTTAAAATTGAGAAATGTGAATGGTATAAACTAGGAGAGAGGGGATAAGAGGTTCAGAAAGTTAGTTGGGAGAAAAATGAAAACAGTAGGTCATCCAGGAACGTTCAATGAGAGTAGACGTCAGTCAAGTTACCTCCAGTTAGTGCAATTATATTAAGTAAATCGTCGAAAGCAGAGAATATTAAGTAAATCGTCAAAAGCAGTGAATATTAAGAAATTGTCATAAGCAATTATATTAAGTAAATCGTCGAAAGCAGAGAATATGAAGTAAATTGTCGAAAGCAGTGAATATTAATTAAATCGTGAAAGCAGTGAATATTAAGAAAATCGTCGAAATCAGTGAATATTAGGAAAATCATCGAAAGCAGTGAATATTAAATAAATTGTCGAAAGTAGATTGTGATTATAGTGCACGAAAGGAACTTCAGGACCACGAGCCACGAACAAGTGAACCTCAAATTTTAATAATAAAACATTCTCAATAATCTTTGAATATTAACTTTTTCTGTTGATCTGCCAATCACATAAAATTTTATTTATTAATCCCAAAAAGCCATATTCATTAAATCAGAACTATAAAATAATATTAACCTAAGTTTCTCCAATTGCAACCCGAACCTTATACAGCGACCCTGAGATCAAAACAAATTTATGTAAATTAAGTTAAGTATAAAAAAGAAAGAAAGTTAAGAGTCTCTTGCAGATTAGAATAATCGAGCAAGCCAAATTTAAATTAAATTAAGAAATTCTCATTTAAATAAAATTGTAAATTTGATAAAACTTGATCAAATTAACTTAACCTGTAAATTGTCTGTTATTTCAGTGTAACCTAGAGATCAATATTATAAATAATAATTTCTTTCTTATCAGAGATAAGTGGTGCCCAAAACTGAGTCCTATTAATTAAAATAATCATTGAATAAATGAACTTGTTACATTGAAAGTTAACCTAAAGAAGGTTAGAATATGTATATATATATATATATATATATATATATATATATATATATATATATATATATATAGGAATTTTTGACTAGATAGGAGACAGACTTACCTAGTGGCATCAGTCTAAAACTGCAATCTCTTGGAAATAAATAGACACACATAAAAACATATCACACCATTGAAATATTTTGATCATACAATGATCTTTTCCAATCAAAAAAGAAGAAGAGACTGAAGTGAACCACAGACGTGTATAAAAGATTGAATATCCAAATGTCACAGATGCACAGATTTATAGTTTATGATGTAGTACTATATGTTATTTGTATAAATATTATTTGAAACTAGATATTAATAGTCTGTCAGAAGGAAGGTAAATGGAGTTGTTAAAAAGGGTTATAAGTTAGGGGGAAGGTAAAAGGAGTTATCTGATGTTGAGGTTAGGAGGTTCTTTAGATTTGGTGTACCACTGGTACGACAACTCCCATCTTCTCAATTCTGAAATGTTCCAATCGAGGGGGGAAGGCTTTAATTATTTTGGTGGTATAACAATCATTGAAAGTATGATGTTGTGACTAGTAGCGTGTTGAGCAGTTGGCCTGTCTATATTCATGTAAAGAAGTTGACTTCTTGTTTGTGTAAGGGATAGTCCTCTTCAAAGGGCAAATTCATGGTAGGTTGTAATTTAAATACCACCACTGTTGTCTCCTTTAGTTCTTTGAATGTTTTGCTTTTGCCTTTGTTCTGATCCAAAATTTTATAAATGGAAGCCATTCAAATGGACGTGAAGATGGAAACAATTAATATATACATTTGTTGATTCCATCTTCGCGTGAGCTACTAGTAATCACTAGATACTTTTAAATGTTTTAAACTTGCCTGTAGTAGCACTTACTTTGCTTGTTGAGGACGGCCGTTTCGAGAGATATGTCCCTTTGTCAAATCAGACCGTAACTCTGAGGACGGCCGTTTCGGGAGATATGTCCCTTTGAGTTATGATCTGAGTTGACAAAGGGACATATCTCCCGAAACGGCCGTCCTCAACAAGCAAAGTAAGTGCTACTATAGGCAAGTTTAAAACATTTAAAAGTGTTTAAGAATTAATATATATTAAATTTCTCACTACAGATAAATGTTTAGGTTTTTAAAAATTCTTAGAACTAATTTTGGGTTTGATAAAGTAAAGCATATAGTGTTCGTTTTATTTTGGCATAAATTTCAAGTATATTGAATAGAGCAGACCAGAAGGACTAGGGCTTCGACAGACAAGTCACAAGTAAAAGCTACATTGGTTCAACACAATAACAAAAAATAATAATGAACTAATCGTTGTTAAAGAATGATATAAGTTTGTTTATAGCTAGTGAACATGCTTGAAGGTGTAAGTTACAACATTACCTGTTTATCCAGAATAACTGGGACCAGAGGGGGTCCAGTAAATAAAAACTTCTGGATATTTCCAAAATGCAAGTATATTTCTTAGTTGGAGTATATAGAAAATATAATGTCCCATTATAAGAAACATATCCTGGATATATCTGTCAATGTTTAAACAAAAAGTAAATACTATTGTAGTTATTCACTTTAACGTTAGTTTATGACTATCTGAATGTTAAATTTTGTAAATTTGTAAAAACTTACTGAGACAGAACATTTTCGATCGCTATGTGGTGATCTTCATCAGTGTCTTCTGCTTGGAGTTGTTAGGTAAAGCGGTGCAGGTTTTCGATAGTTTTTAAGAGTAAGTGTGATTTGTATTGGGTTTGTTCGTTTAATATAATAAATACACGTTTAATATGTTTGTACTTTGTGTTTTTTGAACAAACCCAATACAAATGACTTTTTCTTTTATTTATTAAAACCTAGAGGTTTTAAATAAAAGAAAAAGTCATTTGTGGTATAGAGGATGCATTTATTTAAATTAAACATTATACCACTGTTGTTTTATTCAGTTAAAACCCAATACAAATCACACTTACTCTTTGATACTATCGAAAACCTGACTTTAAGGCTGTCACTGCTAAACCTAACATCTCCAAGCAGAAGACACTGATGAAGATAGCCACATAGCAATAAGTAAGTCTCAGTAAGTTATTACAAAATTTAAAGTTCGGATAGTCATAAACTAATGTTAAAGTGATTAAATTAAGTTTCACCGAACGTAATGGACTTCAAAATTCAAGACTATTGTAGTGTTTAGATATCAAAACATGTGAAGTACATAGGTGTTTTTTGTTTTATATTTAATATACAACAGTTTACAGATTTATTCACACCAAGTTTTAGTTAATTTTTATGGTAGAAATGAAATAAAATTGTTGGCAAACATCGATTTTATAATAGATATTGTTTTCACAATACATGAGCATATTTAGTGTAAAACCTTTGATACAAAATCTCTGGAAAAGCAATTAATGTTACTCTCAACATTAAGTACTTTCATCTTTCTAGACTTTACATTTGGTAAACATTTAAGAATCAATTCAAAGAGTCATGAAGTGTTGAAACTAATACTACCTGCATGTTTTAATGAATGTAACTGTGTTTCAGATACATTTCGGGGTAGACTGTTTGCAGGAGTTGTTAGAAAATTTCTATTAGAAGCCCATTTCATTGTCTGTGAAGTCTTTTTCGGCAAATTATCACTGTGTACAATCTCTACTCCTTTAACACCAGCAATTTCCAAAGTAGCTTCCAATGTTTCACTTATTGCTCGCAATGCTTCTATAAAAAAATACATGTAGACGTTATTATTAAATATTATTTTATTTTAAAAATAATTAATTCTAAAAGCGCTGGTTCTACCCTGCTTCCTAAAATGTTTTTCAAGTTAAAAAATTATAAGTACAGTCAACTTCACGGGGGAAAATTTTCTTTATGGTATATTCGCAACAAACATTTAGTTGAATTGTATGTCAAAATATGTTATAGAAATTTATATGATGCCAAATAGATTCCATAAATATCTCCAATGAGGAACAATAACAAATAATTAATTCAGTTTGACATTAATACATAAGTACGCATTTATTTATTTACAAAATTAGAGTTAGGTGATTTGATGCAACAGAAATAGATAAATCTACAGCTTTCTTAGCACTTATAACTTATCAATGATGTTAGCACATTTTTGTCATTTATTGAGCATCAATATGAATAGAAACATAGGTTTTATTGCAGATATTGGAACGTATTCGTCATATGTTGAAAATCAGTAGAAAAACAGTAACATGAATAACAACAGCATTAATTAACAGCAGTAAAACATTAACTAACAATTAAAAATTTTAATCATTTATTTTTGGGAAAGTAATAAATTTACCCTGATGCAAAAGGTACAAAAATAAATTTACTTTAAAAACAAAATTAAATTTCTCTTCAGTACTAATAAACTAAAAGTAAAAACAATAATTCAAATTTATTTACCTTAACAAAAAAATACTAAATCTATTTTGATCAAATTAAATTGATTTGTACAGTTATCATATTAGTGTAAATAATATACTTTACTTACTTATATATAATTTGAAAACATAATACTTTCCAGATTCACCTTCCGGTAAAGCTACTTTGCTACGACTTATCTTTAATTTATAAGTGACGGGCGATATGTACATAAATGAAAGCTATAACCATATTAATAATTCTAATTAATGTTAATTTTAAATCCCATTTCATAATAATATTGCACTTACAAATTCCGAAATAAAATATATTGTAACCCATTTCTACTTAAATACAAACTGCACCTTGTCCTATTTATTTTTTTTTGGAAAGCAAAATTTAAGAAAATTACCTTATAATACATTTAATATCAGAGATATAGAAGTATTATCTAAGTAAAATCAATCGTGGATTTTCAATTAAAGAACAGGTTCCTCTAAAAATATTTAATTACCGCCAAATTCTTTCAATTTAAAGATCATAACTAATAATACTCATTCATACCTTTTTACATTCAAAATAATAAGGTATCTAATTCTAGTTTATAAAAAAATTTCTTGGACTAAAATAATTTTTCAAATTATTAATCAATAGTAAAATTTCACCATTATAAAATATTTAAAAAAATAAAGAAAACTCAAACTAAAAGAAAAATAATCTTAATTTATAATTGTATATTAGCGATAGCTGACACAAAATTAATCATAATTATATTCAATTTACAAATTCAAACTCAGTAGTAGCCATGCACTGAGGAAGACGACATTGTCGCCAAAACTAGTCTGTTGTGAACTAGTGTGTTTGTTTATTAAAAACTAATTTTTGGTGAGATTTTGAGTTAACTATTTTGTGGTTGACCGTTGTGAATAGTTCTCACTAGCTAAGCTCTAGTTAACTAAATAAATAGAAAAACGTGATGATTATCGGAGATATATCAATAAACATTGATAACAATTAACATCAATTTACATGCTAAATCTTATATCTAGATAGTGTTTGAAAAAGAGTTTGCACTATTAATTTTGTTAGAAGTTTTTTTATTTACCTAATTAAAAATTTACAATATTCATGAAATCGGATAGTAACAAAGCCACAATGTTCCGCCTTGTGGGCAAAAGTTTTGAATTATTTCCCTATTTTAGTGTTATTGTAACTCAAATTATTATTTTTGGATAACCAACTTATGACAACCACTTACTTAGTGCTTATATTGTTATGTATCTGTGTATTAATGTAGTAATATAAAATCATTCACTTTCTATTGTTTTGTGTGTGTTGTTATGTTAACCCATTGGCATGCCAGTTTTTCAGAGCCTGGTGTAGCCTGAGAATTCCTATTAATTTGGCACTTTTAAAGATATTTATAAAAGCGAATAGCTTTTTTGTTTATCATTATATTATCTTGAAACTTTTAGGACTTATTACTTGTAATGCATAGTTCATAAAACTACTATTACAATATAATAATTAAATTAATTATTTTTTAAATAAATAATTCAATTGAATTTTATTATAATTAATTAAAATTAATTTTTATTATAATCAATTAAAATTAATTTTATTATACTTAATTTAGCCTGTAAATAATAAATGTAGACCTAGTTATATGTATTTACTAATAACTTATTTACATAAAAAATAATTAACTTCATATACTCATAAGGAAACTTGATGGTTGAAACATTGATCCGCACACACATTAGTTTCCATGGTTACAGTTTCAAAATAGTCTTCCCCACAAACTTTAAGAATACATTTAATTCTGTTTGGAGATTATGTTTTTCTGGTATATTTATGCCAACTGTATGTTCTGAAAATACTATATTGTAGGGCTGATCTTTCCACACAAAAGGAGTCTCAAGTGAAGTCCAATTTCCCTGTCTTACAACCTGTTCTATGGCCTCACATTACCTGTAGCCTTATTAGAATTAGTAAGTAGGCCTAGTTCTAATTCACCTCTGACAACCTGTTCTATGGCCTCACACTACCTGTAGCCTTATTAGAATCAGTAAGTAGGCCTAGTTCTAATTCACCTCTGACAACCTGTTCTATGGTCTCACATTACCTGTAGCCTTATTAGAATCAGTAAGTAGGCCTAGTTCTAATTCACCTCTGACAACCTGTTCTATGGTCTCACATTACCTGTAGCCTTATTAGAATTAGTAAGTAGGCCTAGTTCTAATTCACCTCTGACAACCTGTTCTATGGCCTCACATTACCTGTAGCCTTATTAGAATTAGTAAGTAGGCCTAGTTCTAATTCACCTCTGACAACCTGTTCTATGACCTCACATTACCTGTAGCCTTATTAGAATCAGTAAGTAGGCCTAGTTCTAATTCACCTCTGACAACCTATTCTAGAGGCGTGACAGTTAGGTAATGAGACTGATTTTATTGCAGCGCTTGTGGTATACCTGCGACCTCAAAATTTCGTTCCCTTTCCCCAGCATCCTTCCCCTTTCCATTGATATGTTTCCCATTGCTCTAGTTTGTTTAGTTCACCTGCTATGTCGTGTTTAGAAGACATGTGTTGGTGGTGCTTGACACGAAAATGGAAAAATAAAATCTACAGCAATGAGTCGCTATAAAATTTTGCACCAGATTGGGTGAAACGGCTTCAGAAACGTACGCTAAAATCATAAAAGTGCCTGGTGATAATGCTCTCAGTTGATGGCATAAATAGTTTAAGGAGAGCGTGGAAGACGAGGTGCAGAGCATGAGACCATTAGAAGTGCGAACTGACGCAAATGTGCGCCATAATCCGTGAAGATCAGCGTTTAACAGTTCGAATGTTGGCTTTGGAACTGGGTATGAACCGTGAAACAGTCAGACGAATTTTAACCGATGATTTTGGGATGAAAAGTTGTGCACGAAGATGGTTCCAAAAAACCTTTCTGAGGAGCAAAAGTAGCATCAAATGAATGTCACAGTAGACTGGAGCAAGTGATTCCCCGCTGATCGAGTTATTACAGGCGATGAGAGTTGGTTTTTCCAAAACGACCTGGAAACCAAACCCCAAAGTTCACAATGGATGTCTCTGTACCACCCCCGCTCGAAAAAAGCTCGCATGGTCAAGTCGAAGGTGAAAGTGATAGAAATTACCTTTTTAGATAGCCTTGAAATTGTCCACAAAGAATTTGTTCCACCGGGACAAACTGTAAATCAAGTCTACTATCGCCAAGTACTCGAAATATTGTAGAAACGAGTCAACAGGGTGCACCCAGACATTGCAAACAACTGGATCCTTCATCACGACAACGAGCCGTTTCAACCCACCCACAGAGTGTTGCAGTATTTGGCCTCTAAAGGGATTGTAGTGTTGCAACACTTGCCTTATTCTCCCAATGTGTCACCCTGTGACTTTTTTTGTTTCCTAGAGCAAAATCGGTGGTCAAAGATACCAGTTTCGAGTCGATTGCGGACATCCAAGTGGCCGTGACAAGGGTACTTGCGGACATCATAGTCGAAGCGTTCCAGAAATGTTATGAAGCATGGAAAATACGCTGGAATCGATGTATAGCTGCCCAAGGGGACTACTTTAAAGGGGATGGCAGAGCTGTAGAATAATTTTTAAATATACGGTTTTTATGGAATCAGTCTCATTACTTCATTGTCCCACCTCATATTACTGCATCCATATTATTAGTAGGCAAAACATCATCTACAATCATACTACAATCATCTCCATAAAAAAAAAAACATTCTTTACAAACAATGTGTGTTGCCTATGATTTGGCAGCTTCAAGCCTCTTTGTTCATCAGAAGTAGATACATTATCAAGCCCAATAATTGTCCCGACGGGACACTGTTTACAGCAAACAAAACCTCAAAACTTAATGCGATATTTACATACTATATTCATATTACTAAAAAGGTTAGCCCACCTAAAAAACAAAATATTTATAAAACAAATATTGGTGATTCCCCTAGTAACATTAATCGTACTGGAAAATGCTACGATAAAGCAAAAAAGCATGGAACTACTAGGTGCTAAACTAGATGGAACAGTTCCGTCAAGGAATGTCACGGCACCACGGTAGTATAACGGAAATGTTCCATCCAATTATGCCAATGGGTTGAGGTTACATTTTATTTTTTGTGCATGTTAAAGAGGTGTTTTTGTTTTATTTCCTTGAAATGTCTGTTTCCTCTTTAAATGCATTTTTGAGTAACATAAACAAAAACAAAAAAAATTAATTCTTGTTTATCTGAGCACTCGAAATAAGTATTAAAACAAATGAGAAAACGCTTGTCATCAAGTCAAAGATATTTATTTTAATAACGCAAGATTTCGTCAACTAGTTCGTTGCACTTATCCCGTCCGAAAACAAATTTATTCTTAAGGTTTCCATATTTACTTAAAAAAAAAAATTAGTTTCAACACTAAAAATGATTTTGATAAGTTATGTAGTATGTATGAGGAATTTTATTGAAAATTAAAATCATCCAAGAATTAATTAGTGTTAATTTGTATAGTTGATATTTATGGTTTTTTTAAAATTGTATTTTTGTGTGTTTTATATGTAAATGTTGTTCTCTCAGCGTTGCTACTGTTTTTAATTTTTGAATTATACTTTATTGAGTTTTTTTAAAGTTTCAAATTATTGTAATGAGTATATTAGTATATTATGTGTAATATTGTTTTCAAGCTTGATAGGGGCGACAAACTAGTTGCTGAAACATTGCGTTATTAAAATAAATATCTTTGACTCGATGACGTTTCTCATTTATTTGAAAAAAATTTGAAGTTGACTATCAATATCCAATAATCAGAGTATTACTGGTAAAAAAATGAAAGATTAGCATAGAAACATGAAAAATAACAGATTTCATAGTTAAGTCCCTTCCTTTCTAAATTTTGTCTGTAAGTCTTAAAGATCCCTTAAACTAGTGAAATGTAGTTCGACAGATTCAAGTAATAACATTGGAAAGTAAAAAAGAATAAATTTATATAAAAGTGAAATTCCAAATACCTGTGGACACCACTGTAAATAAAACCAGTATTGAAACTAAAAATAAATAAATTGACTGAGGCATCATCTAAGAAGACATAATAGAAGGAATATTAAAAAAAGCACAGACAGAAGAACTTACCTAAAAACAGATTATATCAAGGTAATTGGATCTTATACACTGACAAAAGAGGAAGGCAGAGAGGAAAGTTTGGAAATAACCAAACACAGTTAAAACAAATCCTCGATTCCTTAAATAGTACCCACCTATGGATTCTTCCTCTGTCTTGATGACCACAGCAACGTTATTGAAGAAACGTAAATTTGACGACCTAAATGTGTGGCAATATCCAGGCTGGCCTTTAACCGTGTAGTTGAGTCTCAGGACATACGGCCCTTTACTACTCTTGCTCTAAAAGAAAACCATTATATGTTATTCTACAAATTGCATTTCAACTACGACCTATGTACAAATACAACAGACTAATGGAAACCACAATCAATTCAAATGTCATAAAATAACAAACAGCTAGGGGCGGGCCGATTCCGATTCCATGAATCATCGATACTTGGTTCTCAATTGATCAAAGCGCCGATTCCAATTCTTGTTGTTTAAGCTGTTAAAATACACAAGTGTGGTGTAATTTATAGGAAATATAACTAATTATCAACTAAAACTTATTTATGTATTAGTTGCATTGAATGAATTAATCGATAAAAGCAAATGTCGATTTGGGGTGACTAAAATATTATTATTATTTATGATGCAAAAACAAAGATGATTTAAAAGATTTCTGGTCAGTTTGTTACTCTGCTCTTCTCGCTCTGCTGTCTCACTCTCACTCGGGAGGGCTCGACACTCTCTTCCCGTCTCTGCCAGCCACTACTCTGCCACCGCTTCATAACACAAAGAAATGATAGTTCCAATTTCTCTATTTATACAAACTCTAAAAATGCCTATTACTAAACTTATACTGTAATTGTGAACTGAAGTTTACATTGGAAATTTTAAATAAATCACTCTTTTTCCTTTATGCTTGTCATGCTGTCAGAAAATTCTAGTCATAAACCAAGGTTGGATGTTTTGTGTGGTGTACTGCATTAAAGCGGAACTTTTAAAGGCTTCACCACATGACCGAGACGTTAGCTAAATTCAATATTAGAGAATATCATGTAGGCCTATATAACTTAGAAGACTCAAGAATCGAAAAAAAAATCTGAGAATTGGATTTTGCCCTACAAACAGCTGTATGTCTTTTTGTGTATGTCTAAGATTCATAAAACTAAAAATATAATTAAAAGTATATATTTGATGCACATACACTTCATACACAATAATATTCATCTAACTATTAGCTCAAAGCTGTTGATCAATCCAAATTGTTGATACTATCGAGAGCTACATCCACCTCCAACACCTAGATTAGCTGTTGACTGCGTATTAAGCTCTTCATAATATCAATTTGTTCAACTAACAAAAAGCTTTGAGCAAATAATTAAAAAAAAAAATTTAGAAATGTTTTTCTTACAAAAAATAATGCTATAATTAAATAATACTCAACTAAGTGAATACTAAGGGCTTACTTGTTGATGGGTTTAGAAACAATCGTTCCTTTTACAAAGCAAAGCCTCTACTGCTTTGTAAAAGGAATGATTGTAGAAACCCGTCAGCAAGTAAGCCCTTAAGTATTCACTTAGTTAAGTATTATTTAATTAGAGTTTAATCAGTGAATTCAAGATGATTACAACAAGCAACTTTAAAAAATATTTTTTTTCAGTATTTCACAATGTTCTTACAAGCCATTTGCTTTTCAATACAACTTCTGTGACCTAATACAACTTCTGTGCCGTAAACTTCGTTTATGACTTAATGTTTAGGTGTAAAAAAAATTCATAATTCAGAACAGTTACATAATTGTCAGTTAGTTGTTTCCATTGTTCTTTTGAGTTCTTGTTTAACCTGATGTTTAGAGCACCAATAATTTTCCTTGCATAATTCTTGCAACAAACATAGATTAGAGTTGCTTATTCCAATTATCTTGAATTCACTAATTATATTATAAGTAATTATTGTGAAACTAAATGAATACCTATGAAGTGAATACTACTACAACACCAACAAACAGCCGTACTAACAAGCCACACAAAAAACAATCAATACATATCTAACATTTACCATAACGAACACACACAAAATTGTTCCACATTCAAAAACTCAATTACCAAATATCTTAAAAAAACAACGAACACTTTAAGGCAACACATACAACCCTATCAACAACAAATAGACAAATACAATCAATCCAGTATATAAACAATTTAATGTAACAGCTGACCCAGCTTCTACATTGGCCAGACCAGTAGATCATTTAACAAAAGATTCAAAGAATAGATCAACAACACAAAAAACAAACATCAAACGAATTTAAATATTCTCCACATATTAAACCATAGTAAAAAAACTAATCACTACAGAAAAATTTTAAATATTCATACATCACACAACAAAAAAACAACATATCTTAAACGACCACACACACTTCGATTCCATCACCTTATTCCAAAACATGATGAAACATCCGCTTAACCCAAATCCATCTCCTCCTTGTAAATCATATGTCCAGCAATCTTGAGCGATTGCCGGCAGTAGCAGGTCGACTTTGTCAATAGAATGATTGTTTTGAAACGTGTCAGGAAGTAAGTTCAAATGTATTCACTCAGTTACACAATAATTACTTATAAAACATATATTTTTATGTGACAGGCTGTATTGCTATAATAAGATAAATATACCAATGTAAACTCTTGTGACAAGTATTAAGAAAATTTGTCACAAAATTTTACACATAATCTTCAAAGAAAACGAAACATATAAACTGTAAAAAGTTAAAATTAGTTCATTCAGAGCAAGCAGTAACAATGGAAATACATTAAGTAGAAAGTAAATGAAAACTTACTTTTTTTGGCATAAGGGAGGGTCAACACAGATTTGCCACAGTTTGGTTAATTGAGTCAAGATATATTTTAGTGGAAGGAGGAAGAAATGATGTTGAAAGCTTTCTTACATTATAAACAATACACTAAGCCTTACTGCTAGTTGGAAGAGAAATAAAATTAAATGTTTGGAGCTTTTAGAGTGGTTTTGCAATACTGGGCATAATGGGTCAAAATGAGAAACTATATTAAAAGTAGCAAATAATTAAAACTAAAGTAAACCGTACTGAATTTTATAATTTACTAGCAGAATACCCTCCTTCATACGGGGTTGGTGTATTGTATTGATTTATTTTGTATTTGTATTTGGAGTGAATTTAATTTACTGAAATTAAATCCCAATAAATATATCAAACTATAGTTTATAAACTTTACCGATTATTGTCTCGAAAACCCAAGAGAAGGAAAAGCTTCTGCTTTTAACCTGACATTTATAAAGAATAACTACGCTTGAGAGATGAATAACAACAAACATTTACTATCATCTGTTTAATTGTGTTTAAAAGTAACTGTTACAGGTGATTACAAACACATTTACTATCAGCTGATTAAGCCAAGTATAAAATAGAGTATATATAATTGAGTGTTAAGGGAGGTTTCAAGGCCAGTGGGGCGGTGCCCTGATGGAATTTCTAAATATAAATAGGCCTGTGTTAACCAGGGACCCTAAGAATGTCCATGTAAAATTTCAGCTCAATGGGTCCAGTAGTTTATAGGTGATTGAGTAGCACGCATGCACACACACACACCCACACGCGCGCGCGCACACACACACACACACTTTATATAATAGTACAGATGTATGTGACACATTTTTAGTGGGGGAAATGCATCTTTCTGAATATATAAAACATACATTTACCGGCCAAGCAAACTTTAACAAAGAAGTTGAATATATTTTAAAAGTAAACACCATTTATTACAGCAACTGGAGTTAACTTATTGAATTGCTCCGAAACGCGTGAACAGAGGAGAATATTGAAACATTAGGAATAGCACAAAACTGTACTCAAACAAATAGAAACATTCCAAACAGAAATTAAGATGAGTATATTTATAATATTTACCACTTATTACCAGTGGGGCAACTATTTATAAAAAACCAATTTAATTATTTTACAATTTCATGTCATAAACACTAAATGAAAATATATGTGTATACCTTAAAAATGTGTATTGGGTAGTTTGAGTTTCCCACTGTTTGTTCAATGAAACCCAACTCTATGCTCTTCAACGCAGACAGATAAACGTGTTGGTACTTCGTAACTCTGTCAATATCTTCATCATATCTATTCACAAAGACAAAAAATAGCATTAGTTACAAGATAAAAAAAAAAGAGAAGGTTTTTTAAAAACCAAGTATGATTTCCGGATGCGTCAATTATCATTAGTACTAAGGTAGATATGCCCTTGTCCTGTTGAGTTCAGATATACCAGACTCTTTGTATTTTTCAAAAGTTATTAATGGCCTTTTAAGTAGCATCCTCTGAAGTTGCATTTTTAGGTAATGACAAGAGCCTAGGGACATCTAAAATATAGAGTGTTTAAAAAAAAGTGGCGGTTTTAAAACAGGTGGCATATTTTCACTTATTGGTTGGCAACAATGTTTGACCTCGTTTCTATTTCTAGGAACATTCCAATTGTTGACAAAGCTGATATGTCTTTCGTTCCTCCATTCTATGACTAACCATGGAGAAGTTTACTTGTGCGCAGTGAGTCTTAGTTGTTATCAGAGTGGAGAGAGTTATGCGGAGGCGACTTCGCGGTACTCTAGGACGTAATGAAGCTCTGAATGAATCAAAATTTTGCAGACTCATGAAAAAGTTCTTTGAGACGGGTTCAAAATTGACCTTAAAAATCCCGGATGCCGTCGTTCTGGCCAAACTGAACAGAACATTGCGTGGGTTTGTGATAGTGTAGTTGTTAGCCCAGTGAAATCAATACATCACCATTATCAACAACTGGGTTTAAGATGTTTTTCTGTATGGTGAATTCTTCAGCAAGATCTCCACTATCACCCCTATAAAATTCAGTTCACGCAACATTTGAAATTGGCAGATCACCAGAAGAGACGTCAGTTTGTTGATCGCGTTATTTCTTATAATTCCGACCATTAATGGCCACCAAGGTCGTGTGTCTTTCATCTTTAGGACTATCTGAAGTCAATGGTATATGCTAATAAACCACGAAACATCAATGACTTGAAGGAGGAAATTTGATGGGTTATCGGTAAATTGGAAGTGGAAACTTGTGCAGCCATAGCGAATTTCATGGACAGAGTTGTTGCGTGCCAGTATAGTAGAGGAGGACAGATGCATGAAAGGTTTTCACACATTAAATCGGAAAGTTAGATGAAAATGTTGATCTATTCAATTTTAGTTTTTATTAAGATAAATCTCTGAATTTGATATATCAAAAGCAGCATTTTTTTGCATGCAACCAACCCTATATGCATGCAAACAAGTTAACAGATGAACACTTCTTTTGATACAAGCTCTGTTTGGGGAGAAGAATACAGGCAAGAAGTAGATGCAGGCAAGAAAAGGAATCCAAAATACTATTGTTGATGGACAGTCTACAAGGTCATCCTATCGATTGTTAGCACTACATCTAGGAATTGAAAAGTTTATTTTGATTCCAAGTGACGTCTAAAATTCCTACAGAACAGTTTCATTTAAAGAGTGTAAATTTATGTTCTAAGCAGTCACAATATGGCCTAAACTTTAAAATATGTATTTGCATATGAATATATTATTTTTGAAAAATCCAAGTTATAATAAACACACCTTCCAAATTCTGTGAAAGACTGTGCCTTAGAACGAGTAAAGATAAAATATAATTGTGTTACGCAATCAACATAAGGAGCATTAAAATATTACAATAAATTAAAATTCTTATAAAATTAAATAATTAAAAAAATGTTAATTTATAATGGACTGCTGTGAAAATATAAATAATTTTCCCAAGATGGTTTTTTTAAACAGCTTGATTCGTTTTTGCAGTAATAAGGAAAACTAGGAAAAACAGAATTAAAAAAAATACTCTTGTAAACTTACTCAGCAATATAATAAGCATCGCGTGTTAGAATTAAGATAGTGTCCATTTCAGTTTCAGAAGGATCCCCAGTTCTAGAACATAAAAAAAACAGTTTAAACAATTTTAATAAAATAACAACTTTGTTATATGTGAGGGTACAAATATCAAGCAAGACAAAACAGTTTAGCAATACAATGAATTAACTAAAGAATGTCTCAAATGGTAATCTTACTCTTTTTGATTAGTTTTGATCAGCTGATTGCTTTTACTCTATAATACTGAATTTAGTCATATGGTGAAGCCTTTTAAAAGTTCCGTTTTATTGTAATAGGCTACACAAATAAATTTTGATTTATAAATAGGAATTTCTGAAAGGGTGACAAACAGACTGGATAAAAGTAATGATTTATTTGAAATTAAAAATGTGAACTTCAGTTCACAATTACAATATAATTTCAGTAATAAGAATATCAGTTTGTATAACTAGATAAAGTAGAGCTATCTTTTCTTTGTGTTTTGTTTTGACATCTATGAAGCGGAGACGGAGAGAGAGAGAGAGAGAGAGAGAGAGAGAGAGAGAGAGAGAGAGAGAGAGTGAACGTCAAACCGGTCCGAGTGAGAGTGAAACAACAGAGCAAGAAAAGCGGTGACAAACGGACCGGAAATGCTTCCGAGCAACTTTGTGTTGTGTCACAAATAATAATAATTTTGTTTACTCAAATAGGCTTTTGCTTTAATAGTTTAATTCAATCAAAGCAACTAAATAAGACGTACATAATAATAATAGGACGTACAATAACACTGCACATAGTTAAAACAACAAGAATTGGAATCGACACTTTAATAAATGAATAATCGCGTATCGACGATTACTCGATACCATTAGAATCAATTCCTGGAACCGAAAATCAGAATCAATCCATCCCTATAGTATAACAATTTAAAGAAATATAAAGTTAAGAGTTATGGTCTGAGTTGACAATGGGGCACATTTCCCAACAATCATAAAATTAAGTGCTACTATAGACAGGTGTAACGTACCAACATATGTACAAACATTTTAAAGTAAATATGACGCTTATTACGTTTGTTACTATCAGATTCAATACAACACAACCAGTGCCCAATGAATTCACAATTATAGTCACAATGAGGTATATTCCCAAAACTGACCCTATAACAGAAGAAACTTAACCTCTGCAGCTGTGATTTGACCACAACTTCTTTAAGGAATCTTCAATATGTCTACAAAATATTAACACCCATGGTGCATATATTAGCTAGCAATGTTTTACATTAACTTAACAATGACAAATGTTAAGGGCACTTACACAGGATCAGCGTCAATAAGCCCCCAAGCTCCTAAAACCAACGATGCATCTGTCAACAATAATCTTTTACAATCCTCTATCAAAGATTTCACATGTTCCACTGTGGCTTGGTTATCTTCTTCATTTTCTCCTTGGTTGAACAGTTCGTATGACAGAGGATATCCTGAAATCATTGAAATTAGTAAAGTTTTGTTTTAAAGCAGCGGTGGTCAGACTACAGCTCAACTACGTCTGACCTGACCATGATTTCTAAGTGGCTCTCTTCAAGTATTCAGTGTGTAAATCTTTGAAACAAATAACAAAAACTAACAGAAGTACATTTGTAGTTACTTTTTGGTTGAATACCTAGTAATATTGTTCACACACACACAGAGCACAAATAGGTGCAACCACTCATTATTTTCTAGCATTTAAATCAAAACTTTTAGAAATACCAATAACTGTTGTTTAAGAAGCTTAGCTTCAAGAAATGCAATGGTTAGGTTGAAGTACTATCAATGATAACCTTATTTGATTATTCGCTAGGAAAAATAATATTAATAATAATAAATAGATAAATAACTTACACGAACACACCAAACAATATACTTTATTGTCATATGGGTTTCATTAACTTAAGTCACCATCATCAGTAACACTACTACAAATTTACAACTGCGTTGCAAGTGTTGATCATGACATAAGTCATTGAAACGTGTATAACAATAAAGTATATTGTTTTGTGAGTTTGTGTGCAGTTATTTATTTATTTATAACCTCAACTCACAAGTCAGCTCAAATATGAATTATTAATAAAAATAACTATTATATTAGTAATAATAAAAATTAAGTACAATAGTCTGTCACTTACAAACTTTTCTTTTCATATACTGGCCCTCCATACGAGTGACCCTGTTTTAAAAGAATATCAAATTATCTTGTACAGTTTTTCTACGCCAATAAAAGGGCTGTGTCCTTCATGACAAAAGAGTGTGTCTTTTGTCTTCCAAACATTGTCTAATTTTTCAATTCAGAACATTATTTTTATTTATATAACCCTGCATTTCTTAATACGAGTGCTGTAAAAGCTAGGGATGTTATGTTAATATGGTAGAGGGCTGTCAAAACAATTCTTCTATAATGTTAGTTGTAAAGAATAAGAACACACAATTATTTAGAGACATTTGAAGTACATGTTTAAATACACCAAAAATTAAATTTTAATTTTCAAAAATTTTTACCATTTTCATTTTAAGAAATAAAATAAACTAATAACATTTAGAGTAAAACAAATTAGAAACAGAAAAAGGAAACTCAAGAAAAGACAAAGTTTTTAGCACAACCATATATGAAAAGCACTTTTCACTGGGTTACAATGTTGCAAAAGTAATAATTATTTTCAATAATTCTGAGACTAATTTTTCAAATTCCCTTCAATATTATAATAACCTATAGTGTTATAACTTTTTTACTCTTTTCAGTATTTACATATGAAAATATGTTGTAGTTAAAAGATATTACTTATAGACTATGTGTAGAGAAAAATTATAAGAAATTATGCTTCCCTTATTTTTAGGTCGTTTTCTGGTTTCCCATTGGAAATGTTATAAGTTTGCTCCATATAAAAAAATATTTTTCAGGTTAAAAAAATATATGTATCAAATAGTAAATTCATATTACTATTCTAAACTGAAATTTTTGTATTTTTACTGCCTGTTATTTGATCGCAAAACATTATAGCATTGTGCCCAAAATTTTCAGTTTAGCGTTTTCTGAACAGAAAAACTATAACAAATAAACTTTTTTCTTTTGTTCTGAATAGGGAAATATGAACTTACTGTGAGAAAGGTTAAATGCTACCAGGGTCACAGGTCAAAATATCTTGGTGTATCACATTCAATTAAGTCACCCCACAATCTTGATTATTTTGGTGTATCATTTACAATTAAGTCACCCCACAATCTTGATTATTTTGGTGTATCATTTACAATTAAGTCATCCCACAATCTTGATTATCTATTATTTACATTAAAAATCAAAACATTTTTTTCACAAAACTAATCAATATTCTAAATTTTAACACATTATTCAATGTATAAGTTTAGGAATACTCACCCAACATTAAATCAATCGTTGCTTGTCTATACACATCTTTAAAGCGACTCAAGTAATATCTGAAACCAAAACAGCTGTTTCACTAAATGTGTTCTGATTAGGCAGGAAAGTATTTACAGGCAGTATTAGGATAAGTTGGTAGTATAGGAAATGGTCACTGAGGCTACCAGCAAGAATGAATGCATCTCAATGATTCTGAGAGGTGTTAGGCAAGAAACTATGCTCAAAAGAGTACATGGAACAATGTTACAGAAGGATGGACAAGTTACGAGCTGACTCACAGAATTGAACAATGCACCGATCTAGTGTGAAATGCATTTGCTGAAAAGTATCACTAAGTAGTGGGTTTTCGCCAAATGGTACCAACAGTAGAGAAAGAAATAGCTTGCTAAAATTAGGATGCCAAGAGACAGCTCAGAACAATCTACTTTATGCTTATATTAGATGAAGAATATGGGATTGTCGTGAAAATGACAAAGCCTCAGTAATGTAACGTTGTTTTGTATTACCACCTAAATAGTCTAATTCGATATAATTCTAACTGTCGCCGCGAGATAGCGACAGCTGACCAATAGTAAAACAGCTGGGCGGGCAAAGTTTGATATTTCCGGTATAGTTTTAAAATGAAATAAAGGATTCGTTGAGACTGAGACTAGTGAGTTGAGAGAGAACACATCTTCCTGGCAACCACCGGACTGCATCCGGCCGAACGCTAGCTTCCTGAAGAAACCAGTGAGAGGTAACACTAAGTCATTGGATCGACTCATAACAGGTAAATGATTTATTTAATGTTCCTTTTTATATTTGTTAGTAATTTTTTTTTTTTTTGAACGCACTGTCCATGGCCCTTGGGAGAATTTTGTCATTTAATTTTGCTAATTAAAATTAATATCGACGGTTTCCCGCTTTATTAAATCCTCCAACGGCAGTGACTTTACCGTAATTAATAGTAAAGAAGCTTCATTAACAAAATTGTACCACAGATCAAACTAGAAAGATTGATCTGTTTACACAAGATGAAACATAGAAGTACCTGAACTTTATAAAATACCGTAAGATTCATATTCATGCTGTACTCTGTGACAGATCGAGATACAAATATGGTGCAAAAATGTTGAAATTATTGAGAACTCCATGACCACCTATAATATATTTACAATATCAATATCTATCATGAAGGACAATTCATGTATAACTTCCTTTTCTGCCCTGACTCAGCAAAACAAATTAGCCTGAGACTGATAATGCTGAAAGTGGTTGGAACAGGCCTACTCTAGTTGCATTCAATGTTATTCCGATTGCTCATTCGATGCAGGATGGGAGATCAGGTGTTTTTATTACATCAGCTGTTACTGGGCTGACTTGTCTCCCACCCTCTTCAAGATTTATCTAAGTTCAACGCTGAAAAATTGGTTTAACAAATATAGAAAAATGAGAATTCAAATAGGGGAGGAATATATTACAACTCTATTATTTGCAGACGGCCAGGATGTTCCCGCTGAAGATACTGATGATGCTAAATATTTGGTTAGAAAACTATGGCAGGAACTGAATAAATGGGGTCTGGAAATTAATGCTGAGGAAACAGAATACATGGCAGGAGGTGCAGGACAAGATTTAAACATTGATGGAAACATTATAAAAAATACTAAATAATACAAATATCAATAGGGAGTAATGTTGACTGAATATGGTAACAACAGAAAAGCAATATTGCAGGAAATAGGGAGAGGACGAAATATTATAAGTCAACTAATTTCACTATGGAATAAGGACATAAAGGAAAGAACAAAAAGACACCTATTTACAACACTGGTGGAAAGTACAGTGACTTGCGACTCTGAAGTCTGGGCAGTGAACAAGAATATACAGAAATGAATAAATGCAATGAAAAACACATTCTGTAGAAGATATAGATACACATTACAGCATTATATAAGGTCAGACAGAACCAAAGAAATAAAGAATGTAGACACATCACTTACAGACACCATAGAAAGAAAGCAGCTTTCTTGGTACGGTCATATGAGAAGAATGACGGTTGATAGATTACCATTAAAAACTTGGAAATGGATTCCAAAAAGAAGGAAAGGACGACCAAGGATATCATAGTAAAATGGGATTAGAATAGCTGTGAACAGAAGAGAGAAGATTCATGGCAAAACAAGAAACCATAACATTAAAATTGCAATAAACGACATTTCACTATGGAATAAGGACATAAAGGAAAGAACAAAAAGACACCTATTTACAACACTGGTGGAAAGTACAGTGACTTGCGACTCTGAAGTCTGGGCAGTGAACAAGAATATACAGAAATGAATAAATGCAATGAAAAACACATTCTGTAGAAGATATAGATACACATTACAGCATTATATAAGGTCAGACAGAACCAAAGAAATAAAGAATGTAGAAACATCACTTACAGACACCATAGAAAGAAAGCAGCTTTCTTGGTACGGTCATATGAGAAGAATGACGGTTGATAGATTACCATTAAAAACTTGGAAATGGATTCCAAAAAGAAGGAAAGGACGACCAAGGATATTATAGTAAAATGGGATTAGAATAGCTGTGAACAGAAGAGAGAAGATTCATGGCAAAACAAGAAACCATAACATTAAAATTGCAATAAACGACCAATAATGCTGTAATAAAGTCGCTGAATATATATATATATATATATATATATATATATATATATATATATATATATATATATATATATATATATATATATATATATATTCTTGATATTTAATATTATCCATTGTTTTTCCGTTGCACTGACTTTATGAAGTTAATATATTACTATTTTTGAGTAATTTTATCCACCATTGAGTGCAATAATTTTACCTTGAGTGATGAGGCACCTTTCGGTCTTTGACCATTGTCGAATCACTGATTGTTCACAGCATCCACAGCAGAGAACAATCAGCACTGTAGCATCCACAGCAGAGAACAATCAGTGATTCGACAATGGTCAAGTGACCGAAAGGTGCCTCATCACTCAAGGTAAAATTATTGCACTCAATGGTGGATAAAATTACTCAAAAATAGTAATATATTAACTTCATATATATATATATATATATATATATATATTACTGTACTGAGTGGTGGTAACTATTGAAAGTGCCGAAATTTAGGCTGCCGGCATAAGAAACATCCAAGATGAAAACTTGAAGAGAATCTTTAGGATGATGGCTTAGAAACACCAAAAATTGTACACACATTTATTGTGTTGCTAGGCTGAACAATTTAAGTCTATAAATGCTGTATAATTATTTTGCTTAAAGCATGAGATATTCTTTCCAATAGATACAATTTTTACTTTACAGTTATTTGTACAGTATTTATCTATAAGAATCAGCTGTCTTTATTGCTTAATAAATTTACTTTTTTACAAAAACAGTAAAAAAGTTTGCATTGTAAATAAAATAGTTTTAAATTAACCATATTAATTCAATAATGTTTTATAATTATTAGTATATGAGGTCTGACCAATAAATACCTAAGCTGAGGCAATAAAAACTTTATTTTGCCAATTTTTGCTACATCAATTTTGTCCCATTAAAATATTCTCTATTTGTTGCCATGGATTTCTATAGGGTGATTCATATAAAACTCATGGTTTTCTTTAGTCCATTATTTGAATAGGAATAAGCCAAAAGGTTTCATTTATCTATCAAATGACGCAGAAGGCCTTGGAGTTTTGATTGCATGTCTTGCATTTGTTTACAGATGGTGCTGCATATCGAGCTGTAGTCATTTGTCAACATATAGAGCAGTTGGAGTTGCGACTTGCAGTTGTTCATAGTCGTTTGTTCGAGTCAGTTTATTGCTTTTTCAGTCATGTCCTTTCTGTTCGAATCAGTTTATTGTTTTGTCATTCACGTTTTGTTTGTTCGAGTCTATTGCTTTGTTGTTCACGATGCAATATACGTTACAGCAACGTCTATTTCTTGTTAAAAACTATTGGATAACACAATCGGTCTTAGGCACAAAAAAAGCATACCAGAAGGAATTTGGTGTTCAGAATCGTCCAGACAGGGACACAATACTCCAAATGGTACAGAAGTTGGAAACAATAGGACATCTTTTGAGTGAAACTGGTAAGAATCTGACTGATTCAAAGTTACTTTGAAGAGCGCATAACTTCCAGGAATTTGTGACCGCCAAGATCACCGAACTTCTTTCTATGGGGTTATCTAAAGGGATGAGTCTACACTACACGGCCTCGGACTTTGGATGATCTGATGGACAATATTACACGCAAAATCAACAGTATGATAAAGCAATGCTCCAGCGAACTGCCAAAAACATGGAACGACGTATTCACCTGTGTCTAGAGGCGGACGGAGGACATTTTCAACACAACCTTTAACTGCCAATTAATTCCCCAGATATTTTGTACATGTGGAGCACAATAACATGTTATTTGTATTTTTCTTCTTAAAATACAATGAAAATCATGATGTTTATACAAATCACCCTATATTATAATCTTCTCTATTAATTAAAGCACTCCTGGAAGTCTTCAGCAGTTGGTATTGATAGTTTCCACATTGTTTGATAATTTTCCATATCTTCCCAGCATTGTCTCATTATCATTTTGCATTCTGGGAAAAGAAAAAAAGTCACTGGGGGCAATATCTGATGGATTTTTTATAGAAATACACTGAATGTGCAAGTGAGTTGTCATAATGAAGGATTAATTGATTGGCTTCAGTGAAATTTAGTTTCACATGACTCATGAGATCTCTTAAATGCTTGCGAACCATGATGTAGAAGAAAGTATTTATTGTTCGTACTTCAGAAAAAAATTAATGGTGAGAAACACGTTGCATATCAAAGAAAATATGGATTTTTGATGTGATTTTGTTTAGGGTTAAAGTTTTCCTGTCTACACCTTTCTTTGTGACTTTAGTTCACAGTCATACTCGTAAAATCATAATTAATTTCCAAAGATTGCTGTAATTAGGAATCAACATTGTTTTCAACTAAGTTTCCAGTTGGCAACATATTAACCCTTCTCACTTTTTGATCCGGCAACAGCAACTTGGGCATAGTTTTTCACAGATATTTTTAAAATCCCAAATGTTGAGTTAGACTGTGTGGATTGTAGATTTACGTTTATCTGTGATCATTCACAATTTTTTGGCAATTTGTCCTTATCAAGGGACAGCACACAATCATTGTTTGCAACACAGGAAGTTGAGGCCTTGCATCATTCTTGGAATCTTCTCGGCTACCTTGAAGTTGTTATTTCATAAAATGCTGAATGATTACGTCAATCTCCCTTTCGACAAACAGTAAAAACAAGCCTAACAGAAGTAAACACACCAGGAGAGTAAGACGAGTATCGACAGCCAGTAGGTATTCAGACTACATTAGAGATAGTGATTGGGGCTATATATAGTCCCCATATTGGATCAGTTATTGGAAAGACCTCATTATTTTCTATATAACAGAATTAATACTTTAGCTGCCAATCGGGCCCAGTGAGCTGAAACGAATATCGTGGGGCCACTAGGCCTGACATTGTTGTCTAGTAATATTTTATGTTTATTAGTACTACTCAACCGGTGTTGCTACTTTTGGAGAAATGAATGGACAGTATTAAACGATAAGCTTCACACTACTTACAGACATAGTTACAATGGTTTCTGTTTGATAGATAAATGCTGACAGCATTATAAACATGTTATTCTGGGAGATTTTTTTCAGGAGTTATGGACCGACACATGTATTTGCTAACAATTTTAGTTAAGTTGAGTTGATTATTCTAAAAACAAATTAGACCATAAAAAGAAGTTATTTTTATACAGTAAAATAAATCACTTTTAATGACGTATTATATTGATTTTTACTATTGTTTTTAAGTTTCACAAAATAAAAAAAATAAGTCAGAAATATTTACTAAATATTTATTTGTAAAACAATTCTTCAATAAAAGAACTTGGTTGAAGTTAAGTACAATTAGATAAACTCATCCTTACTAGAAAGTAAATTATAGCGTAAATTCCTTAAAAAGTAAATTATTAAGTTCTAAAACTTTTACTTGTTATAAATTTTGTGTAGTATTTATCGGATCTGAAGCATTACTGATCAGACAGAGAATATTTACCACTTCCGTAATACATACAAAATATTTATAAACTCACAAATCAATCACATGTGACACGTTTACATCTCTTCGTGATACGCGCCAAAACACTTTACTCACCAGTCAGCTTATTATGTGGGTAACCGGAACATGAACTGTGGTTTTGTTGTTTATTGTTTACATACAATACACAAAAAATATTATGACAGTGTTGCACTGATAAGAATATATAATTACCTTAAAAACAATGTCACGCTAGTTGGCCCGACGGAGTATATTTAGGTATCATTTACACTATTAAGAAACTATGTCGGGCCAGTTGGCACGACCCGTGTTTTTACATACATTATGATAAGAAATGTATTTTCATACTTAGATAGAAAAACTTATATTGTGGCCAGCTAAATTGATAAGGATAGCACACGGCTTAAATTATTAGTTTGTTAAAAATGGAATTTTTTAACTTATAAAAATTACAAAGTCTACTTCATTTCTTTAGAGTGCTATAAGTTATAAACATTCTGCGGTAGTTTATGATTTGTTTTCAAGCAGATTTTACAGGTCACTCACCTATTTGCTGAATTCATGCCATCTTTCATCATTCCAGTAAATTTCCGCTCACCAGTTCTTGTATAGTCACCCTGATAACAATAATTACAAGCATATAATTTTTATAGCACAGTGTAGAAGGAAGGTTAAGGAAAGGAGGATGTATGGGGGGGATAAAATTTGACCTGTAACTTGATAATTCTTACTTGGGATTCTCAAACATACACTTTGAGGTTTTATACACAAGAGAACAAGTTTATTTTGAATTTATGTGAGTTTTACATTATAAAAACTTAGAGAGTGTGCAGATTAACATGTTGACTGCCATGGCGGTCACGATGACCGACACTGTATTTTTGCATAGGTCACGCAAGACCGACAATGTAGACCTAACTTAAGATCATCACACAAGGCTGTCGGGCACATTCACGATGTATTTCACCACATGAGGTGTCCGACATAGCCTAAGTGTGTGTTCCTGCAACTTGGCATTCAGAAAAATTTTTTATTTCAACTTTTTACAAGACTATAATTATTGGGAAACTAGAAACTTCTTTGTAGAACTACATTACGTTTTAGAATAGTGTTACTTTTGATTTGATCTTTTAAAAAAATCACCTAAAAAACTGAACAATTCAAAAATTAGAAACTAAAAAAACTTTACGAGTTGTTCATGACGAGCTGGTTATTAAGCAACGTATTACACTTTGAAATTACTTGCGACCAGACATTGTATTAATATAAGTTGTTAAATTGTTAGCTTACAATTGGAGGAAATGTTTTCATCTTAAGACTTCAATTTCAAAGTGTAATAAATAAAAAATTTAATTTAGAATGTCTTCCTCCAATTCATAAGATCATATAAATTTTTAAAAACAACTCAATTTAAAACATACTTGTATTGAAACAATACAAACATAAATGTAAGAATAATGTTCATATTATATTTACATTCTAATTATTTGAGAAAAAATATTTTCAAACAAAAATACAGTTATGCTGAAAATTAAAATAATACGTGAGAAAAATCTAGTAGCTATATTTATTATTAAAAAATATATATAATATTGCGAAAATATGTCATAGTATATATTTATACTTGAATTTATATTGAAAAAATACAATACAAATGTCAACATTTTACATTCATTTGGAAGATCGGCCTTGAAGGCTATCGGAAAAAGGGGTTGGCAGTCAATGTGTTAATAAAAAAAAAACACAGATTAACATTCCAAAATATATTCCATTAATTGTGAGTTGCATTTAAAAATGTTATTTTTCCAAAGAAAAGTTTCATTCTTCTGAAGACGTAAGGCAGGTATAATAAAGCCAGGGAAAAGATATAGCCCTAGCAATCGTCTGGCCTACCTGTTACCTTCCAAAGTGTTATGTTGTTTGACTGTGATACACCGCCGGCCTTAGGCTTTAGCCTTTAGACAGGCAAGATTTCTTTCAGTGCCCTTGTTAGAGTAAATATAATTTAAACAGGTTTACCATTATTAATAAAAAGTATATCCAACCGTAAACATCGTATTTTGCTCACACCTCGTATTTATAAAATCGTTTTTATGCTCATCGTAAAAAATATCATTTGATACACGTTTGTATAAGGTGTTCTGCAGCTCGTATGATTGCCATCCCTAGTGTGAGGTTATACTCCATGGCAGAACACTTTCACGCACTTCTATCGAAAATAAATAATAAAAGAACAAAGTGTAGTGTCAAGGTACAGCTCATATTGGCTAATATTAAAGCAAAACTTATTGCTTCTTACCAGCAAAAGTGTTAACCCATTGCTGATTAGATTATTTTCAATCCAAGCGATCTAGCAAACTCAAATTAATTCCTCACATCAATTGAGTTGTGTTATCCTATAAAAAAATTCTCACTTATGAAGCATTAAATATAAACATTATGGATGCAGTTTTTCATTCATAATTTTATTAGTAATTTTATTATTTGTGAATTAATAATTATTTGAAATCATAATTAGTACTAACAAATTAAAAGTTTCTTAGGGTTTGAAGTTTGGGTTAAATTCTAGGTTCCCACTATTATTGTTCCCTTCGGATATACAAAAAAAATACACCAATTATTAAAAATTAATGTTTACAATGAGTTTTTTAAATTTAGAACTTTTAAATGTAACTACCTTTGCTCTCATTCACTTCCAACAAAAGGTCAACCTTGGATGACCCCAGTATGAAACATAAAAAAAACCAACTAACTAAGCAAAACAGTCCATTTGACATAAAACCTGATGATGGATCTATGTATCATGTCTACAACATCTGACAAAAAAACAAATTATTTGCTATAAATATTTATCTTTATCTATGCTGCATGTTTCAAGAAGTAATAAATATCCCTTAGACATCCCATACATCTAGTCTGGTGCGTAACACATAAAAAAATAAACTCTCTTGAAGCAAACAACAATGGAAATCATGACAGAAAACTGACATCTGTAGGACATGGGTGATTATTGAGTTGTCTTATATCTTTTGTCCATAGGCAGCAATGGGTTAAAGGCAAGAAACAATGTGTTAGTGCACTTTATTAGTCTGTACGTGTTAACCTGTGTAGAATAAACAAAGAACTACTTCTTACTGGGTGATGATATGGTGAATGTAACCACAACCATCGCTTCACTCTGGATTTCTCTTACTGATTTTCCCAGATGTTTTTCATTTCATTGTTTTGACTGTTGTTGCATCCTTTTCCATGCTATTAACCACTTCAAGAAGTTTTTCTTTTATTCACAAAAGTATGGATTTTACTTTTGTCCTTCTTGTTGTTCCGTCAGAAATTAAAAGTTTAGAATATAAAGATCACTATTAGTATAATAGGACTTCTAAACTCTTACAAAGCATTATATCTGTAATTTAAATGTTAATGGGTTAAGTGAACTCTTTAAACACGTTCGCTACCAAGTAGCGCATATATGCACCATCTAGTTTATCTTGACAGACTGCCGGTAATAATTTGATCTTTCCACACAGACCCCGGTAATGTGGGCCCGACCTTTGTTACAGACCAAAAGTGGAATGTTGTTGTAATAAGTTATTATACTACATAAAAACCCTAGAAGTGTGTTTGTTGAATGTATATTTTTGTTTTGCTGTTTTTAGTGTTTTTTGGGATGGCACATATATGAGCTGGTCGGTCTATAGCACGAAAATCCTATCCTAGACCAAGCATCTCACGTAAGATCCACTATAAAAGCTTATGACAACAAACACCCAACTAACACGTCTTGGCTAGTAATGCTAGACAGATTGCTTATATATCGAAAAATACAGAAAATATAAATAATATTGTAACAGTGATAAAATACGTTTAAATTTGAGTTCTATACATCATACAGAATATTTACAAACTTACCTATCACTTGTGACACATTTACATCTTTTGTGATAAATGTCATTTAGAATAAACCTAGTAGAATGTGAGCATTCAAAACAAAAACTGCCTCAGTGGCACGAATAAATAAACAAGAGTGCCAACTGTATTTTGACGTCATTGACCTTGATAACTGAGGGACCAAATGTCCCACATTAAGTCAGACATGACTAGACAGATACGAATATATCAAACCGTTGAAATAAACCACTGATTTGTCAGAGGAATAAAAGTAACACGCAAACAGTGTCCCAAATATGAGCCGTCGGTCTAGGAAGAGAGACCGTACTGCGCATATGCAAGTCAGCTGGTCTATAACAATAGTTATTTTGCTAACGTAGCGGTAGTGAACGTGTTAATATAGAACCTCTCAAGATATAAGTGAACTCGGAATGTTGTTACACAATCAAGAAATCAAAATCAGAAAAGCTTATCCTCTTGCGGCAATGGGTGCAAAGAGGAAGGTAAAAAATTCCTAATAAACTCATCTTCCCTTCTGTTTGGAATATTTGTACACAGTCAAGTTTATTTTCCTGTATTTCCTAACATTACAGTATTTTCCTTTGTTGAAACGTTTTCGGAATGACTCCTTTTGTAAAAATTTGAATAGTACAGTAACTTATATGGGCGAACAGTACTACTTGAAAATAAGAGTTATTCCGAATGCATTAACAAAGAAAAATTTTGTAGTGTTAGAAAAAGCAGAAACAGGTAACAAAATTTATAAAAATTTAATGTAAAATTACATCATCATTTTTTGAGAGAAATAACTGGAAACACTGTAAAAGAAAGAGAATTATTATAATATTAAGAATAACGTAAATTTACCTTGAGAGCGTTAGTACCAGCGTACTGTTTACTGATTATATCACCATTATTGGCCCAAAGTAGTTGGAATGATGTTCTTAGCAAGGTAGGCAACGTTCCTTCAGGAGCAATGAGGCCTAGCTTGGTCAGTTGGATTTCCATTACTACTTTGGCTATGGCAGTCTAAATCATAAAGTACAAACAAAACATTGCTTTTTACATTCAAATATACAATTAAAATATTAAAGAATTTAATAACTCTTTACATAACTGATTATATAAACCCAAATCTCTTTTGGTTGGATCTAGATAATATCAAAAGATTACTAATTTGTTGTTGGTTTTGAAAAATTGCTATTTGTAAATAAACAGAATATACAAAATGTTTACATATTTGCAATGTCGCACATTATTCTGATGTTAAACACATTATGTTGCCAAATAGGCATACATTTGAAAAAATTGAGTTGTTGTGTACTTCTACTGGCAAAAATTCTATTTAATAATGATAGCACGATAATAGCAGATCAAAAGCATATCGCTGTTATTCAATCATAAACAAGCCTAGTCAGTATAGGTGAGCCAGATTATATGTATGGTATTTTGTAAGCTAAATTTTCATTGACCATAAACATACAAAACTAGTAACATTAACCCCTTTTGATCCCAACATTTGATTTTTCGGATGTGTAGAAAAATCTGTTTGATCCCAACGTAAAAACTTTCGGACATTCACAATTTAAAAAAAAAAATATATAATATAACCAGTAAAATAATTCTTGCACATATTAAAGCATTCGTAATGAACTCGTTTACAGAGTTATAGTACCTAAAGGCACTTCTAGTTAGATTTAGCAACTCTGTTTCAGTACAAACTTGATGAGTGTGCCAAGTGCCGCGTCAGCTATCATTGTTGTGAGTAGAGAGTGAGGTCTGTTTCTCACTCATAGTTTTGCTGTGTAGTTGATCTTTTTGTTTGGAAGTTTGGTGTTTACATTGTTTACAAGTTTGTTACTGTTTCTAGAGGTTTTTGTTAGTATATATAAGTGTTAGTGCATATAGCATACAAACTTTTTTTCTGACAATAAGACAACATAGAATTATTTGATTAAGGCTCAAATAGAATTATGTGTGTTTATTTTGTATTTTACAAGTGACCTAATTAATTACTTTTATTTTTACACAATATCATGGGTTTTTCACAATGTTGTGCTGTGGAACTAAATGTGGACTTTTCGGTTATAAACCCATATCGCCGTTGTTTGTGGATGTAACTATGTGAAAATTTGGAAAAAAACTTATTTTTATGTATACAAAGATAAGATGCTTTTATTTAGGAACTAAGTTTTAATTTTTAATACAGGATCCTTTGTGAACTTGTGTCCATTTATTAGCTATTTACCGAATGGAAATATGTGATTAGTAGATAAAGTGGTGAATGACTGGCAAACTTCAGGTGTACGTACAATAAGTTTGTTCTATTCATATGAAACATAATCCATTCTCAGTAAGAGTTTTAGCTTGTATCAAAATTCACGGTTTTCTAAGATTAAGATGTCTGTAACATCCTGTTTAACTAACAGAGTCCTTTCCTTATATATGTTACAGGCAAAGTGATTATTCCAGGCATTTTATACAATACCTAGGCATTCTATATTTTGCCTAGTAGCTTTTGTCAAAGTCTTAAATGAGAATGATTTTGCACAATTTTACATTGTTTGCCTAAGCATTATATATAATGTCTAGGCAGGGGTGTAGCCAGGTTTGGAGGAAGCATGACCCACAGGATCAGGGGGGCAAAACCCCCCAGAGGAAATTTAGAACATTTTTATCCCTAGAAATAAAATTTTTTGTTTTTTTGGCACTTAAAATTACACAATTGTTGATTCACCTAGAAAATATTCTGCTAAAAAATAAGTTGATATTTTTTCAACTATGTAGTTTGGGGGGGGGGTGCCCCCATTAGCTAGGCCACTGTGTCTAGGTATTATATAAAAGTTTATCAGGTAAAATATATTACAAATGAACGTTATACTGAACACAATGTAATTATATATGAAAATTGAATGTTACTACAATCTTTTAAGTAACAATGTAAATGAAAAATACTTTTTAAAATTCCAAGTTAATTGTCTGGAATTAATTTCAGTAGTGTTTGCAAACCAACATCTTATTAAAGAAAATTCTCTACTTATTACAACAGGAAAGAGCATTGTGCCACTTTTAATTACACTTTCTGTTGCTTTTTACACATGAACACTGGGTGGTCAGGGCTTGCTTGTCGCAACCTGCAGCTCTGCCTGAATCATGGCGGACATTGTATAGAATGCTCACGCAAAGTGTGAAATACAATTTGTTTAATAGTTTGCCTGTCAAATTTGGGCGATGTATAGAATGACTAGGCATTTTACGGAGTGACTGATAACACATTCCCTATAATATATATAATATTAAAAAACAAATAGGAGAAATAATCATCCAATAAAAGATTTTTGCAAAAAGAGCGTGATAATCCAAGGTCGTTCACCAGCAAAAATTAAAATTTGCACAAAAATACATATGGAATTTCTACCCTAAGGCAATAGAAGAAAACCATATAATCTTGAAGTTGGGATGACCAATACCATTGAAAATACATGAAAATTTACAGATTCTGTCTAATTCCAGAGTTATATTGTTCTATAATTAAAAGATATTTAACTAAGTGAATATGTAAGGGCTTACTTGCTGACGTGTTTCGAAACAATTGTTCCAAACGCGTCAGCAAGTAAGCCCATTACGTATTCACTTTGTTAAGTATCTTTTAATTATAGTTTAATCACTGAATTCAAGATGATTACATCAAGCAACTTTTATATTGTTCATCGGCAATTTGCAATTTACCTGTATCACACAATAAAAGGAATAAAGGGTAAAATAAAGTGGGTTAGAAGGTAAATAAAGTGGGTTAGAAGGTAAATAAAGTTGGTCAGAAGGTAAATAAAGTGGGTTAGAAGGTAAATAAAGTGGGTTAGAAGGTAAATAAAGTGGGTTAGAAGGTAAATAAAGTGGGTTAGAAGGTAAATAAAGTGGGTTAGAAGGTAAATAAAGTGGGTTAGAAGGTAAATAAAGTGGGTTAGAAGGTAAATAAAGTGGGTTAGAAGATAAATAAAGTGGGTTAGAAGGTAAATAAAGTGAATACATTACATTCCGCAAACATAATGCCTTGGTTTAAGACTAAAATAGTTTTAAAATGTAATTTAATAAATTTATTAAGTTGTAAGTCCTAGATTAAATATTCTTACAACTAGCCATAGCTTTAGCCTGGACAAAGCAGAAATAAACCCGGCTAAAGCAGAAATACTTCAAAAACTATCTATAATTTTAAAATTAATATTAGAAATTACAAAACACTTTATTAGATTTAATTTTAATGAATTCTTTTTTGAAATGTGTATTAACAAGAAATTAAATAGTAATTATTCATATAAGATATTCAGTATAAAATGTGAACAATACATAATAAAAAAAATAAATAGGACATTTGTTGCCAAAAAAGAAAAAGAGAAAGTTAGGAATGAACCACAGAGAAAGCAAAGAGCTTCAAATATTTCAGATGTACAACACTATTAACTGTGCAAGATTGAAACTTTCTAAATCAATAAATGAAAATAAAAAATAAAATAAATATCAATAAATAAAATAAGAAATAAAGTTGTGTTAAATGAGTGGGGAAGGAAATGTAATGGATTGGTAAATGGAAGAAAGATAGATGGTAAAAATTAACAAAAGAAATTAAGATAAACAGATCATAAGCTGTGACAAAGTACAAATCTGAGTCCTGACGAATAGACAGTATGGAGGTGTGAATAAAAGAGATTTGAGGGCAGAGAAGGTATGACAACACATAAAATGGCTCATATACTGATAGATATGTGGAAAGCACGAACAGAAATGTATGGTTTGCAGGAATGAACATGATGTTTGGCAGGAATCTATAGATGTTTAGCATGAAGGCTTGATATCCACAAACATAAATTTAGTTATAATAAAACCAATTGTCAAAGAATTATTTTAAAATTAAATTGAACCTGTTTGAATAGCTTTACTTCACAAAGTTCTACTGTAACTATTACAATAGAAATATTGAAAAGAACCCCAATACCACAAAAATAATCAAAAATAACAAATAAAACAAGTTACCTAAGATTAAACCCTTATGTACATTTCGATGACCATGTCATCATCATCAGAGGGTCTTGTTACAAAACACAATCTAGCACACAAGAAGTTACAAACTAGAATGATGATCATTCTAGTTTGTAACTTCTTGTGTGCTAGATTGTGTTTTGTAACAAGACCCTCTGATGATGATGACATGGTCATCGAAATGTACATAAGGGTTTAATCTTAAGTAACTTGTTTTATTTGTTATTTTTGATTATTTTTGTGGTATTGGGGTTCTTTTCAATATTTCTATTGTAATATATTGTACCACTGTGCTCTTGATATTGTGTTCTACTGTAACTGATATTAAATAAAACTACAAATTTTATCTCTCTGGCTAAAAACTCACTATCAACTCTCAATTCAACTTTCAAATTAAGTTTGACCAAGGTGTATACTCAACCTTAGTATTAAGCAGAAAGTTATAGCATGGGAACATTATATAATCTAGCCAAATAGCTCGCTTAAACAAACACAATTAACAATTCTAATAGTTAAAACTGGTGTTTTTTTATAAAACTACACAAAATAATTTTAAAAAAACTATCAATATTATGTTAGTGATTTTTAAATTTAATACAGAAATATTTTAAAACTGTTTGGAGATCATTTAAATTTATTAAATCTTTAACAATTAATTACATTATATTTTATACTCATGAAATATTGGCGCTGGCAAAATGTGCATCGGTCACTATTTTAGTAACTAAAATGCTTGAATAAAACTACTAACTTACTGATGTTCTAAGTACACGTGTTTCCCTAGATCAGTGCATTATTCAATACTTTGAGTCACTAGTTGGCCTTTGTAGTGTGCAATATATTTACAGATAAACAATAACACTGCTACCAAGAGAAACTAGGTGGTTCGTGTCTCAAAGCATCAAACAGATATTGCATGAAATACAACTGCTGAAATAGCAAAAATTAGTCGATTTAGATACGCATATTAATTCAACAGAGAATTTAAAAAACTTAGAATGAAAAAAATATAGTTAGTGCCAGTTGAACTCTTTAAAAGTAGTTGGTGTTGTCTAATGAAAACTCTCAAAAAACATTATTTTGTCAACATTTTACACATACTTAGTAACAAATAAAGGATAAAAGAGGGCCTGTAAACGGAATCTGATGCCAGTAGGTCTGCAACCTACCTTCATTCTAATCCCAAAATGGGAGGAGGGTGGTCCTACTAACATTTAATATTTTCTTTGTTCTATTTAAAAACTATAGCTTTGTAATACATTCAATACCACAGATTCATCAGCGTTTGATTGAAATAATGGTTCGGAATCTACTTTAAAACCCAACAACATGGCCTTATCAAAGAATTTGTTGTTAATTATATACAGTATCCTTTACAGTAATCTATGGATCTCCTTAGTGTTGTGTTAAATGAGTAACAACATTTGGCAATAAATTTATATCAGAGGTAATTTTCGAGTAACTGAGTGAAAACCTTACTCAGTACTCCTTACTGAGTGAAACCTTACTACTAACCTTACTTCCTGACGTGTGTAGAAATAGTAAGTAAATAGTTTTTACTCAGTTATTCAATAATTACTTATGGTTTATTCAGTGAGTTCAAGACGATTACAACAAGCAACTTTAATAAATCTATAGATTTCTCATACTTTATATTGACAAATTAAAATTCAAGACATAAATACATAGTCTGTAAAAAATATATAAATCCAAATTCAAAATTTTTCCAAATAACACATTATTCTTTATAGAAGACATTATAAATTTCATAAAAATAGAAGACTGTATATGTATAGCAATATGTAATAGAAATTATGCATTTTGTTCATCTAGTTTATGCCTGTGTATCTAACCAAGTATTGATATTTCTATGTCTCCTATACAAACGCTCGGAATCTCCTAAAGCAAAGGATTTCAGTTAGGAACTTCTAGGTAAGCCCTTACCTCTAGAGCAAGTCTATTCTGTCCTCACTACTTTCAAATTTAGAACATCCAACTAAACGCCTTAAAAAAAATCTGAGAAAATTTAAACATCTTCGTAGACAACAATAAACTCAACACCCGTCAAAGTTATCTGTTCCAGATATACTTAATAATAACTATTTATACCAAATTATAAAATCAAACAAGAAACATATTACAGTCCTATAGAACACCCGTTATCACCGACATGATCATGTGACTGTTCAGCACTCTGGAACACAATGTCAGCACTCAACATTTCCAGTATATTAACGTAAAATATCTTTGAAAATAGTTACGATAAGAAGATCTGTTAAAAAAATTCTAAAACATATACAAGAAAAAAATATTTAACTATAATTAAAAGACACCTAACTAAGTAAATACATAATGGTTTTCTTGCTGCGGCGTTTTAAAACATTCGTTCCTTTTATGAAGGTAACCCTCTACTGGGATCCTGTTAGGTATACAGACTGTAACGGGATGGATTTATGACTGTGGAAGGGGTGGGGTATTTTGGTTGTGTGTCATGCAATGGAAAAGGCTATTGGCTTCAAAGTGTGTGTGATCATTTAATATGTTTTCTTTATCTGTTGCTTAGTGTTTGTATATTTCTATATTTTTCTAAAGTTGTTAGTTTTTTACTTTATTTTAATATGTGGAGAACGTTTAAATTAGTGTGTATGTCGGTGTGTGTATGTGTGTTGCGTAGCTGGATTTTGGGTTTGTTTGGTTTCTTTGGTTAGCTTCGTAAAAGGAACGAATGTTTGGAAACACGTCAGAAAGTAAGCCTTAATGTATTCACTTAGTTAGGTACCTTTGGATTATAGTTTAATCAGTGAATTCAAGATGATTACATCAAGCAACTTTAAATAATATTTATCCAAACATAAGTCTTAAAAAATTTTAAATAATTTTTATACATCTAAAAATAAGACAGTAAGGGGATTCTTAAAAGTATATGCACTTTACTTTTGATTAAATATAGTTTCAGTGCCACTATATTAAACCATAAACTAATTAAAAAAATATATATATCCGTAAAAATAGCTATAATATTATAAGGAGCCATGTACTTCTTAGTTAGCACTAAGTATTACGAAGAGTTAATACATAAACAAATGATAATCATGCAGTTTTAAAATAGTACAAGACTCGTTAAAATGAATACAAAAAAACTCACACAAGGGTAGCCCTGCATTTAACAGTATCGTAAAAGCAGATGATCAGAGGCACTAGGATCTAAAAACAGAAGCACAAAAACATGCCTAGGAATTACGCTGGAGAGAATTTACACACAATAATGGACGAGGTTGTCTTGCTGCAAACTTCAACCTGTCGTAGCCTATAAAGCCTCTACTGCATCACATGTACAACAGTGATTCATGTGAACCATTACAGAGTGTAATGAAACTATGGAAAGCCATAAGATGAGTAGAATCAAAGATTTGACATTGGGAGCATAAAAAACAAAAATATACTTATACAAATTTTTTAAAAAATAGCGTTAATCTAGATACAGTACTTAATTTCTGTACTCTTCTAACTCTCTCAAATAGGCAATCTTGCCATGGTAAAATACTATTTAGTTAATATGGCCAAAGCTTATGTTTGCATGAAATATGAGAGCTCAACTGCAAGCAAAGAATGGCGATGGTACAAGAGGTGGTTTGAGGTACAGGATAGGAGTCAAAAAATATTTTCCCACTGGTAGACCTGTTGATAGATCCCTCCATTTGGATTAAAGGAAGATGTATACATGAAATAAGTTACTGAATACAAATACCTCAGCTGGAAACACGTAATCAGAATTATTTTCTAAAATATAACTGTTCTTACTTCCACTGCAATAAACTTAGGTTTGTTTAAAATTTAAGATAAATAGAAATACATGTATGTCACTAACCTGGACAACATTCGTCCTGTCCAAACAATCGATGCAGTTTACTCGGAAAACTCCATTTTGACGACAAATGATGCCTTGCTTGTCCCTCCAAGTAAAGTTCATGTAATGTATAACCTCCGATATGCTTGAAATCAGAGTTGACACATTTTCAAATCTCATTCCTCGACTGAAAAAAAACAGTTTAATGTTATTTATACATTTCAAGATATATTGATATGTAACAACTTTAATACAGTAAACTGAATAAATCATAATTATTGAATACCTGAGTGAAAACTATTAGCTTCGAAAACATTGACGAAACCACCGAGCTACTCATGAGCTACAAGTTTTCAATAAGTTATTCAACAATTATTTATGACTTATTTTTGTTTAAGAGCCATTTCAAGAGATGCACACCATCGTAAACTCGAACAGTCACTCAATGGGAGTTATGGTCGAAGTTGACAATGGGAAATGGGCATTTTCCCTAAGCCCATGAAGAAAAACACGAAAGAAATAAAATAGTAATAATAAATAAAGACAGAAAAACTCACAGAATGTACAAAAATCATGATAGCAAAAGATGACTAAAATTCATACAAAGCAGAAGTTTAGCATTGTGATCAAATAATAAACACAAATCCCTCCCATCAGGACTTAAGCTAATACTGGTAGTTACATTTGTGATTGCGCTATGGATTTCGACCAATGCATAACTCCTAGCGCTAGAACAATAATGGATTGGATCTGATAAATTCACACACAATGTGTTAAAATCAGGATTAACACGTTCGCTATCGAGCAGCGCGTATATGCGCCTGCTGGTTTCTCTCGACAGACTGGTGGTAAGTATTCGACCATACAGACCGCGTTAATGGGGGTTCGAGCTTCATTACAGATCAAAAGTGGATTGTTGTTGTAATAAGTTATTATATTACATAAAAACCCTAGAAGTATGTTTGTTGAATGTATAGTTTTGTTTTTGCTGTTTTTTATGAGCATGAACATCCTATTGTAGACCAAGCGTCCCACGTAAGAGCCACTACAAAAGCTTATATCAACAAACACCCAACTAACTCGTCTTGGTTAGTAATGCAAGACAGATTGCTTATATATCGAAAAAATCCAGACAATAAAGATATTATTTAACAGAGACAAAATATGTTTACATTTGAGTTCCATACACAGTACAGTTCAAAGTGCACCCATAATTGACACGTTTACATCTTTTGTGATAAATGTTATTTAGAGTAAACCTAGTAAAACATAATCATTCAAAACAAAAACTGCCTCAGTGGCACGAAGGCATAAACAAGGGTGTCAGCTGTATTTTGAAGTAATTGACCTTGATAACCAAGAGAATAACATCAGACATGTCTACAGACAGATACGAATATATCAAGCCGTTAAAATAAACCACTGATTTGTCAAAGGAATAAAAGTAATACAGAGTGTCCCAAATATGAGCCGTTAGTGTCCCAAGCGGCGAATATGTGGGACGTTGGTCCAGGAAGAGAGATTGTATGGAGCATATGTGAGTCACCTGGTCTATACCATCAGTTTTTTTGTTAACATTGTGGTAGCGAGCGTGTTAAGGTCAAAATACATTAAACTACTTTGGTCTAGAAGCTATATTGCATTTTAATATGGAATACAATGATGGCTGACATATGAAGGGTCAGATTCCTAAGATAGAGTAACTATTTTTAAGGTCTAATGGGAAGTATATCTCTACTCTAACAAAAACAAAGGTAATAAGTAAAGATAGAAAAGTGAGAGGGAAGACTAGATACATGAATAACCTACTTAGGAGGAAAAGTAAACATTAAACCACTGTCAATAGAAGTTATCTGAAAATAAGGCATGATAGAAATTATAACAAACTTCTAAAATTAATGAAGACAATAGTTATAAGTTAAAGTTACCAATGCTCATAAAATGTTTAAAAATTCTCAGATTAATCAAGACAACAATTATAACTCACCAATGCTCATGGAAATCAAAGGAAACATATGTTATATCCGGATGGTTAAGGTTTATCAAATGTTTGGTGTAAGTTTCCCATATAACTTTTTCTTTTCCAGTTTGTTCCACCAAGTTAATGACACACACTGGGCCATAACGTGTCAGCTCTTCTTCAAAATGCTTTTCAAAGGCTACGTTTGTTTCTTGTTCCCCTAAAAGTTAATTTTAAAAAAAGCAGGCTAAAATTTGTTCATTATTTAAAGAAAATATACGAATGTAACATATCATTTTCATGAAATAAAATTACAAAAGTAAAGTCTAGATCAGGGGTTCCCAAACTTTTTGGTACACGCCCCTTACTCTTGAAATGAAAACCTCTCACACCCCAATTTTACACTATAAATAAAAGGTATGCGAACATGAAAAAGAAACAAAATGTATATATTGAAATCAATTTATTTATTTGTACATACGTTCACAAGAAACCTGATATAACATATCGTTTTAATTTGCAACGTTAAATTTTAACTGATAAGAGTAAAATCTGTTAGTGAGGTGGATGAGCTTGCGTTTTTCACTAGCATGCCTATTTGAGCTTTTTAGTATGGGAACAACCCAAGTCATTAGCGACATCAAGTTTGTTCCTATATTTTGTTTTCATTGCAAAAAGAGCTGAAAATGCTATTTCGCACAAGTAGGTGCTTGAAAAAGGCAAGTATAATCGAAGAGCTGCCTGCGATATTCTGGGACACACTTTTAAGTGTTTTATCCAAAATGAAGATTTATCCATTTTATCAAAATCATATTTGGCAGAGGAATCATTTTTAATTTTCAAAACTCCATTTTGCAGTACTTCTGGCAGGGAGTTCATGTTGACACTGAAATATCCCCTGAACTAAGAATCTGTAAATATTCTCGTCACAGCATCATGATGAATAAGATTACCAATGTAAAAAAACCTGAGGTGTAAATTTAGTTTTAAATTTTAATAAATTGTGTACTAAATTTTAATTAAATGAGAAATAATTAAGTCATGACCGACCCTCCCAACCCAACATGTCTTCTCGCACCCCAGTTTGGGAAACCATGGTCTAGATAGATATAAAATAAGTAATGTTGAATAAAACATATTTAAAAAATAATATAATAATAATATAGACTATAAATATTCACAGGCTTTCTTAAGTTCAATGACAACAATTTTAAATGAGAGGTCTAGCATGTAGAGTCCAGCATGTAGAGTCCAGCATGTAGAGTCTAGCATGTAGAGTCCAGCATGTAGAGTCTAGCATGTAGAGTCCAGCATGTAGAGTCCAGCATGTAGAGTCTAGCATGTAGAGTCTAGCATGTAGAGTCCAGCATGTAGAGTCCAGCATGTAGAGTCTAGCATGTAGAGTCCAGCATGTAGAGTCCAGCATGTAGAGTCTAGCATGTAGAGTCCAGCATGTAGAGTCCAGCATGTAGAGTCCAGCATGTAGAGTCCAGCATGTAGAGTCTAGCATGTAGAGTCCAGCATGTAGAGTCTAGCATGTAGAGTCTAGCATGTAGAGTCCAGCATGTAGAGTCTAGCATGTAGAGTCTAGCATGTAGAGTCTAGCATGTAGAGTCTAGCATGTAGAGTCCAGCATGTAGAGTCTAGCATGTAGAGTCCAGCATGTAGAGTCTAGCATGTAGAGTCTAGCATGTAGAGTCTAGCATGTAGAGTCCAGCATGTAGAGTCTAGCATGTAGAGTCCACCATGTAGAGTCCAGCATGTAGAGTCTAGCATGTAGAGTCCAGCATGTAGAGTCTAGCATGTAGAGTCCAGCATGTAGAGTCCAGCATGTAGAGTCTAGCATGTAGAGTCCAGCATGTAGAGTCTAGCATGTAGAGTCCAGCATGTAGAGTCTAGCATGTAGAGTCCAGCATGTAGAGTCCAGCATGTAGAGTCTAGCATGTAGAGTCCAGCATGTAGAGTCTAGCATGTAGAGTCCAACATGTAGAGTCCAGCATGTAGAGTTCAGCATGTAGAGTCTAGCATGTAGAGTCTAGCATGTAGAGTCTAGCATGTAGAGTCTAGCATGTAGAGTCCAGCATGTAGAGTCTAGCATGTAGAGTCTAGCATGTAGAGTCCAGCATGTAGAGTCTAGCATGTAGAGTCCAACATGTAGAGTCCAGCATGTAGAGTCTAGCATGTAGAGTCCAGCATGTAGAGTCTAGCATGTAGAGTCCAGCATGTAGAGTCCAGCATGTAGAGTCTAGCATGTAGAGTCTAGCATGTAGAGTCCAGCATGTAGAGTCTAGCATGTAGAGTCCAGCATGTAGAGTCTAGCATGTAGAGTCCAGCATGTAGAGTCTAGCATGTAGAGTCCAGCATGTAGAGTCCAGCATGTAGAGTCTAGCATGTAGAGTCCAGCATGTAGAGTCTAGCATGTAGAGTCCAGCATGTAGAGTCTAGCATGTAGAGTCCAGCATGTAGAGTCCAGCATGTAGAGTCTAGCATGTAGAGTCTAGCATGTAGAGTCTAGCATGTAGAGTCCAACATGTAGAGTCCAGCATGTAGAGTTCAGCATGTAGAGTCTAGCATGTAGAGTCTAGCATGTAGAGTCTAGCATGTAGAGTCTAGCATGTAGAGTCCAGCATGTAGAGTCTAGCATGTAGAGTCTAGCATGTAGAGTCCAGCATGTAGAGTCTAGCATGTAGAGTCCAGCATGTAGAGTCCAGCATGTAGAGTCTAGCATGTAGAGTCTAGCATGTAGAGTCCAGCGTGTAGAGTCCAGCCTGTAGAGTCCAGCATGTAGAGTCCAGCATGTAGAGTCCAGCATGTAGAGTCTAGCATGTAGAGTCTAGCATGTAGAGTCCAGCATGTAGAGTCTAGCATGTAGAGTCCAGCATGTAGAGTCCAGCATGTAGAGTCCAGCATGTAGAGTCTAGCATGTAGAGTCTAGCATGTAGAGTCCAGCATGGTTACAAAATATTCAGTTTGAATATGGAATTTATATAAAAATTTTAAACTTTATGAAAAAATTGTAAAAAGTCACCTACATTAATTTATACACTTCAACACATAATATAATATTAACACTTACCTATAGTAGTGCTTACATTTTGTTTTAAGTTGGTAGTTTTGGGAGACGGGTCCCATAACTGACAAAGATGAGGTGGGAATGAAGAAACTATTATAAGATATATTAAGGCAGTGTTTGGAGAAATGATGTCAAACCAAACATGTATATTTCTCAAACACCTTATTCCCTACACACTATCCTAGTCTAACCAATGGAAGTGAATCAAACAATACAGTTAATTTCCTTGACCTAATAATCACATATACAGACAAACAAATTCAACGTATATAGGGAACCTACAACCACTAAAATAATTATTCCAACTACTACCACTACCAGAAATGTCCTGCCTATAGTACCTACCAGACATGTCCTGCCTATAGTACCTACCAGACATGTCCTGCCTATAGTACCTACCAGACATGTCCTGCATATAGTACCTACCAGAAATGTCCTGCCTATAGTACTAAACAAAATTTATCATCTTAAAACACCTTTATAGAAACAGAATAGTAAAGAATTAAACATAACATAAACATGTTTAAAACATTAAACACATAGCACAAGTAAATGGATACAGGACTGTAAATATTAATAAACTTAATTACCAAATTAAAATACATCCAAATGTCGACGAAAAGCTAGAGAAGTGTTCCGGGAGAGGTGGGTTGAATGCTTGAGATTGGAACCTACCATAAATCATTTATTTATCATTCATAGGGAACCCACAAGCCCATCATTTTATTGTCCCAAGATCCACGGCTGTGTTCTCAGCACGTGCTTAAATCGGCCACATTGTTACTCAGGCCTACCTCCAACACTTCAACCTCAGCGATAGCGTAATGGATAAGATCGTGACAAACAGGGATTATTGAGCACTTGTGGCAGCTGTTTATTTCGGACATTAGGTCATAGGCATCTCTTGATGCTGGATGCCTGTTACAAGAAGTAAGTAAAATACATCCAAAAACCTTAAACCAAAAAAATCCACTTACCAAACTTACAATATATATAACAGTACCCCACACATCATTAAACAAACATACACTAATTATAAATAACAGGCTCCAAGTATCCAAACCGTAAAATATACATACATTTCACCTTATCCCTACTTTATCCTATACTTAAAGTAAGCCCAAGGTCAGTTAAAGCTTGAGTTGAGAATGGGAACTTACACCTCCTGTAATTGTCATCCTCATTTATAATAAAAGTAGGAGCTTACTATAGGTAAATTTTTAATCATTTTTGCCTGAAATACCACAACTACTAGTAATAACAAAGTGAATGGTTTACCTTTGTCAATTCTCGGAGGAGGCCTGTATTTGTAACCAGGTTGTGACCAATAGACTGGCACAGACCCTCTCACTTGTACAAACGCAACTTGATGGTGTCTGTGTGTTACAATCTGTTCAGTTTCTACATAGTTGGCACAATGTCCAGTATCGTCTACACCTCGTCTATTATATCTAGTACCCGCACGATAACGACTTCGACGACTCAGCAAAGATAACGTAAATATCTGAAATAATAGTAAAAAACAGATAGTTTTTACATTAAAGAAACCTAAGTGTAAAATATGTTGCAAACCGGATAACCAATAGATGAAGTCATATAAAACAATATAGTGTTTGGATTTGTATGGGTAATTGTAAAACACTTAATAGAACAACACTTCGTAATCATTAAATCTACATCCAGAAACTTGGCTAATTTTAAAAAACTTATCACATTTGTAATTGCAGTAGATCTTCAATCATCTAAACTAACTGAGAACCCAGTGGTTCTGGTAATCAAATAATTCAGATAATCAAACTTAAATACTCCTAAATACCCTAAACCTAAGGCTACATACCCTAAATATACTATGCTGTCTGTTAGTAAGACAATAATACTATAATGTGCAACATATATAATATCAAGAGCTTAGTGGTACGATGTATTACAATAAAACTATTGGCACAAACCCCAATACCACAAGAATAATATAAAATAACTAATCTTATTTACATTTTTTGATTCCCTCTTCGAGTGAGCTACTAGTAATCACTAAACACTTTTAAATGTTTTAAACTTGCCTATAGTATCTTATTTATAGTGTTCTTATTTAATTTGTAATATTAGTTATTTTTGATTGTTTTTGTAGTACTTTGGTTTTTCCAAATATTTTTTTATTTTAATAATGTATAACCATTATGTTTAATAAGTTTATAAATATAAAATAAACTTCAGATTAAAAAACACTTTATTTTACTGCTACTTTACATATGTCGTCACACCCGACACATAGTCCTGATATTTCATCTCAATTTATCGCCAATATTTAGCATTAACAGGTATTTCTGACATTTGATACTGAGATGGCATTGTCTTGACCTTTTGGTGCCAATACATACTGTACACATTTAGTACCAACATATTGTCCTGACACATTGTCTTGTTATTTATAACCGTGAATTCTGATGGCAATGTAGTCCCAACATTTACTACCAATGTATAGTCCTGACATTTAGCAATGACACATTATGTTCTGATAATTATGATACTCTAAAGAAGAATGTAAATCCTAGCAAAAAAGTGAAAAACTATCAAAAAAAATTTCAAATACATTTTTTAAAACTTGTAATGAATGACACTTGATGTCATTAAAGTTTTTTTTCAAATATTAGTTCATTATTTTTAATCTAAAAAATCTGGTAATCCAAAATTGTCATACATTTATTATTTTGGATTACCAGGATTGTACAGTACTTAAAACTCTATAAAGATGAGTCTTTGTCACTAAATGTAAAAAGTAATATTTGTGAGTTAGTGTACATTTTTTATTATTAGCCTACCTTCACTTAACAATCTAAGCTCAATATATTTTGTTAGGATACGTTGTAATGCAGTACAACATAGTGCTTTGTTGTATCACATCTGTGAAGTTGTATAGAGAGGTTATTTAATTTTTAGGACTTCAGAGACACATTTAATAATTTTTCCCTGTTCCTGAGTACATTTTATATTAGTAGTTATAATTGTTTTTCGTGTGATTGATATAATTACAAAACTTGCAAAAAACATTAGAATCTAAACCAGACGGTTTATGTGGAGCACTATCATTTGTTATAGAATGAAACTGGACATTATTAATAAACACCTATTAATAACATATGAGTAACCCTTAAAAAAGGATGCAGTGCTTACCTCATACTTTGGTATAGCTGTAGCTTGTCCAGAAATGTCAAAACCAACCTCGACTTGGCAATGTTCTATCTGAACAAAACCTTGAACAATGGGTATAATCCAACTGTCAGCTAGTGGGTCCTGCAAAATGGATTTAGCATAAATTACAATTTAATCAACAATAATTTGTAATGATAATTTAAGTTTCTGCTATGATTTCTATAAATATGTTTCAAATAACATCCATCCATCCGAATTATTCAAGTAGATTAGAACACAATTAGTATTAATTGATACTAGAATAATAAACTTTAAACAAGTACAGTATAATTTGAATTATCTGAACTCCGACTATCTAAAAGGTTAAAAAAAAAAAATTAAAACAGAAACGTACTATGATTCTGTTTACATGTGTTATCGGCTTTTTCTCTATGAAGCTAATGTAGGCACCGCACACACATTATCTGGATGCTGAGTCACTGTGTTAGTGCAGTTTTGTACAGTTAATTGTCGTGCGTCGTCATGTGGCCGGCCCGACCCAATATTTGTTTCGATCAGTCTGTCTTTAATTTGCATCAGACCAATGTTTTGTTTGTGAGTACGTTTAGTTGTTCACCATGGCTCCTAAAAATAAATGAGTCGTCTCACCCTTAGTAGACAAAGTAATTACAGATCTATCAGATAAAGGAGTAGCAGTTGGCTGAGATCTATGGTGTTGGGCAATCAACGGTTTCAGACATAAAATGAGCTAACCTACACTTTTAAACTTTGTGTCAGTGGTTGAAAATGAAGATGAATGTTTTTCAAGAAAATCAATTCAGGCAGAAAAAAAAATTAGAACATGTTGTTTTCAAGTGCTTTGTGCAACAACTTTCAATGTGAAACCGAAATTCGAGTCCAACTCTTTGCGAATAAGCTAAGATCTTAGCTCAAAAACTTATAAAAAATATAAAAAATTTAGTTTTTTCTTCCATTTGGAACATACACACAGTAATTATTTAAAATGGACCCTATTTTACAAAAAAAACAATTATTTGAATTTCCGGGTATCAGAATGGGGTCTAGTCCTAATTGATTCGAGTAATTGGCGTGTTTTACAGCTGTTTCATGGTCACTACAGAAATCTTCAAAGCTGTTTGATGCTTTACCAAAATGTTAACTTTCCCACAACCATTTCCATCAGAGAGAGAAAGACACAATAAAAACATTGGCTACTACAAAAATAATAAAAATAACTAATATTACAAGTTACCTAAGACTAAACTTTCACCCTCATGAAACGTACCCTTAAGTTAAGAAAATCCAGTTTAGGGGTTAGTCTAGTTTGTAAAATTATTGTTTTCTAGATTGTATTTTTATAATACTACCCTCTGATGATAATGAGATGGTCATCGAAATGTACATAAGGGTTTCATCTTAGGTAACTTGTAATATTAGTTATTTTTGTGGTATTGGGGGTTTTAGCAATATTTGCATTGTAATATATTGTATCAATGTGCTCTTGATATTGTATATGAGAGAAAGTTGAATTTTTATAAAAACACCTCCTCATTATCACGCTATTGTCAGAGTAATGAGTTCTTCTGGAGAGGAAAATGCCCATGGATTTTAAAGCTTAATCACACTGGATTAATAATATTAAACCCTTTAATTAACTACTAGCTTAAAGATAAACAACTAACATTTATTGACAATATGTCCTGAAGCATACGTTTATTCCAAAAATATCTCTTGTCCACAGTTTTACGAATTGATGTTTCCTTCAATTCAAAATGTCTTTGTAAAGTATTTGTTAGATCAGCTGGCTGTCCAGATTTCTTCACACTGAAATAAAATGAGTCAGTGTCGGTAAAAATTTTATGTAGTTCATCCAAAATTCGTTTTTCATATTTTCCTCTATCTTTTACATCACGGCGGGCTGCGCTGGACCCTTTCACCTGAAATATATGATCAGATATTCAAAATAATATTTGAACATTAAATATGGAACTTAAATTAACAAAGATTTATTTACTATTTATTAGGAATATATTGTGGTTGAATTTAATAATAAATACACAAAAACCTCTTAACCACAAACTTTCTTTATTTTACCCTTATGTACATTTTAGTTACCAAGTAACCATCCTCAGAGGGATAAAATACAAAGACTGTATGTTAGTCTTTGTATGTTATACCTCTGAGGATGGTTACTTGGTAACTGAAATGTACATAAGGGTAAAATAAAGAAGGTTTATAGTTAAGAGGTTTTTGTGTATATATTAAAGATTTATTTGATAAAATCAACTTTCACAAACCAAATGTTTATACTAACCTGAGATGTGGCCAGTGCAGCAGCGTGTTGAGTGGTATTTTTTAAAGTACTAGTTGCAAACTTTATTGTTCCCCAAGTTTTTGCAAAAGCAGCCTTTTGTGTTGTGTCTGGAAATCCAGAAGTTATCACAGATTTATGTTTTTTACAAAGTTTAAGCCCCAACTCCGTAGGACTAACATCTGGTCCTCTTGGTTGTAACAATGCGACTGAACGTATTTTGTACACAAACCCTTGTCCAAGTAACTCTCCGACTAGCTCGCATTCTTTGATAAGTACAAGTCGACTGTCTACCGGTGACTGAAGTTCTAATCGACCAACTACACCATAAAATATCCCAAGGCATTCAGGATCTCCGGAATTGGCAAGTTCCCATCCTAAAAGAATGTACATACATCATACACAGAGTGAACAGCCTTATTTTGGTTTTATAAATACAAATTTAAACAATTATAAAAGTCAATATATTTCTGCAACTTTAAAACATGTATGTAGGCTAAGTTGCAGGGTGTATTACAAATAAATTATTGCACTATTTACATAAAAATTAATGATATACAATGTAACTTGTCTTTCAGGTGGGAATTGCAATTAGGCTCACCTAATAAGGAAGTTTCGAGTTTATCACTGCTATATTCAACAAAGTAATTCACTTACATATATTCTAGAAACTGAAACAGATAAACATCTTATTCGGATCTTGAAAGGGTGCAGTTCTACTTTAGATTAGTAGCCTTCTAATAATAATTACGCTTCTTTATAGTCCTTTCTTATTACTGACCCTTCATAGGAGTATAATTAGTAGATATCACAAAATGTTTGTGACAGAGAATACGTTCAAGTAGCCACCTGTATGACACCCCTCTGTGCTACATAGGTATGCAACCCTTGATAGGGTGTTTTACAGCCTTACCTTAACCAATCCTATAGTCACAATATTTTTAATATTATTTATGGGCGATAAAAGTAAAATAGTCGTTCACAAAATCAAACTATAACAAAACATAATATTGCCATTATGATTCCTTTCTTGGAACTATAGCAATAGCAAAATCCGAGGCCGTTGAGCGCCAAGTAGTCTCACAATAAGGCAGAGGATTATGACGGGTGTGTTCCTTCCGGCGCTCTGTTTATTAGTCACCTAGTGGTGTTTCCTTGATCAAACTATATAATTTTTTAAATTTGATAACACACAGAAAGTTTTGCATAAATTAATTCTGCACTTTATTATGAGAAAATTGATACACAACGATGTACAATTTATTGTCACTGTTCATGAGGGGATAACATGAAATAAAGACACTAAAAACACTAAAGGAAAACACTACTCAATACGTTAAAGTGACTAATAACTACTCAAGTAAATCAAGGGTTGTTTGGTAAAATTTTTCTTGTAATTTTAAGTAGAATCAATATTTATTAACTATTTTTAGTTAAAACAGTTGGAATTTGGTTAGAAGATACCACTAAATGACCAACGAAGCGGAAATACGACTGGCTTCAGGTCTGTCCTAATCCTCTGCACTCCTAAGGGTGAGTATGCTGCATGCAAGAGAAACTAACCAGGCGTCCAGCGGTATTCGCATTTTGCTATTGATCATCTTCAATCAGTCAATCAACTTAAAAACCCAACAAACTTGAATGATAGTTTAGGTAACTACAGTACAAGCACATTATGTTTGTGTATACCTCTTACATTGTGTTTATAAACCGAGGACATTTTTATTCTAATAATAAAAATTCGGCCGTGAAAAGTTCAAATTGTTTTAAAGTGAAGATGGAGATACAGTTGTTGGCTATACAAAAATTCAGTTAGTTTGTCTAGACAGATTACTCAATGAACAGATTTTGTAGAGAGAGTGAAAAGAAAGCAGTAGAAAGAAAGTATAGATAATACAAAATAAATTCAAAACAATATGCCTACACTGCCAGTTTTTCTTGAAGCAGAGTTTTTGTATTCACACAATATTTACCTGTCATATTGCATTGAGAACTATATATACATAGTCAATGTATATATACACAGCTTGTGTTGCCTCTCTCTATCATCTTGGGAAACATCAATTAATTTTGTCAATGAAGGACTTTTTGCCTAGCTTCACCCATAGTAGATGCCAATGATAAACCAAGAAGACTTTAAAATCGGTATATTCATAAATATAGGAAGACCTATAACTAGAAATGAATACTGCCACAAGTCAATTTGGTGGCAGGTTATAAAAGGTCTCTTTGGACAATAGCTAAAATTAATTAACACAGCACTTAGCATTGCTGTCTTGAATAAAATAAGGGTTAAACAAATAAATATAGATATAAATTGGACATTTATTTTGATATACATTTAGACAAATTATTATATGTGTTTTAATACTTTCAAGAATAAGCCTGGCAAATATTTCTCCCGTAAAGGCACTTTAAAGATTGTCACTACGCCCAGCAAAGCTGTAGACATATTGATTACCTATCAAAAATAGTGAATTTCTCATGAACGGAACAATGAACAGTATGTAAACTATTGAATGAAAAGAGCAATAAATATCTGTTTCGGTTGTTTACAATTTGTAAGACAAATTACTTTGTGATAATAGTCTGTCCTTACAAATCTTTGTTCAAACTAATGACACATCAAATTTTCAATAATACTCAACTTTTATTCTTGGATATTTCATATAATCTTTACCTCATATATTTTGTTATTTTCAAGGTACAGGTCAACATTACATTCTATAAAATTTTTTTATGCAATAATTTATAACAGAAAATTTTTTTTACTAAAACAAAATCCCAATATTATAAGCCAGTTTTTAATGCGTTTATTTCCAAAGTATGGAAGCTTACTCGTCTATTAAAAAAAATACTGAATATATTGTTTACTGTAAACAAAGTGTTTGCCTATTTTTTAGACAGCAAGCTTGACAATTTTATATAAGCCAAACGGAGTGGTCCCAACTTACTGGACATTTTTGGGTTACTTATAAAAATTAACAACTTTTGTAATTATTTTCCAAACTATATAAATTTTACATCAAAAGAAAGGAACAGAAATCAGTTTTATAAAATATGTACTTCAACAGAACTCAGTTTATTCAAAAATTTACATAATGTTTTTGAAGATGAAGCAAAAATTGAGAAAAAATATGACATAAGTTTGAATTTCATCTTCAATTTGTTTACATCTGTAAATAACTTTTGAATATAATTATATAACAGTATAAGCTATAATAAATACGCTATAAAGAATCACTAAAATAAAATACCATCATCAGAATTATATAAAGCATGGATATGTTTATAAATTAGCATATAAGTTAGGCATTTATTACAGTTGCAAAATACAGTTAGGCATATAAGTAAGGTACCTATACTTAGGCATAGTGTATTATGCTGAAGATTAGCACCCCCCCCCCCCTCACAGTCTCGGCTCATCCCACAGCACCTCAACTGTGTTTATCTCTCGTCTTCACCTACAAAATATATTTACAAAAATTGTGTATTTGTTCACAGGTGCACAAGAAGAGCCCTGGTGTAGAAATGAGTTACGCTCGGATTTCAGTTTTGCATGTGCGCAGTCGATGTATTCCTGACTTACAAATAACCTGAAGGTACAATCGTTTTTTAGTAGTTATATTTTAGTCAGTAACATAAGCATTTACAGATAGGTAAAAGTACTAATTTTAATAAGAAAGGGCGCACAAAATAATTTATATATGATCCAGTTTCTGCATTGTAATTTTCTGTAAATCTGACGTTTTGTGTTAGAAATGGTTTTGGGAATGACTTTATCTTTTCAACCTGCCTTGGGTTAGGGCTCTCCTCGTGCTCTGGGGATAGGATAAGGTGAAGGAAGTTATTATTACACCATGTGTGTAGGGGTAAACTCCTAAGTGAACCTACTCCTTACTGAGGTCATGTAGGAGGCCTACCACCCCCTTTTAGTAGGTTCAGTCTGCCTACTACATCCATTTGAATGAAAAGAGGAAAAGAACGAGTACATAGATTTAGGTACGCGTAAGGAAAGGACTTTGACCACCTCTGGCACTTGCTTACCTGAAGTACATCTGCTTTCAACTGGAATGAAGAGCGGAGCAGTCTACCCTTTAACCAGCATATTTATATTACAAATTTGTAATAATGTAAATGCACTGTTTAAAAACCAAATCTACCTTTATATTAGAACATAAAAAGATTATATAAGAGACTAATGAAGATCACCACTGAGCCATTAAAAAATGTTCTGTCTCAGTAAGTTTTTTTAAATTTACAAAATAAATTATAGTTCGGATAGTCATAAACTAGTGTAAAAGTGATTAATAAGTTCCACCGAACGCAATGAACTAGAAAATTCAACAGCATAAAAGATTCTTGAAACAGTAAAAAATAAGAGTAAAATAATTTTAACAGTAGAAAAGTGAACCTAGGGAAATATCCTAAAAGATATCTATGATTAGATTCTTTAGAAACACAAAAGAGGAAATATTTACAAATAAATTATATATATATATTATTCATATTTTCTAATATTTAAATTTATAAAAAAATGAGTATATTGAAAAATATATAACATTAAAAACATTGGGTCGTGATTTTTTTTATTCACAAAATCTTTCTTTAAAAAAACAATTTTTTAAAGATTTAAGATAAACTTTACCTTTTACAGTAATGCTAAAATTTCTTAAATTAAAAAAAAACAGTATAAAAAATTGTTAAAGTGTGTAAATGCTTATTAAAAACACTTTTTTTAATAAAATACCTTCAACGCTCTTATCCTCAGAGGTAATTATAAATCCAATTTTTATTTTAAAAAATAATAATTTATAATTATTATTCTGTTTTTTGTTGTCTCTCGGAATTGTTGCTTTGCAACCGAAATATATATTGGTTTGTAAAAAAAATACTGTCATACTTATTAATTCACTTGAAAAAAAGGGTTTTGTTCTTTTTATGTCCTATGAGTCACAGATAAAATTTATTGTAGTTAAAGGGTGTTTGTACAATATTAAAAAATTCATCACAGTTTATTCCCAAATAGTAATAGTATTTTTTGTTACATAAAATTGTAAAGCCTAATTAGTTAAATTCTTGTCTTATGTAGTACATTACTTATAAGCATTTTAGGCACTGTAATAAATTGAATATTATAAGGGCCACATTTAAAATACATTTTCAAACTACACTGTTACTTTATTTTTTTATAATAAAGAATCATTTCCCAAATTGGTTATTTCTTACAATTAGAAATAATAGTCCATGTTTTTAATCCGTATAGAAGTTTTAATTAACTTTTTTGTTCCAAATTTCCAATACAGATATAAAATTAAAATAAAAGAAAAATTAAAACTTTTCAGTTTTATAAAACTAAAAATGAAAATTATACTTTTTCAAAATAAATAAAAGCAATTTTTATTTCAAAATAAAAATTATAATGACAAATAATAGAACGAGAAATAACAAAACGCTTATTGCAGTATTAAACCATACTTATTTTAATTTTTATTGAAATTTTGTAGAAAATTACAGCTATTATAAGAAATCTGATGTTTGTAATTACTGATAACTTTTGTAAACTTCCAAAAAATTACAGAATAAGATACACATATATTTCTCTCTTACCAGGCTTAACTTGAAATTCACCGGTTTTTCGATTGCACCAAAGACTAGATTCATTGTTTAAAAAGACATAATTATCTTCTGTACGAAATACTTCCATTTCTGGAAGTGAAGGACGATTTCCAGACATAATTATTGTAGTTTAATACATCATAACATAAAGATTCAAGTATTCAAGAGTTTAAAGTTAGCGCCCATATTTTACTCACTTAAAACACATAAACGTGAATTAACAAACTTACAATAATTGCTAATAAACGAACTCAACACTGTTACACACATAATCATTTCCTTATAGTAAACATGCAATGTTTATATTGTCGTTGTTTAGTTAACGAAAGATACTGCTTTTGACATCCAGCCATTTTGTTACACCAGCTGATTTTGTAACACTGCTGCACTCTGATGTCTTATTGGTCATTTATATAAGCGCTCAATTTGAATTCTACATTGTATAAAGGAAGTTTTTTGAAAACATTTTTTAATAATATCTATGAACAATGAAATAAAATAGACAGTGCATTACAACTGCTGGCATAAAAATATTAAGTACTCATATATTTTAAAAGTTTGTAATGAGTTTAGATATATTGTTGAT